>CM034155.1:563402505-563695005 GCA_019776745.2 Taxus chinensis | reverse complement strand
CCTCATATGGGGCTTTGTTATTAAGTTGTCATTTTAAGTCGTCATTATTGTTAATTTAAATAATAAAATTAATGAAAATGTGAGAATGGAATTTAAACCCGAAATGATTTGGAATAAAATAATAGTAATTAATTGTTGATTTAATTACGGTAACCTTATAACTATGTGGAATTTATTAATCATGAAATATTTAAAAGTAGTTGGTGGTTATCTGGTTGCAACCTTTTTAAACAAAAAAAATTATTCCGTATTTTTTTTCCTGATTAATTATTGGGTTTTATCTTGGGTTTTTTGCATTGAAAATGTGGCATTATACTTGGTATCAGAGTCGTGGGTTCAACACTTGGACCCGAGGTTGACTTGGGAACATGTCAGCCAATTAGCAAAACTTAAACCTAGGACACTTGAACCTATATGATTAAAATAATTAAAATATATATATATTTGGGTTGTTGTACTCGCCCAAGTGGGCGTCTTGTCGAACCGGTTAATGGGAAATGTGAATTCATTTGATATTCTTGTGAACTTCTCAAGTGATAGGAACTTGGTTCCTTGCAAATATGTTGGTTAATGGGTTTTTAGTTCTTGGTTATGGTCATGTGATGGTGTTGACCCCATAGATACCTTTCCTTATCTAGATTTTTGTTTGATCTGATACAAATCTTGTGGATTAGTGCTAGAGGTAGAATTTAGGGGTTAGTTTGGAGGAAAACTAGAGGTTGATTAGTTGCTTAAAGCACCCCTTCCTTCAGTGGTTAGGCGAGTTGGTTATGATTATCATTTGGTCGACTTAATCCCCATATGGGAGAGTAGATATCAGGACATAGTGTCACATTTGATCCAGTTTTATACATGTGTTCTTGGATTTGAGCTCGATGTATGGTACCCCTACCGGTGGCCCATGAAAGACTCTAAAGTGAATGTGATGTGGACATTTTTGTGGTTTATATTCATAAACTTAAGTTTTTTTTATCAAGTACTAGTAATTTATTTTAGGATTTGATTGAGAATATTTGAGGATCTTCTTGTTATTTTTTATCTTAACGTAATATTTTTAAGGATTGTAATGCAACTACTTAGCCATTTTTTTATTATGAGATTTATTGGATTTTACCTTTGATTGGTAACTTAGAGCTCGTTTATCTCATTGGCCACTTGGCTAAATGTTGTCAAGAATGTTACGTGACTCTTTTGTTTGTTGATGATTTGGTTCTACATTGTTTGTATTGTGATCTCTCATCGTATGGGGGTACACCCTAGGTGCCTTGATAGTCTTCTTAGATTCTCAAGTCATGCATTTATTTTTGGAATAATGTAACTTTGTGTGTCTAGGATCTTGGAGTGACCCTTTTATACTCATCCTTCCTAGGGAGAGAGTTCTCTGTGTCGTGCGATATAGTTAGAAAACTTTGACGATGGTTATGTATCATTTATGCCCTGGTAGGAGCCTTGTTCATTGTCAGAATAGGTTTGATTGTTGCTATGGACTTATGGAGTTTTGTTAGGGATGGACTAACTCTAGGATAACTATAGGTTTCTAGTGATAATGTATTGTTGGGATGTGATGGACCACCGATGGGAATACTTGAGTTCTAACATGGTTCCCTTGTTTTATTTTAGAAAAGATCGATAGTGGGCTGTATGAACCTTGGGTAATTATGGTGATAATTAAGTTATTTTGAAATTTATGCTTAAATAAGTGTAGTTTTTTTTTATCTTGAGGACCCATAGATAGATATGTGCTTGTGTTAAATCTCTTATTTTGTAGCATATACCACACTATAATCCATCTAGTATAGAGTTACACTTAGATAGATATGGATGCCATGGGTTCCTTTTGGACCATTTTATTAGAGAATTTGGTTTGATAGGTCTTAAGTTTCTGATCTTATTTATGGTTATGTCATACTCTTTCATCCAAGGCTATAACTCTTGGCCTTAGAGGCTATGGTTGAGTAAATTAGTTGACAGTCCCTCTTGCTATTTTTTTTGTCCTCTCGATGAGTAAGTGTGGTTCATATGGATTAAATTCTCCCCCCTTGCTTCCTTGAGTTATTGGTTGATGAAATTTTGTGTGGATATAATTTTTTTTCAGGAAACTATCCTTTCTTATATTAAACCTATTTTGAGTATAGGCTGTAAACATTGTTTTCCTCCCCATACTGGTCTAAACTCCTTGAATTCATACAATCAATTTTATATCTGTAATGTGTGCCTTCATCGTATCTCATACTGATACTTTTGGATACCCATTTGGAGTGCATCAATGACACATGTGATTCTTTGGTAAACGCTTGCAATCTTGGTGTGTTCCATTTCGGTTAATGATATCTTGTTTCTATAAAATTAATAATGTGATATGCCTGCCTCTTATTACTCATTAAAATTCAATTGGTAATGTGATAGACTTAAAAATATTAGAACTCTAATTAGGAGGTTTGGATGTTCGAAACTTAATAATTAATGTGGACATTAAGGAAAATGGTTCCTTACTCTAACTTTATGGCTTAATAAAAGAAATAAAACTTGTAAAAATAGCAAGAAACCTCTTATAATCCCCCTAGAAGTAGAATGGATAAATTTTTCCGCCTATATAGAATGGCGAGAAATCATGTCAACATTGATAATGATCCTTAATAACACAAAAATTGGGATATAATAATATAATAAATGTATTAATTAGAATCTTATAAGAAATGTTCTTGGAAAACGTAACTATAACTTATGTTTTATAATTTGGAATTTGGAGCGGATAAATTTATGGGTTGAACATGAGTAAAATGTATAAATAAACAACTTTGATTGTATAAATTTTCATTGCATGCCCTAAAATTTATAAAGGATATAATCTGAATGATAGAACTAATTGAAAATTTTCTTTGAGCTACTGTATGAGTATATAATCTTAATAGTACCCTAAGGAATTGGATTTTGTAATGATTGAGTACTTCCCATACCACCTTACTATATCAAACAATAAATATATGTATAATTGTTACAACGTAAGTTACATGTTAGAGTATTTTTGGGACCTATCACTAGTTATATGAAATATTTTAGAAGTATACATAACGATTTTGTCACCTTGTTAGAATGGGTAATTTTTATGTTCATATCAATGGACCCCACGTTCCATCATGCAAAAAGAGGTAAATATTTGAATCTTAAAATCTTCCCACCTATTATAAGTAATAGAGTACCTTGTTAATAATGTGGTGTAATGTAGCCAAATTATGAATAAAATTGATATATTGCAAATAATATGAACTCCAAAAGAAAATAGATCTCCTTCTTTGTTATTGAATAATGAATTACAATGTTTCCTAAATAGGAAAACAAATCCCAACTCGATTTTCCAAGAAAACTCTAACTAACTTGACTAAATCTACTCTAGGTAGCGGAAATTACTATTTTTAGCAGTTTACTAGAACCTGCTATTCTTAGTAAGTTCGCATGCTTATTCGTACGGGCACAGAAATTTCCATGCATATTCTACATGCCTAAATTAGAGGAATTTCCAACTTTCTAACTCATAATGCAACTAATAGACTAAAATTAACTAGTGCCCAAAAATAGGAAAAAGTCAAACTACAACTTAAATCCTAATTTTTGGCCTCAAGATGGTGGATTCAGGGCCTGAAAATATGTCAAAACTTGCCCCTACTAGTAGGGGTGGTTTCTGTTACATTCATCTCATCAAAAAATGTGGTTTCAAAAAACAAACGGACTCAAACGGACACCCGGAGCTCAAGTTATGACCTTGTCAAGTTCCTGCTAATTCTGGCACATCATTCTCCCCTGCTTGAAAAAAACGCAGCTCTTGCAAGTTGTCTTCTTCAAACTGCTTCCATTTATCTGCATCCAACTTCTTAATCTCCCACTCTATGACCCAAGTATTGTCCTCTTTTTCCAGTCCTTTCCAATGTACCAAATATTTGTTGTATTTCCCATGTCGCGTGTCCATTGTTTTCTTATCCAGAATTTGATCCACTTCTTTTTTCTTCTTCACTAGAACCTACTACCTCCAATATACTACTTCATCAATAAAATCCCCTTCTACACCTAAAAGGAATGATAACCAGATTGTACCAAGCCAAAAACACAGATGTTAATCAAACACCATGATCAATAAGATGAAAGCAATTCGCCAAAATAACTTTACATAAAACCTTTGTAAACAAATGAGCAGAAATATCATATATTATTATGGAACTCAATGAAATACAATGAGAATGGGCCTTTCTTATATAGGCAAGGAATAAAAATCTAAGAACCAGTCAAGGTCATAGATCAAGCCATAAATCATGGAAAGAACTAGTCTTCAAAGAACTAGTCAAGTCCATAGATTTATGAGAGAACTAGACATCAAGGATCTAGTCAATACCATAGATCAAGAAAAGAACTATACCTAACAACTAGATAATATCTCCTAATATCTAAATAAGATAAAAATAAATATCCACACACATAAGTGGGTGAGGATAAATACAATAAAGGTAAATAAAGTACCTAGGTGAACATGAGCTAAGGTAAATACCTACTCTAACACCCCCCTCAAGTGAAGCTAGGGGGCAAAAGATGCGGCATGTCCACAGTATGAGTCCCGGAAACTAGGCCTGATGAGGTACTCATGTACAATATATCTGATACCAGGAAGTTAAGCGTGCTACCCCCAGAGTAGTTCTGGGATGGGTGACCTCCCAAGAAATTCCCGATGTCACTTCCTCCTAATGTTGTTGGGCCTGATTGGGTGTATACCCGACTCCATCATGTGGGAGGGTATTGGTGTAGCAACTGATTAACATGATGAGATCCCTCTCCACCATTAGTTTGAGCTTTTGGTGTGACGGCAAGTTGTGCAGCTCTGATACCATAAAAGGAATGATAACCAGATTGTACCAAGCTAAGAACACAGATGCTAATCAAAAACCACGATTAATAAGATGAAAGCAATTCACCAAAATAAATTTACATAAAACCTTTGCAAACAAATGAGCAGCAATATCATATATTATTATGTAACTCAATGAAATACAATGAGAATGGGTCTTGCTTATATAGGTAAGGAATAACAATCTAAGAACCAGTCAAGATCGTAGATCAAGCCATAAATCATAAAAAGAACTAGTCATCAAAGAACTAGTCAAGTCCATAGATTTATGAGAGAACTAGACATCAAGGATCTAGTCAATACCATAGATCAAGGAAAGAACTATACCTAACAACTAGATAATATCTAAATAAGATAAAATAAATATCCACACACATAAGTGGGTGAGGATAAATACAATAAAGGTAAATAAAGTACCTAGGTGAACATGAGCTAAGGTAAATACCTACTCTAACAACACCATCCCCATGAAAAGAATACAAATCTGAAATATTAAACACTAGAGAAATATTAAAATTCCCTGGCAATTCTACCTCATAAGCATTATCGTTTATTTTTTTCATGATTTTGCAAGGACCAATCTTTTTGTACTTCAGCTTGTTATAGGTTCCTTTTGGAAACCTTTCCTTCCATAGATATGCCATAACCAAATCACCAAATATAAATACCTTTCTCCGCCTACGCACATCTACTATTTCCTTATACTTATCATTACTATTCTGCAGCTTCTTCTGCACTTCTTCCTCCAATTGTTGCATATGTTTGGAAAATGCTTCTGCATCATCACTGACTCTGCCATCAACTGATAGTTGTACCAAATCTAACACCCCATTTGGATTACTCCCATACACAATTGAAAATGGAGACTTTCCTGTGGATCTGTTTATTGAACTGTTATATGCAAACTCTACTTGTGGTAATGCTAAGTCCCATTATTTCAGCTTTTCCCCAATGATGCACCTTAATAGGTTTCCCAAACTCTGATTTACCACCTCTATTTTCCCATCATTCTGAGGATGATAGAAACTGTTGAAATATAGTTGAGTTCCCAATTTATTCCATAAAGTCTGCCAAAAGTGACTTAAGAACCTTGTGTCCCTATTTGAAGTAATGGTTTTTGGAACACGATGCAAATGAACAACTTCTCTAAAAAACAAATCTGCTATGCCTGTCACATCACTTGTTTTCTTGCAGGCAATAAAATGAACCATCTTAGAAAACCTATCAACAACCACAAAAATTTAGTCATTACCTCATTGTGTTTTTGCTAATCCCAAAACAAAATCCATACTCAGATCTGTCCACGACCCTTTAGGATCAGGCAATGGCATATACAACCCTATATTCTATGCATGGCCTTTCAAGACTTGGCAACTTCGACATCTCTCCACATATCTTACCACATCTCTTTTCAGCTTTTGCCAATAGTATTTCTCTGTTACCAAGGCTATCGTCTTATCTTTACCAAAATGTCCAGCCAATCCTCCGCTATGTAACTCTTTCACTATATTCTCTCTCATAGACCCAACTAGAATACATAGTTGGCGTCCCTTGAATAGGTAGCCATCCTATAAAATGTACTCATCCTAGACATCTCCTGAATTATCTGACAATGGATGAGTTAACCTTTCAACAATATCCTTGAAATTAGAATCAAAAGAATAAAAACCCTTTATTGCTTCAAAACCCACCACCTCATTTTCCATAGTGATAAAAAAATTCACACGCCTACTCAATGCATCTGCAACTTGATTCTGTTTTCTGGATTTATGTTTTAGAGAAAAATTATAACCTTGCAAAAATGATACCCACTTTGCATGCCTATTATTCAACTTCTTCTGGGTATTCACATACTTCAGGGCTATGTGGTCTGTAAATAACACAAACTCCTTAGGTACTAAGTAATGCCTCCAATTCTTTAATGCTTGTACAATTGCATAAAATTCCACATCATAAGTAGAGTAGTTCTTTCTTACGGCATGGTGTTCATCAATCTCATAAAAGTACTAGGTGCATTGGATAACCCGAATGACATCACCAACCACTCATATAATCCATTTCCTATCTTGAATGTTGTTTTCCACTCATGTCCTTCTCTGATCTGAATCTAATGATAGCCACTTCAAAGATCAATCTTGGTGAAATACTTAGATCCAACAAGCACATCCATCATATCATCAAGGTGAGGTATTGGGAACCTATACTTGATTGTAATTTTATTGATTTCTCTGTTATCCGTGCACATTCTCCATGTTCCATCCTTCTTTGGTGTTAATAAAGCTAGTGTTACACACAGACTCATGCTCTCCCGTATGACCCCCTTTCGCATGAGCTCTACCACTTTCCTATTCAATTCTTCATGCAATGACATGATCATCCTATAAGTTTCTTGATTTAGGAGGGAAGACCCTGGAATCAAATCAATATGGTGTTGAATATCTCTTTTGGGGAGTAATCCATCTGGTAGCTCATCAGGAATAACATTTGAAAATTCTTCTATTAATTTTGTTGTTACTACTAGTATTTTTGCACTTACAAGTTCATCCTTATTTGCGACTAGTGCATAACAAAAACAAGTTACCTTTGCCTCCTTCACAAATTCCTTTGCAGAAAGCATATTTTTAGCCTTTCCCTCTTCCTTAAGAGGTAGCAAAACTATTTTTGTGTCATCCTTCCAGAAAGTATAACTATTCTTTCCCCCATCATGAATAACTTGTCTATCAAATTGCCATGGTCTACCTAGCAACATATGACATGCATCCATAGGAATAACATCACACCAAATCTCATCCTTATAATTGTTCCCAATATAAAATCTTATTAAACATCTCTTATCAACAGTAACTTCATTACCCTTCTTAAACCATGTAATACGGTAAGGGTTAGAATTATTCTCACAATGCAGACCCAATTTATCAACCATCTCATTTGAAACCATGTTCTCACAACTACCACCATCAATAATAACATTACATACCTTTCCTCCTGAAGTGCATCTTGTTCTGAAAATATTTGTACGTAGCCATGCATCCCCCTTGATCTCCTTTCTTGGAGCAATCATCATCCTCTTGATCATCAGATTTTCTCCAACATCTGGTGGAATTTCCAGGTCCTGTTCATCTTCTACTTGTTCAGCTTTAACAAGATTTACTCTTGGATCATCTCCTTGCCTTTTGTCATGTGTATAAGTATGCGGGCATTCAAAATCCCGATGCCCTTCTTCACCACATCTATAACAAATGATCTTCATAGAGCCTCCCATCCTCTATCGCCAGCATATCCTTTGCCCCTAGAAAATCCTCGGCCTCTTTGTTGATTCTAGAAATCTTGTCTCGTATCCTCTTTCTTTTTCAATCCACGAGATGATTCTCCCCTACCTTGGTTGAAATTAGCTCATCCCCGAAAGGAAGATGAGGCCCCCCTATTCATTCCAGGTGATCTCCTAAAACTTTGATGATTTTGTTTTTGCTTGGCCTTTAAGGCTAATAGATAGGCATCCTCCATGCTTTTAATCCTATGCATACTTATCTCATCTTGAATAGAAAATTTTAATCCATTTACATACCTTGCAGCCATTTGTTCCTCAGTTTCTTCATGCTCTACACAAATGGACAACTTGTAGAACTCATCTGTGTATTCTTACACTATTTGTAAGTTTTTTCTGAGATTTTGAAACCTCCTATAAAGGGTTTGTGCATAATCCACAAGGAGAAATTTATCTTTCAGCTTCTTCTCCATCTTACTCCACATCCTAATTCTTTCTTTACCCTTTCTTGACAGTTCTTTCTATAGGTGATCCCACCATAACATAGCATGACCTTTCAATTTCGTGCATGCAAATTTTACCTTCTTTTCTCCTGACATAGCCTTCCACTCAAAAAAATCTCCCATGCTAGTCAACCAATCTATCAACTCCTTGGGTTTTAGAATACCACCATACTCTGAAACATCAACTCTTATTCCATCATTCTTTCATTCTAATGCTCAAAGCATCCTTTCTTCAAAAGGTAATGGTGGTGCTTGCATTTCCTCATCTCCACCTTGATTTCCTCTCTGGGTTATCATTGCAGAAAGCGCAACAACTTGTCTCTACAGATATGGCATATTTCTATTCATCTAGGAAATACCGCCTCCTCTTCCTCTTCCTCTTCCTCTTCCTGCCATTTTTAAAAAAAAACTTTGAACCAGCTCTGATACCAGATAATGTAGCCAAATTATGAATAAAATTGATATAATGCAAATAATATGAACTCCAAGGAAAATAGATCTCCTTATTAGTTATTGAATAATGAATTACAATGTTTCCTAAATAGAAAAACAATTCTCAATTTGAGTTTCCAAGTAAAATCTGACTAACTCTGACTAAATCTACTATAGGTGGCAGAAATTACTATTTTTAGCAGTTTACTACAACCTGTTATTCTTAATAAGTTTGCATGCTTATACGTATGGGCACAGAAAATCACCATGTATCTTCTGCATCCGTAAATCAGAGTAATTTCCAAATTTTTAACTGACCATTCAATTCAAGAGACTAAAATTAACTAATGCTCTAAAATAGTAAAAAACTGAACTATAACTTAAATCCTAATTTTTGGCCCCCAGATGGAGGATTTCAGGGCTAAAAAATGTGCCAAAAACTGGCTCTAACTAGCAGGGTCGATTGAACACTAGCGTTTGTCTCATTGTTAGAACAAGTAGTTTTAAGTAAACAACTGACTCAAACGGAGCACCCAGAGCTCAAAAGATATGACCATTATCAAGTTTTTGCTAAAAATAGTGCATCAGTTTCCCATCAAGTTTTCATGCTAAATCTCTCAGCTCAATTATACATTGTAGGTGTGTTTCAAAAAATGCAATGTCAGAGAAGGGGATCGATGAAGGAAACCTTCAATTAGGGCACACTTTTTGAAAGAAACATGTCCCAATAGCCTCACAAGGTACATATTTTATGACACACATAGTACTTATCAACAATAAGCATACTATAATAATCTTAGTTTTTCCCAAGAATGCACATATAAGTTGCATGTTTCCATCAAACTCTCAAAGCACATAAATGTGGTTACCTACATGTACAACAATGGATATTATAGAAATTTGAATAGTGCTTCAATTACAAATGATTTTGGAATCATGTGGGTGTCCAACAACAACTATGACGATAAAAACACCACAGAAGGATCTGAAAGAAATAACACTTCTTCAGTGCAACAAAAGTACATATTTCAAGACCATACCCTTCAAATAATAATGTATTCACAGTAACGAGAACTCAACCAGTTCAGATCTAAAAAAGAATCCATCCCGATGGTTGAGAAAAACAAAGTTGATTTCACAAACTTTGAATATACCTGATACAAGCTAGTACTCATAATTCTTCAAAGATTTCACTTTTTTCCGAGTCTAAAAATAGTTTCAATTGTGCATAGAATGACACATATTAGGGTTTCAAGATGCAGCTACAAGCCATTAATAAAATCAAGGCCATTTTCATAGTGTCAAAATCCCAGAGTTCGAAATCAAGGTACCTTCAATTAGGAGCTATCAACACAAAAAATTGCATATCCCTCACAAGAACATAAGTTGATGAGACTCACAATGAGGGTTGACATAAATAGGGTTAACACAAAGCTCCACAGTTGGGTTCCCAAAACAACCGAAAATAACTCCATATACCACACAAAGCATCACAAAACGACTCCATATGCCTCCCTCAAACTCATCAGAACAACAATAGCTGAGATACCTCCGAAAGCATCAAGCAATTACAGCTCTATGTACCTCCAAAAGTATAAAAAAATAGCTACATATGACCTCGTAAAGCATCACATACACAGGTCCAGGTATACGGGTCGAAAACTATCACACAACAACTCTGAGCTATACCTGGCCCAATTAATAAAATAAATGATAAGGTTTCGTTTTAGCTCCATTGGGAAAAGAGGTCTGTCACCCTAGTAGCCCTAGATATATATCCATTCTAGACAGGTGTAACCCAAGTGACATAATAGAGCTCGTGATGCACACCATGTCCAACTCGATCTCTAATGCACGAAGAGCTAAGGTAGGGTTAACAAAAAACCATTACAATGAATTCATAGCAGTCATAAGTCTCCAACACAATCCTTGATATCACCTATGTCCCTATTGCAACACATGCTAACATATAGAACCAACATCCTAAAACAATAAGAAAAATCCCTCAAGTGGCTCCCATAAGTCAGATCGCTTTGTTTTAAGCGAGAAAATATAAAGAACTCAGCCCGCTCTGGAGGTTCTTTACAACTTGAGACATCCACACACAGGGAAGTTCCCATTGTAATAAATCGAAGAGAAGGATTATTTGCTACTTATTCATCCAGTTAGTGAAAAAATGATGTGATAACAGTGTTAGTGGAATAACTCAATGGGACTACCCAAACTCATTGTAATTTTCAAGTGTTCCATAGAGGATCCTGGTCTGCAAATTATACTTTACGACCAAAGTTTAATGTGTAGCTTGGTAAATTTTTCATCCTTTAGAGGCATATTTATGTAAAACATATCTAGACACTCTGCAAAGGGGGTACAACATTGAGTTGTTCCCATCTCGTACATGGAGCCTTTTATCTTCATAAAATAATATTTGTTCAAATAATAAAACTGAGGTCATTCAATCATGATTCCAGAATCATCAGCTTTATGCTCCCACAAGGCTCACCATAGTCAAAATCCACCTAGGATTGTTTCCAACAAGCCTCCTCATAGGATCAATATTATCGGCATTATCACAATTAGTTTGCCCAAGTTGATCGTAAGACCTTGCTACTTTATATATTATACTGACACATCATATTTTGTACATAGAATTTTGTTGTAACGATCTAATTAGTCTTGTGATCTTAATTGTTATCGATAAAATCAAAGAATTGAAATATCTTGAAATTGTAAAAAATGGTGAAATTACTTGATTTTAGTGATGACAAAATTATGTTATTTGATGATGTGCTAATTTATACTTATATGTGTGTTTTATTATTTTAATGTCATTGACTGTCCATGAGGCCAAAGAGGTATTGTTTTGATTTTTACAGGAAATCGTAACACAACAATACAAAAGGGGATAGGAGACCAACAATGAAAGAATTTTGTTGTATTGGCAACTGGTCACCTTGGCACACTTGTATTTTTGTATGATTGTTTTGTTAAAAACGTTGAATAAATTATTATGAGGTTCCCTTTGGGAGGGTGGCCTCAAGATGTGGCCAAGGGTAAATGTGTTGTTTTCCCTTAATCCTTTTAATTATTTTTCAAAAATGTGATTTATTATTGTAATGTGTCCTAATTTATTATTGTTAGTTTATGTACTGCTTATTTAGGTTGATTTATCTTTTAATTAAAGTAATTTGGGATGTGAGAAAGGAGGGTAATTAATTTTGGTGTATTTTCCTTAATTTATTGTGGATTTGAAAAGGATTTTATTGATTTTAGTGTTGTGTACTCAACCTTGCATGTCAAATTCGGATTTTGACTTTCGAGCCAATTTTGGAGGCTTGTGAGACAAGTTAAGTTTGTCCCACACCTCTTAAAGTGACTCACCAACTATACCTATGGTGTGGAGGTGTGATTTTAAGCTTTATCATGTGTTTGGGGGATAAAAAAGGAAAATAATTGTACTATCTTACAAAGGATTTTTATTTTTTATTTTTTGAGTTTGATTAATGGTTAGAGTGTGGAAGGAGAAATTGTCACTTTCTCAAGAGCATGGGAACGCACCAATTATGAGATTTGGATTTGATGTTTGACCATGTGTTATGGGTGGATGAGAAGTGATGTGGCATCCTACATGGATCCACATCACCACTCTCTCGTCACTTTTCCATTTATGTATGTTGTTTTGAAGTTTTTGGGGGTAACATGTTTTATTTTCACTCTTACAGTTTGGAGGAGCTTGTTTTTTGGAGTGCTTTTTTTGATATTGGAAGATTGGTTTTATGCTTGTTTTGGACTTGGAAAATATTTGAATTCGTGCTTGTGGATTGGATACTGTTGCAATGTAAGGTAGGTACTTCACCCATGCATTTTCTATTCTTATTTTTTATGAAAATGTTTGTAAATGAATGAATGTTGTATATTTTGGTTTTGGAAATTGAATGGCCTTTAGGTTGTGTAAGAGAAAGAAAATGGGGATTTATTGAGGGAGGGATAATATTTTATGTATGCATTTGAATGAATTCTTGGGTTGCGTGCCCCACCTTGAGATAATAAGAAATATTTTTTATTTGTCTTGATATTTTATTGAGGGAGGGATACGAGTTTGAGGGAGACATAAGATAAATTTAAGGAGGCATAAGATTTTTAAGGGAGACATATGAGTCTTGTTGGATGGTATTTGAGTTATTTTGGAGGTTTTTAAGGTGGACACTTAACCAATTCAAAATAATAAGTGATTCCCAATGTTTCTTCTCTCTCTTGGCTTCGATTGCAAGCCTTTGTGTTTGGGAAATGGTATGTTGTTGATTATTCTTGTATTGTACTTATTGTGTTGAATTTTTTTGTGAATGGTTGTTGTTGAAGCCATGTAATAGTTGTCATTGGTTTCCTTATATCTCTTATTGCTTCATTTTTGGGGCTCAGGGGCCAATGAAGAGGAGGATTATCCTTCTCATTAGATTATTGATTGGGTGGAGAGTGTTTCCTACTCCCCTTTCCATTTTTTTTGTTTTTTTATATCAAGGAAATGATGGAGCTCAACTTGAAGCCTTTTACATAGTTGTATTTTGAGGAAAACAAGAAGGAATCCTACCTTTGTAAAAAAAAATCCATGTTGTGTCCACTTAAGTAGAGGGCTTTTGTAACATGCATTTTAAAGTTTCAACTTCTTGTAAATCTATTATGTAAGATTGACTTGTATGGATTATCTAATAATTGTATATCTTGGAGTGGAATGCATGCAAATACTTGTATAGCTAAGAAAATTTATTGTAAAGTAATTATTAAATCTTGTATTGTAGTGGTTGAAAGAATAAAGTGTAAGTAGTCTTCTAATGGGGATGTAGCTCCTTTCAAATATCGAATTTAAGTAAAGGTTTGCATTGTGTCTTTGTTTTGAAAATGGTTTTCTCGTATTAGAAATACATGGAAATACTTGCTTGTTTTCCCTTTGTAAATGTGCTTATCATGCTTGTTATATAAAAAAAGAGGAAATTCTATTTAGTAATGTTTACCTTTCTTTCTTTTTAAATGGATGTATAAAATCATAAAATTATATTGTTGTTAATACGATCACACAATACTACAAAAAAATCAATTAATTCTTTGAATAAGGAAAGAAATTGGTAAATATTCTCCACGTATACACCTCATATTGAGCAAACTTGACCTATATATCTATGTGTCTGTATGTATATATATATATATATATATATATATATATATATATATATATATATATATAAAATTATGCATACCTATTTACATAATTATATTGTCTAAATATTGTTATAAATAAAATAATATATAAATGAATATACTAATAAGTTCTCTCTCTCACACACACACACAGACATAGAGAGAGAGAGACATATTTCGTAATATATACTAGTTGTCATGGGGTTAGGGTTTCACTCCGTTAACCCATGCAACACTGTGACGCTCAATTATTATATATATAAAGTGGGTGGGGGCCAAATCCCCACTCCAATATATGAAAATAAATAATAAATAAAGTGGGGGTGAGAAGCCCCCATATATTAAAATCAAACAATGAAAAGTGAGGTGATTAAACTAAATTTAATACAATGAAAAGTGAGGTGATTAAACATCAAACCTATATTGTTGGCCCCAGCCTCCCTTGTTACTGCGTACTGTGTAATTATTTTCTTCATGGGCAGAAACCCCAATATAAATATGATTATATATATATGGCCACATTAATCCACACTGATCCGACCACTATTTATATAATTTTTAGATCAGAAATTTCAATCTGGTTTTCTAAAATAGATTTTAAGATTTTACTTTATGCATTTAGAGGGAGCCTTAGATTGGGTACCCCAGCTTGTGATAATAAGAAACTTTTCTTATTTATCTTTATATGTTATTGAGAGAGGAATAAGAGTTTTAGGGAGGCATAAGAGTCTTGTTGGATGTGATTTGAGTTATTTTAAAGGGTTTTAAGGTGTGCACTTAGCCCATTTGGAAGCATAAGTGATTCCCCATGTTTCTTCTCTCTCTTGTCTTGGATTGCAAGCCTCTGTGCTTGGGAAATGGAATGTTGTTGATTATTTTTGTATTGTTCTTATTGTGTTGAAATTTTGTGTGGTTGGTTGTTGTTGAAGTATGTAAAAGTTGTCATCGATTGCCTTATATCTCTTATTGCTTCATTATTGGGGCTTAGGGGCCAATGAGGAGGAAAACTTCTTATTTTCATTGGATTATTGGTTGGCTTGAGAGCGTTGCATACTCCCCTTTCCATTGTTGTGTTTGGATATCAAAGAAATGGTGGAGATCAAGTTGAATCCTTGCACATAGTTGCATTTTTTGGAAAACAAAAAGGAATCCTACCTTTGTAAAAAAAATCATATTGTCTCCACTTAAGAGGAGGGATTTTGTAACTTGCATTTTAAAGTTTTGACTTCTTGTAAATTTATTATGTAATATTGATTTGTATGGATTATCCAAGAATTTTATATCTTGGAGTTGAAGGCATGTAAATACTTGTATTGTTAAGAAAATTTCTTGTGAAGTAATTATTAAATCTTGTATTGTAATGGTTGAAAGACAAAAGTGTAAGTAGTCTTCTAATGCAGATGTAGATCCTTTCAAATCTGGAATTTAAGTGAACATTTACATTATGTATTCATTTTGAAAATGGTTTTTTTGAATTAGAAATTCATTGAAATACTTGTTTGTTTTCCCTTTGCAAATGTGCTTGGCATTCTTGTTATATAAAAAAAGAGGAAATTCTATTTAGTGATGTTTACCTTTTTTCTTTTTAAATGAATGTATAAAATGATAAAATTATATTGTTGTTAATACGACTCACACAATACTACAAGAAAAAACAATTATCTAGATTTGAAAAAAGAAAGGAATTCATAACTATTCTCCACGTATACACCTTTTATTGAGGAAACTTTACCAATGTGTGTGTGTGTGTGTGTGTGTGTGTGTGTGTAATTATACATACTTATTTACATAAATATATAAATGAATATATTTATAAGTTCACACACACAAATATATATACACACAAACAAATTACAATAAATACACAAATTATAATGTGGGCTATTTTGTTATATGTATAATAAAAAATAAATAAAGTGGGTGGGGGCCGAAGCCCACCTCAATATATGAAAATAAATAACAAATAAAGTGGGGTTCAACCCCCCATATATTAAAAACAAATAATGAAAAGGGAGGGGATTAAATTTAATTTAATACCCACCAAACCTATATTTTTTGCAGTGACCTCCCTTCTGACTAAGCGCAATGTAATATTTTTCTTTATGGGACGAAACCCCAATTTAAATACATTTTTTGATTTTATATATATATATCCGTCCACATTAATCTGGCCACCATTTATAATTTCAATATGGTTTTCTAAAATAGAGTTTAAAGGAAATGCTTTAATAAATCAGGGATGTGTGTGTGTGTGTAGTGTGTGTGTGTGTCTTACATGTATGTGTACATATAATGTATATACATACATACATACATACCTATGTATATGTGTGTGTGTGTGTGTGTGTGTGTCTGTATATATACATAGATACATACAGACATTGTGACGCTCACAAATTTGACGTTCTAAAACCACATTAATTCTTAAACAATTATCTAGAAAGTTGCGGAATTTTTTTTTTTAAAGTTATAAGGGTGTCAAACCCTAATATACGTTTAATTAATTCCTACCAGGAATATTACATTTTATAGGCTAGATCCTATCTAGATTATTAATTAAATATTCTTAATGCAATTCTAAAGTCAATTTAGTTATCATCACTAGATAAGTGTTCAATAATTCCTTTCACTAGGTTAAATAGTTTCCCCCTTAGGAATTAACATTCAAATCACATTTAATCAACTCTTATTCATAGTTATCTTAGTTCTCTTAAATAATTTTCTTTAAAGTCCATTTAGATAATTACTAAAACATACTAGGAACTAAATAATTAAATTAACATACAAGGGTATTAAATGGCCCCATTCACCCATTTCCACATACATTAAATTATTTAAAAACCCATAGTACATATTCCCACCTAACAATTGTAAGGTTGATTCCTAACCCTTGGATCAAATAAAATGTGGCCACTAGATCTTAGGGTTCCGTACTAATCCTAACCATCCTTATGAAATCTTGTTAAACATTTTTCTTTTCCCAAGCCTCCTCATTTGGTCTCTTTTATTTCTTTAATTTTATAGGTTGGAGGAGTAGAAGCCATGAAAGCTAGGAGGAAAGGAACCATGAAGGAATTCAAAAAATAAAGATTAGTTTAGTTTAGGTTGAGGATTTATTAGTGTAATGTCTTTCATTTGAATATTGTAGAGGTTTGCACTCCAAATCTCAAGTTGTTATAAAGATATGTCCATTTTTTTGTCTTCTATTTGGGAAAAAACACTACTTCATTTTTAATGCATGAGATCGAATGCCTTTGAATACCCATTTAAATATTTTCAATTTTAGAACAATGAGTTTCTACCCTTATGATTTGCTGGTGGTTTCCTCTATAAATTTACATGCTTAAATTTTTAATAGAACAAGTTTTAAATTTCCAAGTCACGGATTTTTATTTTTTCACCATCAGTGATGAAACCTCCACCCAAATCAGGTTAGAGGTCCTGGGACCACCGCACTACCTGAGTGACAATTCACAAACCATCACCTTGCCAAGGCGGCGGTTCAAAGACCGCCACTCTGCACAGGGTGGCAGTCGTGCTCTTTGAAAATAGAACCATCAATTCCACATTTTTTCTAAAAAAAAGTTTTATTGGAGTGTTTTACAGTTTATCCTTAGTTTAAATTATGTGCCCAAAGTCTCTAGTTGAAGGGTTTAACCATTTATTCATTCCATGCCTAAAATTACTAAATTTAAATATTTTCTATTTCAATACTAACAAGAAAACACTATGAGATTTTTTTTTTCCACAAAATTGATTTCAACTCAAAGGAAGAAATGAAACTTTATCTATTTCTAATTATCATTGTTTTCCTTTCCACAAAAAAAATCATTTTTTCCAAAAAAATAACTCATTATAATTTGACACATCCTTCCATTCAACTACAACTATTTACTCAAGGTAAGCACAAACAAGTTACTATACATTCAAGTCTTACTAAGAAAACATTCTCAGAGGTTTAAATCCTCAAACTTTTCCTTCATTCTCACAAAAAATAAAACTTCCAAAAATAATAATTAGCTTCTTTTTATTCGAGCATAGTTCATTTCTTACAATGTAAAGAGCTTTCTTTCTACAATACATTACAACTTAATAAACCAAAATATACAATGCAACTTTTCTTTCAAATACAATACTACTAGTCTTCCACCCAAGTGGAGATTACATGAAAGGTTTTCTCAAAAAGAAGGATTTATTTTGACTTCACAAAAGCTCCAAGTGTCAATTCTTCAACAAGAGATCCACCATTTCTTCACTTGATCACAACAACAAAAAATGGAAGAGAGGCAACACTATCCACCTAACCAATAATCCAATGAGGAGAAGAAGCTATCCTCCTCATTGTCCCTTGAGCCCTAACCAAAATGTAATAAAGGATGTATCCAACTCATGGGAACTATCACAAAGCTTCCACATCACAATAAAAAAATTCACAAGCATTTCAAAACACATTCAACACAAGATGCAATCACAAGAAGGAAACTAGTAAAATACACAAGGCTTGAAAATGCAAAGCCAATGGAGCAAGGATCTATGGGGAGATCAGTTATACCTCCCAATGGAATTAGGTTCCGACCTTAAAACACTTCAATATACATCCCAAAACCCCTACACAAATTTTAAGCCTCCCTCAAGATCCTCTTATGTCTCCCACATTCTCTTATGCCTCCCTACAATCTCTTATATCTCTCTCAAAAGAATCAAGTAAGAAATGCAAGCATTCTCTTATCTAAGGTGGGGCACCCAACCAAACTCCCTCCAAAACATGAAATAAAATCTTATATCTCCCTACATATAAAATCCCCATAGCCTTCTCCTACACCATACTTAGGCATTCTACCCAATAACCCAAAAAGCATACCAAAACATTCAATAACATACAAATATACACATATAAGAGAAAACACATAAAACAAGGGTGTATTTCCTACCTTTCCATGGTAGAACTCGATCAATGGATCACCTTCCAAGCTCCTTCAATCTCAATCCAACTCCAACAAGCTCCAAAATTTCAACAAGCACTCCAAATTCCTCTAACTCTAAAATACAAGATCACAATTGAAATGAAGTAACCCCCAAACAAAAAAATAAACTTGCATATATAAAAAAATGAGAGAGGAGGGTGAGGTGGCTCCATGTAGGCTGCCACATCACTCATCCTCAACTCCAAAACCCAAGTTAAACCTCAACCCCAATACACCATAAATTGGTTGTTGAGAGGAATGACAAGCCTTTTACGCACACAATCTAAACCCATATCCTCTAAGGACAAAATTTAAAACCCATGTAAGAAAATTGCAATTAATGTCACTTTTTGTCGTACAAAATACATAATGGGGTATATTTTTTTACCCCCAATCCGTAGGTAGGGTTGGTATAATAAATTAAGAGGTGTGAGACAAGCTTAGCTTGTCCCACAAGCCTCCAAAAATGTCCCTTAAGCCAAAATCCAAAATTCCAAAGTAAGGTAGAGTCTACAACACTCAAAGTCACTTACACTCAATCAAAATCACAAAATCCAAAAGACCAACAACTCTAATAAATGACCCCTTTTGTCACATTCCCATATAACTTAATTAAGCCTCCCTCAAGATCCTCTTATGTCTCCCACATTCTCTTATGCCTCCCTATAATCTCTTATATCTCCCTCAAAAGATAAGGCCTTGGGGAAAATAGGATCAACACACCAGATCTGACTCTCACAAGTTGTCACTTCCAAATCATAGAGATACTTTCACAACAAGGCAAAGGTTACTAAATACATTTGAGACCCTGCTTGCTTCTGCATGTTTAAGTGATGAGGATTGTGTAGTTGTGTACACACATGACAAACAAGGGTAGTATGGGTAGGATTGGTTGTTAAATTAATTTTGGTGGGAGGGGAGACAGGATGGACTTGACTCACCAGATCCTTGAGAGCTTACGGAAAATGGAAAGACTCAATCGAAAAAATGCCACAAAAAGTTAAATTGTTTCCTCAACTAGAATATGTGTTTCAATGGAGGCCCAGATCAGCACTCTTTCACATAACTTGTGGGATTATGTCATGAAGACTCAAGTAAGAGGAGCCAATAAAGCACCAAGATTTAAACCAAGTCATGCCTGAGGTACACCCAGAGGCTTACAGATAATCTCTGTCAACAAAATGAAAGAAAAGTGAATTTAAACCGTTTATCCCATTCCAGGTGAAGGCTCTTCTGAGAAATGAAATTATAGATGCCACTAAACTATCAAAAGGACTAAGACCTGTGTGATTGGATTGTATTTTGGTATAAGATTTCAATAGAAATAAGAAAAACTACCCGTATGCATTCAGAAATGAAATAAATACACTTTACTCAAGATTGACATAGAATAACTCAAAGTTTGATCAAATTTATCAGCAAGGGAAATTTTCCAGAACAATCTCAAAGCTTGTCAATGGCTGTATACTTGCAACCACCTTGACACGATCAAATTTGACACAAAGATAGAGATACAGACTTCTCTAGACGGCTTCTCAAAATGGATGGGCTCTGTCAAGCTTTTTCTGCTGGAGAAAATCATTCTTGATCCTTCCACAAACTCCCAACTATTTACACGATGAATTCGTGCCCTTTATAGCATTTCTAATAGAGCCCCTTCCTCCCAAAAGACAAAAAATTTAAATACACCAGTTCTTGCCATGATTCTTTCATGATTCACAGAATCATATCTGTAAAAGTCTTCAGGTTCTCGAGGTAAAATATCTTTGATTTCTTCCCATATTCAACTCTTTTCTTAGGAAAAACACACCTCCATCCATTAACCAACCAATCCCACCCAATATCAATCAAATCTAGCCCCTTGCGTGCTCAGGAGAAGAAAAATAGAAAACCAGATCGAGCTTGAGAGTCAGACTGTTTTAATGGTGAAATACATCTCCATATCTCTCCCACCAAACTCTAGATATCAAAATTAACTTTCTCCTCTATTTGGCATGTAGAAAATAGCAATAAATCATGAAGACTTGAACTCCCATGAGTTTTACAAAAAAAATGGGGGGAAATTAGATTTAGATGCTCAGGAGTAGTTGATCTTTGATTTTGAATGTGGGCCGTCCACATGGAAGATGCAAAAACAAGTTCAGGGGATCCTTTGACCCTTACTGACCCTTTTTAAAAAATGGACAAATTTCCCATTTTTCCCCACACCTCCACTTCTGAAAATGGGCCTGACACGTGTCCTAAGCTGGACCCCAAAAGAAATGCAGAGAAATTCTACCATTTGACTCTCTTATAGAAAAAGGAAAATTTTCCAAGTTTTCCCCGCAACTCCGCCCTTGAGAAATACTTTTGACACATGTCCCAATGTGGGTCCCAGCGGAACTACGCTTCCCCTTTTACTTTTAACTCTTTTTTCTCAAAAGGAAAATTTTCCAATTTTCCTCTGCAAGTCCGCACCTCCACCGTTGACTAGGGAAAAACATTGACTATTTCCCATCGGGCTCGTGGGCCATTTTTTCTATTTTAACCTTTATGAAAAAAAGAGGTGAAAATTTTTAATTACCTCCGATGGTCCACTTCCCCACCCCCTATGACTTTTCAAATTGCCACGTGTCACCACGGCACACCTTGAGGCAGTCCAAAAAATTTGATACCTTGAATGAGCGCGGGCTCGCCACATGTCCTTCTCCGGTAAAATTTTATAGAAGGCTTGAAACTCTTAGAGGGAACCACGTGTCAAGCTCCGAGGCAGTCTTCCTTGGTCGTTGAAAAGTCCAAGAAAATATGCAAAGTGAGCGGAGTGCCCCATGTGTTTGCATGGCACTTCTCTTAGATGGTGCCCAAGTTGAAGACCCTGAATGAGCGCGGGCTCACCAAGTGTCCCTGTTCCACCAAACCATATCCATTTACATAACAATTTTTCTAAGTACGGGAGAGTAGCGGAAGCCTCCATGTGTCCTCTCGGCACTACTCCAAGGCAAAGCCCAAAAGTAGATTTTCAAATGAGCTTCGTTCGTCCATGTGTCCTGGACTTCTCGAAAACCTTTTGAAAATTTTCTAAGTATGGGAAACCCAACAAAATCCTCCACGTGTCCTCCCGGTGCTACTTCAAAGCCAAACCAAAAATTTGATTCTCAAACAAGTGTCGTTCCTCCATGTGGGCACATTTTAAAAATGATGCTTTTCATGGAATTTCCAAAGTATTAAGTTGATCCGCATCCAACCAAGAGGTGCCACATTTCCCTGTCACCTGAATGATGCAAATTTGACCAGGAGAAACACCCGTCAAACCATTAAACACATAGAAACATCCATTCGAGCAAGAAAATGAAGTTTTCTTCAAGGACATAGAATTTAGATTGTTGCAAGGATCAAACACAATCCTTAGGGACACATCAACTCATTTCTCCTCGAGTACCTAGGGAAAAATGACAAGAACAAAAAATTCCGGTTGTCGAGAATGGAGAAAATGGGAAAACATGAGTTTTGAAGGGACAGAGCATGGGATACCCAAAATACAGAGCTTTTCTAGAGGATCAAAGGAACTATGAGAAAAATACGGACCCACACATGATCCTCGACCCAGGAGTAGACTAAAAATGGAAATAAGACCAACCAAGCACCATACGGGGAAGGAGAAAATGACAGAGTCCGTGAATGAATAATTTTTCAAGGGCAAAAATGGGGCGAGACAATTCTGAGCACCAACAACTAGATTATTTAGTAAAGTACATTAATCAACAATGATTAAATAAATTACATCACAAAATAAATCACATACTCTATAATTAAATAAAAGAAAAAGGAATGAATTACACACAAATCCCATGGTCACAATTGGAGGTCATCCCCCCATGGTAACCCCCTAACAAAAATTAAGACAAAAAAACAAAAACATTACACAAGTTACCATGGTTACCTTCGTTGCATCCATCTAGTATTTTGTTGTGGTTGGTCTCTAATCCCCCTTTTGACTGTTGTGATATAATCACCTGCAAAATCACACAATACCTCCTTCGTCCTCGTGGCCACATCAAAACATCAAAGATAAAATATAAACACATAAATCAATAACCATTCGCATATAGCTAAATCATCATCTCTACTAAACAATGTTATCATTTGTCTAAAATTATAACAACATTTCAATTCTATTTTTTTAATCAATATCCACAAGATCACAAGATTAGTTCAAATGCTAAATCCTAGTCAACATGAAGAGAATTCTGAATGTCAGTAATATATATGCTAAAAGAACATCATCATCATCAATATAAATGTATCTATATACATCTAGAATCCACACAATCATACTATGAATCAAAATTCATCAATAATCAGAATATCCCTATCGTCCAACATCATGCTGAACCAAAATGATACAATAACATCAATGTTTATAGTCAATAGTAATCAAAATCAAAATATAATAAGTGTCAAAGAGGAGTGGGAAGTACACCCCCTCCCCTTAGACTTGATTTCCTCTTGGAAGTTACTGAAATAGGTGTGGAAACTGGACTCATAACAATGTATCATCCTCCCATGTAGCAGCAGTCTCATCATATCAGTCCCACTAGACTCGCACCTGATCAATCTCTCACCCTCGAAGGCCTAGGTTCTTGCACTCTAAAATATGCATGGGCTCCACCATCATCTTCCCCTCCTCCTGCACCTGCAATGCAGTCCAATCTAATACATGAAATGGATCTGGGATATATCTCCTAAGAACATATACGTGAAACACATCATGCACGTGAGATAATCTGGGTGACAAGGCTAGACGATAAGCTAAGGGACCGATATGCTCCAGGATATTGAATGGACCCACTAATCTAGGAGATAACTTAGAGCCTTTTTTGTAACAGATAGCACTCTTATGAGGTCTGACATGAAGAAACACCTTCATGCCCACCTCATAACTATGGTCAACTATCCTCTGATCTGCATACTTTTTCTTCCTATCTTGTGCCTCCTGCAACCTCTATCAGATCAAAACAACCTACTGCTCAATTTCCTATAGTAAGGATAGGCCAATAGATACTTTGTCCTTAAGTATATCCCAACTCAAAGGTGTCCTCCACTCCTTTCCATAATGTGCCTAAAAAGGTTTCGTCCCAATAGAACTCTGAAAGTTGTTGTTATATGCAAACTCAACTAAATACAAGTACTCCTCCCACTTCGAATGATGATCCATGATGTACATCTGAAGCATGTACTCTAAAATCTGATTCACCCGCTACGTCTATCCATCTGTCTCTGGATGATAGGATGTGTTGAATTTGATACTCGTCCCAAGGTCCTACTGCATGGTAGTCTAAAAGTGTGATGTGTATAAGGGATCACGGTTGCATATGATCTTCCATAGAATCTTGTGTAGTCTAAAAATCTCATCTAAGTAGATCCTCACTACTACACTAGCTATATAGGTGGTATTCAGTGGAGAAAAATGAGAAAATTTCATCAATCTATCCACCATGACCATGATGGCATCGTGGTGGTATCTCAAAGTCGGTAGCCCTACTATGAAATTGATGGAAATGGTGTCTCATTTCCACTCTAGGATAGCATGTGGGTAAAGAAGGCCAGCTGGATGTTGATGCTTAGCCTTCACTCTGTGACACTCTAAACAACACAACACAAACTGAGCTACATCTCTCTGAAGACCTCTCCAATGGTAAAGTTGTCTCAAGGTGGCATGCATCTTCTTCACCCCTGGATGGGCTGAATAAGGTGCACGATGAGCCTATACCAATATATCCTATCTCAAACCTCCATCCCTAGGTAAATAGATCTGGCCTTTGTGCCTGAGAATTCCATCTGACTCTAATGTAAAACCATCAAACTTCCCCTAAAGGGATCTCTGAGACTCAATCTCTGATCTAGCTGCAAGGTAAAAATTGTCATGAGGAAGCTGCTACAAAATCCTTCTCCTCAAATTTGTACCCATTGAACTAGTCATAGCCAATTATATCTGTCTACTCAGATCATTAGCAACAACATTATCCTTCACCTTCACATGATCTATATCCATGTCGTACTTGCATAGAAACTCCATCAAATGCCACTGACGAGCATTGAGATTAGATTGCTTAAAGAGGTGATGTAAGCTCAAATGGTTTGTCCTGAGAATGAATATCCTGCCAAAAATGAAATGTGTCCATCGAACCAAGGCATGAAAAAGTGCTATAAGCTCAAGGTCATGAGTTAGATAATTGAGGTCATGATCTTTAAGTTTTCAATATTTAAAGGAAGCCACACAGACCTCCTGCATCAATACACCACCTAGTCCTACCAAAGAAGCATCTGTAAAAATGAAGAACTCCCCATGCGGATATGGCGCTGCAAGAATCAATTTTGTCGTAAGGCACCCCATTAGTGTATTGAAGGTCTTCTCGCATCCAATGGACCAAACAAAATTCCTCCATTTCCTCTAAAGGGAAGTGATGGGGTACGCAATTCAGGAAAATTCCTTAACAAATCTCATGTAGTAACCTTCCAACCCCATGAAACTGCATATCTCGGTCACACTAGTTGGCGCAGGCCAATCTATAATAGCTTGAATCTTGGAAGGATAGATGGCGATACCTTCCCCACAAATGATGTGACCCAAGTACTTCACGTCTGACTGAAAGAATGCAAACTTCTTCAGGTTCCTGTAAAGCTTCTGCTCACGAAGACACTGTAGACCCTGATGAAGTTGTTCCTCGTGCTCCTCACGTGTGCGCGATTAAATCAAATTTTCATCAAGAAATATGAGCACGAAGTGATCTACAAATTTCTGGAATACCCCATTCATCAAACTCATGAATATTGCGGGGGAATTCGTTAGACCAAAAGGCACTACTGTGAACTTGTAGTGGCCATATCTCGTACGGAAGGTTGTCTTATTAATATTTACCTCCGCGATCCTCAGCTGATGGTATCCAGACTTAAGATATATCTTAGAAAATATTGTGGTCCCCTTCATCTGATCAAATAAACCATCAATACGTGGAAAGGGGTAACGATTCTTGATCATTACTTTGTTCAGTTGATGATAATCAATACACAATTGTAGAGATTCATCCTTCTTCTTTAGAAAAATCACAGGTGCACCCCAAGGGGATACACTAGGATGAATTATGAATTTCTCCATAAGGCCCTCAAGTTGCAACTTGAGCTCACAAATTTAAGGGGTAGTCATTCTATAAGTCACTCATGAGATAGGCTCTGCTCCTAGAACCAAATCAATGTGAAAATCTATCTCGGGTGGGGGAGGTAACCCCAGAAGATCCCCTGGAAAGACATCTAAAAAATCCCTCAAGATATGATTATCTTCAAACGATGGCCCACTAGACTTGTCCTCATATTTGTCATTAACCATGATAACATACATCTGGAAACCTCGTCACGCACACTGCTTAATATGCATAACAGATATGTTGCTAATAGAGGTGGGTCTCCTAACTCCAACTATCACTGACTCCACTCCCAAATCATCTGCACATGATATTACCTTATTGTAACAATCAACCCTAGCCCAGTGTGTAGATAACCAATCCATGCCTAGGAATAATCCCATAGGAACCCAGAGGAAGGATACGAAGATCCAAGGTCGTGGAAAAGGGTCTTAGGTCAACTATGTACTCCTTGACTAATGAGTCCATTGTGATCTTGGCTCTAGAAGCCATCTCCACATCCCAACTACGGATTTTCCTAACTTCCACCATCCTGCATCACTCTACTACAAAGGGGGAAAGAAAATAATCTGAGGAGCCTGAGTCAAATAAAATAGGAATAGAAATTCCATCAATGTTACATGTCGTCTCAATCATCGTGCTCTGGTGCTTTTCCTGGTGATTCTCGACCGCTGCATATATCATGTGGCTCCTAGCCAAGTCTCCTACAATAGGCTTTGAAACCATTTCCTTACCCTTGTTATTAGGGTTATGAGGGAACTCTCTCCAATGATTCCCAAGTACTCTCCACCCAAAGTAGCTACCAGGTCCCCTCCAATGAGAAGTAACTCTTGCAGGTACTCTAGTGGTCTATGTCGTGGATCCTAATGATCTTGTTATGGACTGCTAAGGTCGTTTTTGACGAGCTCCTACTAACTGAGCTCTAGGAGGTGCCTGAGTCCTGACTGGTCCCATACAAAGAGGCCCCATACTACATCCCTTATGAGCATAAAATCTCTGCAGAGGCCTAAATGGATTAATCTAAGGGATGTCGCTGCAAAAAATATTTTTATTTTGATTACTGATGACTATAGACATGGATGTTATTGTATCATTTTGGTTCACCATGATGTTGGATGATATTCTGATTATTGATGGATTGTGATTCATAGTATGATTATGTGGATTCTAGATGTATAGAGAGACATTTTATATTGATGATGATGATGTGTTGTTAGCATATATATTACTGACATTCAGAATTCTCATCGTGTTGACTAGGATTTAGCATTTGAACTAATCTTGTGATCTTGTGGATATTGATAAAAAGATGGAATTGATATGTTTTTTATAGCATTGTTTAGAAGAGATGATGATTTAGTTATATGCGAATGGTTTAATCCGTGGCCAAAACTATAGGTTTAATCAAAGAGGCCAAAATGATTTAATATAAAGGATGAGATTTCTCCCTATAACTTTAAGTGACTTGGTTTTTGTGGGAATGGAAAAATAAATTAAAAAGTATGGGTAATGGGTTGAATGGGGACACTTAATGGTTAGGGTAAGTTGTGACCTTAGCCTTAGGTTATTAATTAAATAAATGACATTATAACTATAATGATAAATTAAATATGTGTGAAAAGGGGTAAAATAGAGAATGTTTTACAAGGGTTAATTATTGAACTTTAAAATGTTTAGTTAGATGACCTCCTATGGGGCTTTGTTATCAAATTGTTATGTTAAGTCGTCGTCGTTGTTATTTTGAATAAGGTGAATTAACAGAAATCCGAGAAGGGGATTTATACCTGAAATGATTGGAATAAAATAATAGTATTTAATTGTTAATTTAATTATGGCAACTTTATGACTATGTGGAATTTATTAATCATGAAATATTTAAAACTAATTAGTGGTTATCTGGTTGCAACCTTTTTAAACAAAAAAAATATTTAGTGTTTTTTCCCTGATTAATTATTGAGTTTTATCATGGGTTTGTGTGTGGAAAACGTGAGTGTTACATGAGGTAGAAAATTTTATCTTCCCCTGTAGTTTTTAAAAATTTGAAATAAAACCTAAACATTTTAAATACACAATAATTTTAGATGGGAGTTATTTAAAAATTTTACTTACCAAACCATTATTTTTTATACTCTTATTTGTCTTTTCCACCAATGAGCGAAATGACACCCATGGAAAAACTCTTACCAAAGGAAAACTTAACGTTTTCCATTGCTTTGTTTCTCATGCTTGAGCTCTTGATGCATGTTCTTCTATGTAGGGGAGAGGGGATAGTAGTGGTACACCCTAAGTTAAGGGGTCCACAAAATCAATTGTTTATTATATGGGATTGTGATGTTTTTCCTAATATGTAGTTCAGATTTGTATTATCAAAGCATAAAGTTGTGTCCCACTTTTTTGTAGTTTTTGTACATTCAGCAAAATATTTCTGACAAGCATAAGATGACCAAACACATATTAAAGTACAAAACATGTATTTTTAAGAGCTTAAATATACCAAGGTGCGGGGCATCTAGAATTTACTTGATTTTTTATATTTTTTATAGTATTTTTAAATATTTATTTACTAATCAGATTTTAAAATATTTTTGGCCACCAAGTGGATCAAGTGGGACACACTTATATGATTAGAAGCTGTATATTTTTCTTTAGAATGTTCAACTGGAGGGAAATCCATATTTTGAGCTGATTTAAAATAATCAATTTGAGTTACACTACAACCATGGTGGAAACTAATACTTGAATATGGGTGAAAATGCTTAAACATTGAATTTTTTATACTTGTACAGGGGTGAGAGGTCTCACATGTCATGATGTGATTGGCTACTCTACATAATTATTATGTCAAAAATAAATAACTACTAGATAGTACTATGACAACTATTGGGTATTGTGTGATTAATAGTCATGTCAACTATTGGACCATGTTCACCTATTGGCCCCTCTCCCCTAGAGTAGGATTGGATACTTCTAGTAGAAATTTCTTCTATTTCTTTGTTATATTCATTTATTGATTTTTATAAAAGAATATGATTATGAATTCTACACATTTTTACATGGGTTTCTTATCTCCATGGGTGTAGTTTGTATCTTCACTTTTAACACCAATACATTTTTCATTTTCTTTAATTTAATGTGCATAGGTAAAGAGGCCTCTCTCTCTTTTTTATGTTTATAGGTGGTTCAAAAAATTATTCTCTTTGTTTTTCTACATTTTTTTTTTTCATCTTTTTAAAAATGAGTTTGAGTTTTTTCTTATATAAAACAACACTTTTATTAATAAAAATCAATTAGTACAATTGGGATAGTACAAAAAATATGGGTGGAAAGTCACAACCTAGATTGCCAAATAGAGTTAAAAAGGTGTCAAGGCAGAGACCAACTCACCTTAAAGCATCAGGAAAAAAGAGCCAGAAAAGGAAGAATTATGATGAAAAAAGAAAATTTTCATTAGGAAATGGCCTCAAACTTGCCTTTTTCCTTTCTTTTTTATCGTAGTTCAACCCCCAATAGGAGGTCTTATGATAATCACTTGGATGTTTCAATTGTCATTTTCGATTTAAATTTGATCATTATCAAACTCAAAAAAAATGATTCATGGGCTCTCTTCATTTCTCCTACGGGAACTTCATTAATAGCTAACTGTCTTGAAAAAGTATCATCCACACATATTTCATCTTCTAGAACCTCATTTGCATATTCATTCGGGAATTCAGTGACTTCAGTTTTATTTTTATCAACCTTTAAGGTGTGAAAATATTTTGTATTCTTTTTTCTTTTGGCTTCTGAAATAGGAGGTTCATATGGTTTCCAACATTTAGGTTTCATAAGTATCCACTTCCCCTTTTAGTATGCCCTTAAACTTGAAGACAATATTACAAAGGGTGACTTATTTGATGAAAAAAATAACACCTGAACACTATATTTTCGCAATACAAGAATTTGATCCATTTAAAGTGACCCTGATTCAAAATCAACATATTTGGGAGACCCTAACGAAGATCAATCTCCCAAAATATACTAAAATTATTTCTAATACCTTGAATGACCAAAATGATGCCAAAAAGGAATAGGAAAATTTGGGATCTAGACCCAAAATGAAAATTTGGGATCTACCATAGAGGAAGGGTGAAAATCTAGAAACCGAGGGGTCATGAGGATCCCCTCTTATCCCCAAAACAAGGTCCAATCCAAAAAAAATCTAGTAGTACTCATCCTCATGAACATAAACTGTAATGAAACATTTGGAACATAAAAAAATACAAAATCCTTTGGACCTATTAGAATGAACCCACTAGTGAAGCTCTACAGTATTCAACACAAATCCATTAAGCCAACATATTAAAACTAGAGACTTGATGGATGTAAATAATTCCTTTACCGATCCATGGTTGACTTCCATAATAGGCAGCTCGTATGATTTCACTATAATATATGGGCTTAACACGAGATTGAGCTAGGACGGGGGGAATTCATTGGATTAGACACATCCTTGCATGACTATGAAGATTACCTTGACCTCTTAGCTTCTTCATGTTCCCCCTAATTGGATAGTACCATGATAGTAGACCCCGTGTTATCTACGTATCACGTCGCAGGTCTACCCAAGACATCAAGGTTTCTCCCTGCGCAGCCACACCCTGATTACCATCATATTTCATAACTTCCACTCACTCAGATATATTTCTCGTCTTTCAATAATATTTTTTTCTTGAATATATTACTCACTGTATTATAAATTATTCCTTTTCCATGAACAAATGAAATGACAACCATGGGAAAAATATTCTTAAGAGAAATATTAACGATTTTGACATTTTTGCTTCTCATCCTCTAGTTCTCAATGCATGTGCTTCTATGTAGAGGAGGATCAAATAATTTTTATGGATTTATATTTTCTTTTTCTTTTTGGTTTTATTTAAGTATTTATTATCATAGAAGACGATTTTCCTTTCTCTTCATTTGTATTTTGATACTTCACAATATCCCTAGATTTGTCTATAAGTATCAAGTCATCTACATAGAGACAAATATATAACACATTAGAACCCAATGCTTGTATGTAAAGAGTTAGTTCATTTTGAATTATTCCAAATCATTTATCTAGTAACCAAATATTAATTCTTTAGTACAAAGCGCTTGTATCTTACTTCATCCCATGAAGATTTTTCTTCAAATCGTATAACTGAAAAAAATTACCCTTTACCTCATTTTTTTTGTTTTTGCTCAACATATACTTCTTCTTTCTTCACTTAATTTAGGAATGCTTTAATTACATCCGTTGGAAATATTTTTCATACTTTATGACTAGAAACAATAATCAATAGCCTTATATTATCTTGACCAGCCATGGATGCATAAGTTTACTCATATTTAACCCCATATGTTTTTGTAATCCATTTTACAACTAGTTTAGTTATTTATTTTTTCAATTGTAACATCGCTTTTAACTTCAGGTTTTTCCTCACCTCCACCCCTCCATATAGATAATTTACTCATCTTGTTACTCGATAATCATCTTTTTCCCCTCATTTATATACCAAGAATCAAAATATTGTCTTGTCTCTTTTGGTGTAATGAGTGATATTTGTCTTGTCGGATCTAGAGATCGATCCATCAAGGGACCTATACACCTGAAAATTAACATGCGATACGATATGCACTCGAATTTTCGAGGTCATGTTGAGATAGCTAAACTATTATAGATGGCATTTGAATGGAATAGGAAAATGTGGTATAAGTGGAATAGGCATAAATAACGATAACACGAGGATCTAGGATCAAAGTATACACAAATAATCGACTTGAAAATTAGGAACTTACTCGTAAAGGGAAACGAATTCCTGCCTAACATGTTTGGGGGTAATTTTGCGGTTGAGGATGATTGCTATCCACAATTCTCAATCTATATCAATAGATCCAAAAATACCTCGGCCTAGTTGCTGGACCTGAGGAAATTACTTTTTCGCCTCAAGATACTCCTCTCCAAAGAGGGTCATGCAAGAGTGTGGATGAAGGACGTATTGGAAAAACTATGGATTTTTGCATCTATCCCAATATTTTTGGATAATGGGTTCAGCCCAATATTTTTCATCTATATTCATTTACTCGTTGAGAGTGTCAAGTTGACATATGATTTGTGCAGGTAAAGGGGTAGATCTGAAAACTAAAACTCGTAGACCTAGGTCTATATCCCCTTGATACCGGTCAATGTCTAGTGGGTTAATGATATGTTCAAAAGTCCTTTTATGAGGTTAAGGTGGAATCGGGATGGTCATGTGGAATACTGACTTGTGACCAAGGTGGGAGGAAATCAAACACTCGGTAGGAAAAGGGGCGTGAGACTATGTTCAAGTAGTCTATACCATTAAAGAAATGGATGTATTGTTCGTTTTAACCTCCAATATATTTTTGATTCCTAACTTTCAATAATTAATGTAATGAATTTTAATTAAACGAAATATGATTAATTCACCTTTTAATTTAATTTAATTTAATTGTGTGTAAAAGTACTTAAATAAAGTAAATACAAAAACTAGCTAATTCCTCCTTTTTCAAGGTTTTAATGAAGCTTTTCAAATATAAAACAATTAAACAAAATAGATTCCTAAATTCTTTTTATATTTTCAATATTCAATAAAATAAATTAAAAAATATTTTGTAGACACAAACACACAGAGAAGCTAAATTTAAATAAAACTACTTCTAATTAAATAAACTAAAATAGGGTATAGACCGATGTAGCTATTCGTATGTTGCAATATTGTAAAATAGAATCTATTCTAAAAAATGAGTGTACTCAAAAATTATTAATCTAGACAAGTAGATTTCTTCTAATTAAACTTCTACCTCAGGTTCTTGGGAGACGAAATAAAAGCTTCATAGAAGCACTCTCTTCTTTACCCAGAAACTTTCCTTGGAAGAGTGGAATTGAATTACACATATAATAAAAATGAAGAAACAACAGAAGATTATTGGTATAATATATCCCTCCAACCTTTTTCCCATTCAAATCCATAGAGATAAACAAGGAAGATAATATAAATGGAATATTTATGTAAACAATACATATACAATACTTGTTTACATGAAACAAAGAAATCTTTCGATTATACCAAATTAAAATAGTGGATTTCTTCTATTACAACAAATACAATTAAACAAAGCTTAAATAAATTCAAATACTGTAATACACCTCCAACCTGGTTACTATTTAAATTTGGTAGAATTCCAGATGTGGTGTTACATGTGATGTCTCCTTAGCTTTCTTTCCTTCTCCAGAAGTGACATCCAAATGATCCTAGGATGTGCAAGATGTTAGCTACTAGCAAAACAATGAAAACAATTGGTTATGGCTCGTTGGTTGCAAGAAAGTGACAGAAAAAATATAGTAGGAAGGAAAAAATAAAATAACTGGTCATCTATGTAATTCCTTTCAAAATTTTAGCTGCATAAATTTACATCTAAAATGTGAAAACTCTAACCCATCATTCGGGTAAAATATTGGCTTTTATAAAAAAAATAGGGAAGAATGAGTCTAACAACACATGTTTATAAAGAAGTGAAAACCCGTGACAACAATAGCAAGTGAACATTCTAAACATAGTAAACCAAGAAGAGAATTCCAATATGAATCCAATGATCCTAAAATCAAGCACAATGGTTGAGAAACGACTGAGAAAATCACTCCCGAAATCTAAACACGCGTTGACAAACAAGTTTTTTAACTCTCAAATTTAAGGTGACAGGACTTTCAGTCTAAAAAAATCAGCGACTATGCAACAAGCACTAAAGAAGAAGCAAAAAAGGGAAAAAGGTGACTCACATAAGAGAATGAACTAACAAATTTTGAGAATAGGAATAAAATAGGTCATAATAGGTGAAGGATATGGACTTCATTTTTACTTTAGAGAATATTTTCTTCATCATTAGAGAATTTTCACGTTTCCGTATTTCACCGTTTAATTTTTAGGTTGCGTACAGGACCCCATATTATATTTTCCAAAACACAAGGGGTTTGTTTTACCATATACACTGATTGGTCGATCTCAATTGATAAAAAAACATGTCACCAAGGTAGCAAGACCCATTTTGTTCGAATGATATCTTTATTAGCCATTGGATAAATAAGATTTCACTTATCATTCCTCTCAATATAATCCATCACAATTTTCAAATTATCAATGCACTCTTTCCCTTAACTACATTTTACATAAATTCTATCTTCACTAGCCATTTATGATGATTCAAACATAATATTCTTATCATAAACATCATAAACTTCTTGATATTGAATCATTATGGTCCACCTCTACTGAATTCTCTCTACCCATTCAACAACCTCTCTATAAGAGGAGATAATACTATATTATACCCCACACATTCCCACTTTACATTTCATTTGAATTTATATTGATGGTGGGATAACATCTTTTGGATGATTCCTTAATTTTTCACTCGGTCCACTTTTGAACCGGTCTATTGAAAGCCTCAAGCTACTTTTATATATAAGGGTCAGTTCTCCCATGCCTAGTAGTTGATTTGTTATCCTTCTTCTATGATTCACACGTGTTCCCTGTCATTTCACCAACATGTCTTGTCAATTAACAAGTGATTCACATGTGCTTTTCACACCCTTACACGAAACATTTTCTCATCCCTCCATAAACCTATGGCACATACTTATGCATCATACCTACACCAAGAATATTTTTCATGCTACTCAATGCTTCCTACCATGAATTAGTCTCTGTTTCTTTCTCCACAAAAAACTCTCACATGTCCCTCTTCAACTCCTATGTGTACCCTCTATGCCTTTCTCTTCATAAAGTTCCCCATTCATTATTCATTCACCAACCATTATGTGCAATCTCTAAAATGTTATTTACGTACCTCCTCACTTCACCCTTGGGAATGTGCATGGAAATCAGGGACAAAAAAGTGGCCAAAAACATGGTTGAGACAATGTGAATAGGTTGTTATTTTTTTATTACATTACATAAAATGCTCACATTAAAACTTACTTGTCTTATAATGTGAGTAGATTTTTAATATGTAATAATATTTTTTCATTGAGAACATAACATGATTGTGCTATAAGGCTAGTGTGTTTTTTAAATTTGTCTTGGAAACCACCCAACATTTTGCTATCAAAGTCTAATGGTCGGACTTTCTATTTCATGATTAATATTTTTTTCCAAAAAGGATAAGGATATCAAGTGTATGTCCCATTTTTCACATTTTAAAAGACAATATTCCAAAAAAATATGACTATGTGACGTACATCTCTTTCTTAAATTTATGAAAATGTATTTCTTTGTAAAATCCAAATAGTTTAAGGTTTTTATTCTTAATTTATAATAGTAGTGTCATTATTTTTTTCCAAAACACATTTATTATTTTTTCTACGTATTTTTTATGCACTCGTCATTTTTTTATAAATTACATCGACATGATATATGCTACATTCTACATATACTAAGAAAATTGATTTTTGATTATTTTTATCAATGTTAGGGGACATACACCTGGTTATTTTATTTTTGAGATGTGTCGACTTTGAAAATTATTAAGACCTAATATTTTCATTGAAAAACAAAAGAAATAGTGGTTCCCAAAACATGATATTAGCTAACTTTCTACCAAATATATTTGTAAAATATTTAACAGAACTAAATAAATATGAAAGCACAAAAGATACACTATGTTATATTTTTGACCAAAAAAATAGACCATTTTGTGTGCGCATCACATCTGACCTTCTTAATCTCCATCATTTAAAAAAATCAATTTAGCAACTAGATTGCAAGCATGAGGATTCTTTTTCTTATTAAATTATCAAATGTAGAGCGTAGACATGCTAAATTACTCGTTGAAGTTCAAATATTGCTAATTTAAAAATAAAGTGGTCACTTTCGACACTTTTTTATCCCCCATTTCCATGCACTTTTCCCTTTATGATCATCATGCATTTGCTATCCAATACTTGGCCAAAATTTGTGTAGAATTTCTCTCAACCTTAGATTCTCTTGCATCAATATATTATGAGAATGATTTGAAAATATTATTTAAATTTTAGTTTATATGTGTTGAGTATTATTTAAATAATTAAATATTAAATTAAATAAAAATAGATAAATGATAAATGCATAAAGTACCATTCAAATAAACAAGATAAATAATACTAAAGAACTAGATATATTTAAAGATTTACATTATAATGATGAATCAATGAATGATTTATTTATATTTTATTCGTCAAAATGGGCACATGATTTAAATTTTAAAAATACCACAAAATTAAGAAACTAATTTAAATATTCTTTTGAAAGTGACATCAATGTCCTTATAATCATCTCAAATCAATAGTTCCTTTAGTCGTAAAGGAAGCCAAAGGGTGACTTCCATCACTACCTTCTTCCACACCCTATTTCCTTTATTATAAGAGATAAATAATAGACAGTGATTTCAAATTTACATATTATGTATATGTCATATGAAGTCCCAAATATTATTTTTTTTAAATCATAATTTAGATTTTATTAATAAGATGTATCATATTGATTATATGGATATGTCAAATCTAAAAAATATAAAAAGACATAATATGAAAAATATAAAAAATATGTCAAATTCTATTTCTTTCAAATGTACAATTTTGTACATATGTGTATAGTGCATTCTATATTTTGTAGAATGGGTGTTCTCCCCACTAATTTAAAATCTATTAAAGTCACTGTAATTTTGTTTGGATAAGGTAAAAAGAGTGATTTTGCAGGGATCAAGAACCCTCTACAACTGAAAGATAGGCATCAAAGCACAAACATGAAACCAAGAGAAGCAGAGTCCTAGACCAGAAACAAAACAAACAGAAACTCCCCCCAAAATGCCATGGCTAGCACACAAGATAACATTGATGAGGAGAGGCTAATCAAACATACTTGACCAACCTCAAGAAACACTCCAAAACCAAACATAACCAGAAACAAAGGGTGGATTACCCATGAGACACAATTTCATGGGATCTTAGTTCATTTTCAATTAAACATTTAAAGTTTTTCCTTTCTTTTTGATTTTCACAATCATCAAATCCTCCCTCCTATTAGGATCTATGTTTTCATTAGGGTGGATCGGTGACATAATTTCTAAAATCTCCTTATTAACAACAATTGAATACTTATTCAAGTTATCATTTTCAATGAAACCAGAGGCCAAACCCAAAGGGAGCGACAACTCAGATACATGTTGTAAATAATTTGAACCATCAACCCCCAAAATAGGAGGGGAAATGAAGATTCCCTCCATATGTTGAATCTCACCTTCTTCTGTCTCTGAATGCTCCAACGAATCATCAGGATCACTCCCCATAACCAACATACTAGGTTGGGAATCCTTCCACCATTTTTTTTTCATTCACTTCATGTTTCACACTTTTAGAGTCTAAGGCTAAGTGACCTGAAGCAAAGCATTTTCAACATTAACCCTTCATAGTCCAGCAGTTGGGTCCAAATCCTATCCAAAACCCTAAGTTCGATTTGATATTTGCAGGAGGCAGACCCTGAAACCCCATTTTTGACTGGAGTATTAGTGTACGTACCTAATCTACAGTAATTTATTTTGGCAACTTTGATGTCAGAGCTAAATCTTATCATAGTTTCAATACAGGGACATAGTAATGATCTAAACTAGAAGCAAAGTTGTTCCACATACTATGCTTCATGTTTTGCGTCCTAGACAAAAATAACTGAGTTATATTGGTCTTGTTACTTTTGCAGATTCACTTCTACTTCTCACAAAATCTCAAACTTGTTGCTTTTGCAGTTTCACTTCTACTCCCGACAAAATCTCAAACAAGTACTTTCTAGGTCCAGCTCCATTGGAAGAAATGGCAGGGTGTGTAACAATTTTCATCTGTAGCTACTGCTTGATTTAATACACTTATACTTCGATTCTAAATCTGGGATTTGGGTGTGACTATCAACCACAATCAACCTAAATATAACATTCTTATAAATAATACATGCATATAAATAAGAAAAATATAAGAAATCACAACTCTCGTCTATTAATAAGATAATGCTATTTTTATCCATGGCCATGCATTCCTCCCAAAATCAAGGACAAAGCAAATTGTCACTTCATCTTGCAATTAGACTCCACATCTTCAAATATCTCCCACTTGGAAACTAACTACTGCAACCCATTGTTACAACCCATCTTCAGACTCTTCTCTAGCTTGTTTCTCTTTTTCAAGATCAATATTGAAGACCTATCGAAGCCAAACAACCTTTCAGCTTCTCTTTTTTCACCACCTTTGTCAACATATCAATAGGATTCTGACTTGTATGTGTCTTCTCCAACATCAATTTTCCATCCTCCAAAATTGATCTAATGAAGTGATCCCTGAGTTGTATATATTTAGTTCTCAAATGGAATGTTGAGTTCTTGGAAAGATGAATTAGACTTTGGCTGTCACTGAATAACCTGTAATCCTCCTGCTTCTTTCCCAACTCTTCCATGAACCGTTGCATCCATATCATCTCCTTGCTTGCTTCTGTAGAAGAACCACATACTCTGCCTTTTTAGTATACAAGGAAACAATCAACTGTACTTTATAAATCCAACTAATTTGCATGCCACCAATAGTGAATACATAACCTGTGGTGCTCCTCCTACCATCCAAATCTCTAGCCATGTTTGTATGAACATATCCGTGTAAAGAAACCTTTGACCCTCCATATCACAACTACCTGCTACTAGTCCCTCTCAAGCATTTGAGAATCCACTGGACTACATTCCAATGCTCCTTTCCTGGATTTCTAATGTTTCTGCTGACAACTCCCACTACATGGCAAATGTGTGGTCTTGTGTATACCATAACATACATCAAACTTCCAACTACCGAAGCATATAGAACTCTAGACATATATTCAATCTCTTCATGTGTTTTAGGACATTGTTCTTTACTAAACTTGAAGTTCCCTATCAATGGTGTACTTGTTGGTTTTTTATCTTGCATCCTAATCATGTCCAACACCTTGTTCACATACTCTTCTTGAGAAAAAGTCATTAATTTACTCTTTCTGTCTCTATTGATTCTCATGCCAAAATTTTTATTTGTTTCACCTAAATCCTTCATGGAAAATGTATTGGCTAACTGTCTCTTTAGCTCATTTATATCCTACAAGTTTGACCCTGCCACAAGCATGTCATCCACATACAACAACAGGATAATATAAGTGTCATTATCTAGTCTCTTAAAATAAACACAGTGATCAGAATGACATCTAGAGTAACCTTGTTCTATCATAAACCTGTCAAATCTCAAATACCACTTCCTTGGAGCTTGTTTAAGACCATACAAGATCTTCTTCAATATGCACACCAAATTTTCCTTCCCCGTGACTTCATATCCATGTAGCTGCTCCATAGATATTTCTTCCTCCAAATCACCATGAAGAAAAGAAGTCTTTACATATTATTGTTCAAGATGCAAATCTTCCACAGCTACCAAACTTAAAACCATTCTAATGGAAGTCATTTTAACAACAGGAGAGAAAATTTCATGAAAGTCTATATTTCTTTCATATGCAAATCGATTCACAACAAGTCTCACCTTGTACCTATTTTTGTCATCTTCTTCTTATTTCAACCTAATAAACCCACTTGTTCTGCAATGCTCTCTTTCTTGTAGGCAACTGAACCAGATCCCAAGTTTGGTTGTGATCTAAGGAGTGCATCTCCTCATCCATACCATACTCCCACTTTTTCTGTGTTTCTACCTACATTGCTTCTTCAAAACTTTATAGTTCTCTACTATCTATTAATAAACAATAGTAAAGTTCATACGAAGATAATTGTGTAGGAGATTTACTTACCCTAGTAGAACGTCTAACAATATTTTCTAGATTTTGAGGCCCTTGCTATTCTTGTTGATTTTGATCTACATAATCAACACAAACTGTGCCAGGATTGATGCCAAATTGTTGATTTTCTAGTCCTTTGAGAACTTCTCTATCTTTTATCACATCAATTGCTACATACTCTGAATTTTCTAGCTTCTTATCCTGTAGTTGTTCCTTGTACATAACCCTTTCATTGAAAATAATATCCCTGCTCCTAATGATTTTTTTCTCATCCAAACTTTGCAACCAGAATCCAAAATCATCAGTGCAATATCCAATGAAAGTACATTTGTTTGAATTAGATTATAGCTTGTTCTTATTCTCTTTATCAATGTGTGCAAATGCTTCACAACCAAAAACTTTCAAAAAATAATAGTTTACCTCCTTACCGATCCAAGCCTCCTTGAGCACTCCACCTTCCAAAGCACTTGAAAGTCCTTTGTTTATCAAGTAAAAACTAGTATCTACAGCATCTACCCCAAACTGTAAGGGAAATCCAACATGAAATCTCATGCTCCTTACACACTCCATGATATTCATGTTCATTCTTTCTGACACACACATTTTGTTGTGTTGTTCTAGGAACTATCTTCACCCTATGGATTCTATTATGTGAACAATAGTTATTAAATTCATTGCTCCAGTACTCTCCACCATTATCTGATCTGAGACACTTCAACTTCAAACATGTCTCATTCTCAACCAAAGCTTTCCACTTCTTGAAGGTATTAAATACATTGGATTTCTTCTTTATACAGTAAACCCAAACCTTCCTAGTAGCATCATCAATAAAATTAACATAATACTGTGAACCACAAAGAGAAGATACCTGATCCGACACCCACACATCCATATGAACAAGCTCTAATTTTTGCTCCTTCTTGGTTGATCCAACCTTGAGAAATCTCACACACTTTTGCTTCCCATACACACAATGCTCACAAAATTCCAGGTCTATGTTTTTCAAATCTGACAACTTTCCTTGTGAATGTAAAATCTTCATCCCCTTCTCACTCATATGGCCAATTCTGTGACACCATAGAGTTGTGTTTATACTTGTAGTAGCTAAAATAAAAGATGGATCAGTACTAATAGTGGATAAATACAAAGTACCTACTTTCTTACCTCTTGCTACCACTAGAGAACCCTTGGTAACTTTTTAAGAATCTGCTGTAAATTTAACCATACAACCATCATCTCCTAATTGCCCTGTAGAAATTAGATTCCTCCTCAAGCTAGGAACATTCTTGACATTCTTCAACACCCAAGTGTTACCATTATGCAATTTAACATGAACATTTCCTTTTCTAACAATGTTACATGGCTCATCATCACAAAGATATATCTGCCCAAAATTCCCTTGAAGATAATCTTGAAAATATTGTCTATGAGGAGTTGCATGAAATGAAGCACCAGAATCTAAAACCCAAGATTCTGATTTACTATCCAAAGAAAGAATAAGAGAATCTTGTAAGACATCACCTATTACGTTTGCCTCTTTTCTCCCTTCTTGTTTATCTTTCCTTGATTTTAAAGACCAATAATCTTTCTTTGCATGTCCCATTTTTCCACAATTCTAGCATACCATCCTGCTTCTAGATTTAGATCTTCCCTTCTTAGACCTTCCACGGCATCCAAGACCTTTTATTTTTTCCCTTCTATCTTCCCCTGTTTTCTACACTCAAATCATTACCAGATGAATCACCTTTGCTTTTTCTTCTCATCTCTTCACTAAGAATCACACCAATAACATCATCAAACTTTAAAGTGGTTGAACCAGAAACAAAATTACTCACGGCCATAACCAAAGTATTCCAACTTTCAAGTAATGAGCACAAAATCAAAAGAGCCCTAACTTCATCATCAAAACTTACTCCTGCCGAGTTTAATTGATTAGTAACTGTGTTGAATTCATTCAAATGATCATTTATTGAATCACTTCTGACATCTTCATATTAAACAAACTTTTCATGAGATATGCATTATTAGAGGCTGAGGGTTTTTCATACAATTTTCCCAATTTTTTGATTAGATCTGTCGTTGTATTTTCTGTAGAAATATTGAAAACTACCATAGTTGTCAGGCACAGTCATATCATTCCTAGTTCCTTCCGATCAAGAACATCTCATTCTTTATCTTTCATAGCTGACAACTTTAAAGCTTTCCCTTTCAATGGTAGATAAAGATCCTTCTGATATAGGTAGTCCTCCACCTGCATCTTTTATAACTGAAAGTTATGGCTGTTAAACTTCTCAACCTTGAACTAGCTATCTTTTTTCATTGCTCCCATTCAATCAAGAAACCCTCCTGTGATATTTTTTTGCCAAAACAAAATCTTGCTCTTGTACCAGTTTTTAGGATTAAAACACAGATGAGTAATAAAATGGAATTAAAATAGAAATAATATAAACATGCAATCACAAGATAACCCCAAGATTTAACGTGGTTCACCCAATGTGGGCTACATCCACCAGAAACAAGCCAGCCTTCTCCTTTATTTAGTTCAGAGGAATACAATACAATTCTCTCTTTTTCATATATTAAAGAGTAAATCCATGCACATATATATAAGTTGTGCACCTCTTTGTAAAATTCTACTTCAACCACAAGCAACCTAAATATAGCATGCTTATAAATAAGACATGCATATAAATAAGATAAACATAAGAATAACAACTCCCGTCTATTAATGAGACAGTGCTATTTTTATCCATGGCCATGCATTCCTCCCAAAAGCAAGAAAAAAGCAAACTGCCACTTCATCTTGCAGTTAGACTGCACATCTTCAACATGTTTTGTTTATGTTGTGATTTCTTACCTTATCTTCCCCATACAGCCCAAAGAAACATCATGACATGGGTTGAGTGTCTAAGATCACTCTACTAAAACTCTTTATATGTCGCAGGTGAAGTTATTGTTAACAACTTTTTTATATTGCTTCCTGATTTGTCAAAGAATTCAATTTATCCGAGATAAATATGATTTCGAAACATTATTTCCGAAATAAAATTTGGAAGGTTTCTCCACCATATATACTATCATAAGGGGGGAAAAATAAAATGAATAAATAACAGTTAAATTGCACAATTATTTTAATTGTTGAACTTCCTATTTTCCATTTTGATTCTTCTGCATTTTTTAATTTCTTACATATTGGGAGGATTACAGAAGTGATTTATGTGAATTTTTTATGAATAGGATCTTATATAATATCAACAAATAAAATGAGAGAAGATAATTTACAAAAAAATAGGTGATATAGAAGCACGCCTCAAAACCACAAGTTCAGACTAAATAAAAATTTCATCTGAAAAAATAAAATCAAAATACATCATATATAATGTAGTAAAAATTTTAATCATATTGTAGACAAATGTTCTTTTTCAATAATTAGATTCAAGAAAATAGTGATAGATGTAGAGGAGAAGCATTTGAAAATTTTACTAAAACCATTAAATATCTTTGAAAAGGAACTAGTAACCTAAAGAACACCATTATTGAAAATTTCAAAATATAATAATCTACTAACCATCATATTTTCTAGTTTAAAAAAGTCTAGCTCTTTTCATTATCAGGCATATCCTTTTCATCCATTTCCTTACAATTAGTATTATTGTTTTTTTTTTTGTGCTCGTTTTCCATCAAACAATATACTCAAGAAACACATTCAGATTATTAAACTACCATTTATCAACCACGATGAAATGAAAAATTGTTTTCGGGCAGCCAAACTGGCAGACACAAATATTAGTGTGAATGAATATGGTGCTAAAGAAACAAGGCAGATTACATCCCTCTTGCATTTGCATGTTCCATATGAGTGCATAAGACTTTACCAATTATAAAATTGTATATTGTATGTTGTCATAATGATGTATGTATGTATGTATGTATGTCTGTATGTATGTATGTATGTATGTATGTATGTATGTATGTATGAACATAGAAAATAAATAGACATTATATTCCTAGAATAGTTAATCTTATATTAATATGTATTGTTAAAACTAGCAATCGTACATGAAATGTATAATAGAAACGTCGAAGGGGATCTTTTAAAAGATTCAAACAAGAGAGGATGAGGGGTGAAGAAGAAGGGGTTAGAGGGTGGAGAAGTGTGAGGGTGACAAAAATAGAAAAGGGAAACAATGTGAAACTCAACCGTCCAACAACACAATGACATTTATATCAATTTTTTGAAAGAAACCAAGGGTATTGTTTAAGACGATGTGAATCTCTCTCTCTAGAGATATTTTAAAATGTAAGGAGTGGTAGAAACATATTGCCAAAATGAAATTTTCTTTGTAGTTTTAGCGCTTACATTTATAAAAAGGAAGATGTGGAGTGAAAGTAACTTCCAAATTTAGTGACGTCTTGCGCAGTTCTACTCATCAAAAATCGTGATGGTATCGTCATTCTACAATCACCGAAAAAAAAGGGACATGTGTGGGTTGGTGAGGATTTTGATTGGACCGAGGAAAGTAACCACATGCATGGCCCACACCGTTTCCATGACTTATATTATTCATCCCCAAGAAATATGTGATGTATGAGCTCAACTTTATAGTTGAGATGTCGCTTGACCTAACTACGTGAGCTTGAAGGGTCCAAAAAAATAGGGGAATTCCAAAAGGTTGTTGATTCAAAACCCAGCCACGATGCTTGTTTCTTGGACCACTTTGTGTTAGGAATATTAGATATTGTGAACAGTTAGATATTTATATATTTGTGTGTGTGCAAATATATATTATATATTAGTGTGAGACAAATAAAAGATTGTAATATTATTAATATGATTCATAAAACAACTCATTATTAATAATATAGGATATTGTATTAGTTGTGAGTTTGTTGAATAAACAACTCATGTAGATTATTGTGTGTGGAGATATTGGTGGGATATATGAGAGAATAGTGGTGAGTGATCATAGGAGAGATTCTCTAGGAGAGATTAGTGGGATAATATTGGTAAGCCTCATCTCCTTGTTTATAGGAAACGGAAAGGCTATATATTGTAAGCTCTCTCATCATGTAATTGCTCCATATTATTCAATCAATAATATAGTGTGTTTATTATATTTTTTCTCTTATTTTGTGCTTATGTTATTATCTTCATTCTGCAACATTGTCTCTTATTGATTTGTGCAATTATATAATGTAATTGTTGCTTATTTATAATAGATAAGCTATCAATTTGACATCATCTGGTATTAGAGCAGGGTAGGAAAATTTATGAGATTCATTGCAGGACAAAACCGCAGCCTCTAAGATGCAGATATGAGAGTTTTGAAGCTTGGTAATGAACATGATTCGAAATTTTCTGAAATTTTTTTGTAAATAATTCTGTCAAAAAATGGATTCGAAAAATCATGATAATTATTCTGCAAACAAACTGACATAAAATAATTTTATTATATATTATCGGTTGAAACCGACACCTAATTTGTAAACCTCATATGTTCATTCGCAATGGAGGCACGTCGGCGACCTCTTGTCACAAGGAGATGATTTGGTTAAGTTGTGTGTTTCATTTGTAGATGTCATATGATGGTCAAGATGTGATAAAGAGTTCATGAGCAGACCTAGGACAGAGGTGTTATTGTCAAACAGGGCATCTCTGATGGTAGCAACATAGTGACTACCACATAAAAATAGAATGTTATTGTATTTTATTGTGAACATCATCGTGTGTGTGCAATATATTTAAATTAGGTGAGAGTGTTTAAGTTGTTAGATAAGGAAATTAGATGTGAGTTTGTTGAATAAACAACTCATGTAATTATTGTGTGTGGAATATTGGTGGAAATAAAATGGTGGGAACGAAATACCTGCATGTAAGCTCCACACTACATAAAATCAATAATATCATGAATTTTATTCTGCAACCTCTTATTGATTTGTGCTAAATTTATATTAAAGCTATCAATTTCACCTTTGCAGCCCCTATATTTTTATAGGGAACAATTGAAAAAAATAAGAGAAAATTATGTTAATTTAGGTTTTTGTTCAACATTATTTTTTTTGACATTTGGAAAGTTGGGTCTTAATCATGTCAAGGAATGTGTTTCATCCTTTGAATTCCAATGTTTTGGGTTATTGTATTTTATCATCACCGTTAATAATTAAATTGGGAGTGTTTAAGTTGTTAGATAAGGAAAAGACGTGAAAGAAATTCTGGAAATTCAAGGAATGAAAAATAATTGCATGAACCACACTAGATATAAATCTCATAATGTTTACCTGTAAGTTTTCAGCCCCTAACATTTCCTGATATATCTCAGTCTACCTGTAGAAATTTACAAAAAATTATATCAAGTCAGAATGAGTACCTTGTTAATCATAATCATGGTTCTAAGTACATACTTTGGGCCTATACAGAATCAAGGAATGTGTTTCAAAGACCTGTAGGGTCTAGATAATAAGGAATTAAAGGGATTTGAAAACGAGTTTATTCTAGATATAAATATCATAATGTTTACCTGTAAAACTATCAAACCATTAGTAAGATAGCATATCAAGATGAATTCTGACTCGGCTAAAAAAGTAGATATGGAATCAAACCTTTAATGCATACATAAAAATTTATGATAAAAGCTTGAGAGCTTGATCAACTTACAATAATAACAATATGAATGTTTAATATAATAATACTTATCGCAAGTGCATTGGATTGATGTCAAAATATAAATAGTTTGCACCAAAAACATGGTTGGCCAATTCTTTCACTAGCATTTCCTAATATATCTTAGTACCTACAAATTCAAATGAATTTTTTTTATATCAAGTCATAATGAGTACCTTGCTAATCAAAATCATATTCTGAGTAATACTTACTTGTGCCCATGCAGAATAAGAGAAAACAGATTTGCAGGGCTAAACAATAACAATCTGGGGCTTTAGTTTCAAAGCTCAACTATATGATTTGCAAATGCTTTTATGCTTCAAATGTATAATTTTTTATTCAATGAGCATACACTTTGTGTTATGAATGTAAACAAATGGACAAGACTCAATCAAATTTCCAATAAAACAAGACTGAAATGCACACACTTCATATTAAAACTTCATATTTGTTGCATTTGTCTGAGAGGTAATAAAGTATTTATTAAATCAGCACAAACAAATACAAATTTGAAATAAATGTTCAAACTTCAACAAGGCATTCTATCTATAAGAATAAAAACAGTCCAACCGAGATTATTCATTCCAGATAAAAACTATTGTTACCATATTTTGCAAGCAATTCTAATACGAACAATGTATTCCCTTGTATAAAAATAAGTTACAGAATCAAAAGAACCAAAGATATAAAGATAGAAAACATGCAATAAAACAATCACAATGTGGATGGTTTAAACAATACAACATCCGGAAAAGAAAAGCATTCATATATACAATTGAACTTTCAAACTCAATATGCAGTTGATCGTGTTAAATCTAATATATAGGTGACAATCTAAATGCTCGTTCTGAAATAGATTTATAGGAAAGAAAAGACTCAAAACTACTACTGGCATATGGTATATTGACAATTACTTGAGAAAATATACCAAAAAATCATATGTCAATTTCATTATGGTATATGGACAAGACAATTTTAGTATGATATGTGGACAAGACAATTGTTTTACCCAAAATATCAAATAGTATTTTTTAAAATGGATGTAAAACTTGAACAAAAATTCAAAAAGACTTCCTTTACATCTCTATTTTAGAATTACTATTAAACCTTTCCCATACAAAATCGTTGTGATAGACCAAACCATATAAATGTATATCACTTAAAGCATAAATAAAATAAAATAAAAGAATAACATAACGCTCCACTCTCAAAAAACAATTTCCAAGAAACATATTGTTGTGAAACAAGGGCCAAAGAAAGGATAGTTTCATACATATTCTTAAGAAAATCATACATGCATTACATGGGGAACCAACAAAGGAACAATATTATATTCATTGGTCATTCCCTATCAAATTGGGTAAAATAATGTAATAAAAAATTATGCTTTCCAACCTGAACTTTGAAAGTGTAGTCCTTCCAAAGAATTTGGATTGCTTGTCATAATGATTTTGGGCCTTGAAATAAATTTATACACTAGAGAATATAAATGCCAGTTATCAGATCAATATTTGTCCACTTAATTCCACTTTTAATTTGAAGAATCCCTTTTTTACCAAATTTTATTTGTCCAAGTATTCTCTTACCATATAAAAATCATAACCAATATAGTCATGAGGAGGCATGGTTATGTTTACAAAAATGGAAATGGAGATGGGTATTGGGATATCATTTTCAGATTTAGGGTAAAGGGTTGTTGTGGATGTGAGTTACATCAAATACACAGATGATAAACCAGAAAAATTATATATTTTATTTTCCATAAAAGTTTATTCTTATCCTGTTTAATAATATTCTTTGTTCAATGTCTACATCATTTCCAGTAGGAGGCACAATCAAAATTGGCATGGCCTAAGGAGAACCAATTTTCTGTGTAGGAGATGATGGAAGCAAAGACGTCCCTAGCCATGCTTCAGCTAAAGAGACATAAAATTTCCCCACCTTTCCTCTAACCGTCTAATTGTAATTTCCATCACCATTGGGTAAATTAAGTACAATAGTCTGCATCTAACAATCAAGGAAAATTCTTAGAAATTAATAATATATGAAATATTGAAGATTGAACTTGACAACATTCTATATAAATTCATACACCCAAATCATCCAAAATTTATTTTCAATCAGAATGTACTAAGAAACCTTCATAATGCTTAACATTCTATACACTATTGTATATAAACTTAGCAAAGAGGATACATATTTATGGTGAAGTGTAGCACGCTATATAAATTTCATCTCCATCTTTAACTCTAATAACATCTCCCAGTCCTGAATAATGTCCGTTGTAAACAATACACCCAAGGCCTACACCTTGGAGAAAATTTTCTATAGTATTGTCCTCCTACTGTTTAATATCATCAAAATACAATTGATTCAACAAAACCATGTACCAAACAACTTAAATCCATTAACAACTACTAAAATCATCTAATTTACTTGCAAATACAATAACACAAATTAGAGCATTGAGAATACAATAGAGATTATTACCATTGTACACTTAAATTGGCATAAGATATCACTGATTGTAGTATCATTTTGAATCAAAAAACTCATTACCCGGACCCCTTCCTATCCTGAAAAGCATGATACATAGGCACACATGTATTCTAGTAGTAAAAAAATGTCATCATTTGAGAAATTCATTACAATCTACAACCAAATTTACAGAAGGAAAGAAATTGAAATTTATATTAATGTGTACGCTAATAACCAAAATAAAAGGGGAAACAGGGTGGAAAAAAGAAGATACAAATAAAGAAAAAGTTCATATAGAAGATACAATACATATCTACAGTTTGTAAAAGGAACGGGGAGAGTGAAGGAGACAATCTTGTTATTTTCTGGGACGAACACTCAAACTTAAGTCCCTCCCATTTACATTTAGGCATGCTCTATAATTAAGTTATGGTCACTTTGCATTCCCAGGAGTGAATTGGTTTCCAATAAACGTGTCATACTTAACAATAACATGCACCAAAGAATCAAGAATACATAACACACCAAACAGTTATTACCTCATGCTACAAAAATGGATTTGGTGATATCACTGGAAATTTTATTTTGGGGATGCGTGGAGAGGTGCCCTCCAAAGATAGTATATTGGGGTTTTGGCACTTCTGGCTCAAGAATAGTTTACCCAATTGATACCGCCAAATGAAAAATTTTACAAGTACCTCATCAAAATTCTATGATCAGTTTGTACGAATATTGCATGATAACAATTGAAAATTACCTATGGTGTTCCAACTTTTAAGGAAAATGACGATCACACAGTGGATTCATATTTTTAAGAGAAATTGAGGGGCAAGTAGAAGTGCGAGGGGGAAGCTATTTGATAAATATATGTCCTCAAATTTCCAAGTAGAAATGAGAAACCTAGGTAAAAAATGGCGATAAAAACCTATGCAATCAATTGTCATGAAAATGAAAACAAAAATCCAACGACTGCAAACCTAAACAATAATAGAGGAAACATAGCACTCAAGCAATGTTTACCACACAATATTTCCGAAGTTGGGCTATTAAGGATAAGAACTCTGCTCCAAAATCCAACGCCATAAACCACAATGGTGTGCAACACATCAAACAACGTGTCTTGTAAACAATATCATGTGGGATAGAGAAAATCAACCTCCATTACGTTTTGTTTGATCCATCATGAAATCTGGAATCATGACCAAATTAAATGCGTATGGCGCATCAGCAGAAATTACAACCGACGTTGTCAAGCCATCGATGGCTCAAACAAAATTTTGGCGATCAACGACTATTTTTCCTCCTTCACAAGCACAATCTATGTGCATCCTTTTCATTGGTTGTTTGTTTTCACTTGCCGCTGGAAATGCAAATTACTTTTCACTCATCCAGGATCATATCCTTTTCAATGCATGTCCTGGTGCAATCCCGTTCGTCCATCTTCTGATGGCTATCAGAATCAGCCAGGGCCATCCCAAATGAAAAACGTCCTTTCGACGTAATGATATCTAATGTATTGTACTGGTAAAACTATATCTAATCCACTCAATCTATTTCATGTTCAATGTTTATGCTGGAATTGAGAATCCAGGTTTATTAATAGTAAGCAAAGAACATTACCAGTCATTTTTCATATTTTTAGTTTGATTCTGAGCTGATGAAGTTCATTAAAATATTACATGTGAAAAATTAATAATGGTGGAACAGAGCATATTTATCCAGCAGAGAGTAATGGAACCGTCCATAGTTTTCGTACGAGAAAAGTATTAAACAGTGGACACAAAATATGGAAGAAAAATGATTCATACAAAGAAATACCATAAATACGGAAAAAAAACAGTAAATTGTATATATAAAAAATATGGTAATTAAATAATTAAACACATTAAAAATTATTAAAATGACACAGAATTCTGGATTAAACAACCAATATAATAAATATAAGATCAGTTCCAAATCTGTTTTGACTGATTTTTTTATTTCCAATCGCAAATTTTGATTTTTGATTTTTTCTATTTTTAAACCATAAAATCACGAAAATTTCAGTACTTGATACAATGGATAGAAGAAAACGCAAAAAAAAAAATGGTGAATTTCTATAAATCCACCGTACTTAGTAACTGTGGAACCATCTAAAAACAACATAATGAGAATAATAATACCAAATCAAAATAGCAGCAACAGAGAATAACAGAGTCATCGCAAAACTATTTAATTCATATCTTTTTCTGGTTCTGAATTTATAGCAACAACAAAGAATAACAGGATCCATCGCAAAACTATTTAATTCATATTTAATCCAAGTTGTTTGATGTACTAAGTACAATGTGGAGATTCCTCTCGATCTATTTCATGTTTAATGTTTTTGTTAGGTTGAAACAAAGGGGATTAAACCTAAGATGGACTAGGCGTCAACATTCAGTTAAAGTTAAATGTAAAGATGTTATTAATTTTTTGGTTTTTTTTTTAAATTTAACATTTAAATTATATTTATATGAAGATTCAATATTAATTGACCCATTTTTGATATTATTATGTAATAATATAAATTTCAATGTATACGATAAAAAAAAGTCTTTTAATATTTTTGCAATTAAAAATTAATATGACATATTTCTAAATTCATATGATTTCGTATGATTTGTTCCTTTATGACTTTAAATTATGCATGTGTGTAATTATTCTAATTAAATGTTTATGTATTTTTGATGATGTGGATGGTGGGAACTATTAGAAGGTGAGTACAAATAAGTATTTAATTCTATATTTTTTAATTTTTCAAAAATGTCTATTATTCTTTATGGAGAAATTTATAGGCATGGTCTAAATACCCAGTCTTCTTAAATTTATAGGAGTTACATAATTATTCCTATTACATTGTGACAAACTGTACATTGTTTGGGGTTTGAGTTCCGTCACCTACTTTTTTATAAATTGAACTTGTAAGTAACCTTATATATATAAAAAAAATTGATGTATTTTGAGCACCTCCTATAATACCTATGAAATGTTATTCATCATTTTATTTGTAATACTTGTATACGATAACTTTTTTCTTTTTGTATGCTAACTTTTTTAAATTTGTGATTTTTTAATAATCCTGATACAAATTTTAAAATACACTCAACTTTCATATTTTTCTTTAATAAAAAAACATTACTAACTAAAATTTCGGAGAAGGACATCCACTCAAATTAGTCCCCTAGATCACTCCTAACCTTTAATCCAACTCTATATTAAAATCTCTAACAGCAATTAAGAAGCAACGTCTATTAATAGCAAGCAAAGAATATCACTATTCTTTTTTCAGATGTCTACTTTGTTTGTGAGCTGCTGAAGCTCAATAAAATATTACTATGAATTAAATGTAGAAAGTTAACAACACTGGATCAGAGCATATTTACCCAGTACCATTGTCATTAATTAGACCAGCAGAGAGTAATGGAACCGTCCAGTAACAGCAGAAGAGAATAATAGAACCATCATAAAATAGGAGCAGACAATAACAGAGTCAATTCCAAACTATTTCATTCATATCTTCTTTTTATTTTGGTTGTGAATTTATAGTTGGTGTCGAATACCTTATAACCAACACTTCTAGTGTAAATGATTAACATGGCAGTTTGTTGCAAGAAAGAGAGTATCTTTTATTGACAGTTGTGGCGAAATTAATTCCTCGTAGTTGAATGTGTCCACATTGGGAAAACTAAAACGATAGACTTTTAATACGTGTTTTTCAATGCAAAATTTATTACTGTCATTGCTGATTCGATCGAGACATCTGGAAATTACAGTCATTACTGACTGGAAGGACGAATATTTGCGGACTATTATTTTCTATAATGTTGTATTAAAAATCTGCACTTTAACTGTAAATTAGGCCTGCAAATTGACAGGCCGTTTTTCGTGATTTTAACCATATATCATAGGTGAAAAAATTTAGAAACCGTAAATAATGACAGGCTGAAATTTTTGGAAACCCTAAATTTTTTAAGTAGTTTATATAAAAACATAATACCTATTTATATATAAATGAACACTGTAAATTACAGCCACATGAAAGATCTAAGCTGTCAGCAAATTTTGATTTGACAGGTACATATAAGTTGAAATTTCAGCCCTGAAAGTAGCTGTTATGATAAATAAGGCCATGAATGACATAAGAGAGAGGAGCCAATGGTTGTGCACCCTAAGTTGAGGGTTGTACAACACCCACATAAATACCATAAAATGTGAAAAGAAAAACCCTTTAATAGATTTTTTTATTTTTAATGTACATATTTTCTTTTGAGCATTTATATTATATGGAAAGTGGTTTTTAATAAGTGGGAAATGTACATGTATTAGTCCTTGACTTTACATCTACCCTCACTATTATTGGTCCATGCTCCACTATTGGCTCTTCTCCCTTATAATGTGGAAGTAATTGTAAAACTGAAGTTGTAGACATCCATGTTGTCAGAAATTGAGGATTTAGTTTAGTTATTGCGGAACCAGAAAGTCACGGGTTTTGTGTGTGGTTACTCAAAAACCCTCCAATTCTGAAGTTGAAAACTTATGCTTCTAACTTATTGTCAAGGGGGATGTTTTCTAGAGTTGCTAGATTCACATGCCACAATTAGGGGTTTCAGTATAGTCTCCAAATAAATAAATTAAAGAAAACATGGCAGTCTACAATAAAGGAGACATGACAGTTTGCAGTTGAACTAACAATAGGATTTTATGTCTCTTGTTGTTGTTCTTGCTCGGTGGGTGGTTCTATGGCCCATAGCTTTTCAAACACCACTTTGCATTCGTCGAGGAGCTTAGAGTGTTTGCACAATGAGGCGTTTTTATTAATCTTTTCTAAAGATGGGCATATTTTGGGCCTATGTGGGAGGATTCCATAGGTTGGGTTCAATACGTGTTTTCAATGCAAAATTTATTACTGTCATGGCTAATTTGATCGAGACATCTAGAAATTATTGTCATTGTTGACTTCATCGACACATTTTAGTAAGGAACTTTCAAGGACGAATATTTTCAGGCCATTATTTTATATATTGTTATATTCAAGAGGGATTAAGCCTTACGCAGATTAGGCAACACTTAGGGCATTAGCAGTCACAGATGCCTAAATCTAAAGTTTTTTTTTATTTTTACCTATTATTAAAACTTAATATTAATATATTTTACTTGAAGTCCATATTAATTTACCATTTTATTGATATTATTATGAAGTAACATAAATTTCAGGCAAACACATAAAAAGGTTCTATAATATTTTTACAAGTAAAAATATATATATACATATTTTTTACTCATATGAGTATGTTGGCATTTTTACCGATTCTCTAATGTAACTATATATGATTCAAGAGTGTAATTTTTATCAAAAAAATAGTTCATGTATTTTTATAATGTCACCGGTGTAGCTAGTAGATGCAAGTATAATTGAAGGAAAGAATTATTTAATTCATTTTAATTCATTATTCCTAAGTTTTTGTGGGAAATTTTTGTGTTTTATGGAGGAATTAGTATGCTTGGTCCAGATACCACTCTTCACAAAACCATGAGAGTACCTCAAAAAATTTATTGATTTGCAAAAAAGTGGTGATTTGTTCAATTTTGAGTCCCATCACCTACTTGATATTGGTAAATAAGACGAGTACTCATCCTTGTATAAAAAATTGTATTTGTTGCATTTTAAGCACCTCATGTGATTAATTCTCTCCATCCATAGATTATTACTTGGACCCTTATTTGAAAACTTTATAGAACATTTTGTATTTCTTTTCTATATCAATTTATCTAAATTAGTGATTTATTATGATCCTTATACAAATTTTAAAATATGATAATGTAAATAACTTTTATTTATTTATTTGATGGGGGAAATCATTAATTAATATTGTAATGAGGGTGTTAACTTCACTTATTTCCTAGGATGCTCCTAACCTTTAATTCGACTCTCGTTATATTAAAAATTTGCACTTGTTCATGGGGATTGCGATCCTTGCCATCAATTTAGAAAATGAGATTTGATATTATTTGGTCTGCCTGTGTGGAACCCAAAATTGCTCACTTTTTATGGTATGTTCTTTACCAAGGCCTTCTTCTTGGTGCTCTTCTGGTTCACCTTGGTGTTTTGGGCCCCAAATTCCCCTTCTGTGCTCATCTAGAAACCTTGTTCTAGACACTAGGTTTTTTTCACCCGCCTACTCCTTGCATATGCACATTAATTTATTAAAACATATCACTTTAAACCTATATAATCCATCCCAAATCACTCTGTAAAATTATTATTTATCCTCGGTAAATCATATTTATTCATCCAAATTCACTATAACTCCCTTGAAACCTCCTAAACCATTTTTAAACCTATCTTAGCCTTTTCTATCCTAACCTCACCTAACCTCTGCCCTAACCATTTTCCCTCATCCCTGACCCAAAAATATTTTTTTGGAAGTGGTTGAAAGCAATTCCAAATGCTCTCTCTTGAATTTCCTAGATCGCTAATGATTCTAAAAAATCACCAGCGATTATAAATAGGAGCTCAATCTTCTGTTTTCAGGATCTTTCGAGAATTTTTGGATGATTGTGTATATTTTCTCTAAATTTTTCTTGAGCCAAAAACAAAGCCCTATCATTTCAGCTCTCATCAAGCCAAAAAACAACATTATACCACCTGAAGGAGATGAAACACATAAGCTTGTGCACCTAAGACTTCAACACCCTCTCCAGATGATCAACAAATCAAAATCATCAACTTGAACAACTCATGTAACCATGTCCACATCACAAGGTTAGTCACTTTGTCTATTGTCACTCATAGTTTAGTTATACTTCAAAACAAGTATAAACAATCAATTCAAATCTATGTTTTCATCAATTTATTGTTTTAGAGGAATCACCCATGATTCCCCTAAATTGTTCTTAATTTTTTTGAATCGACTGTGATTTATTTCAATTATTTTACTTTAACACATCATTAATTTTATCATTCATTATTTGTGTTCCTTGGATTTCACTTGTCTATTACAAGCGTGTCTCTATTATAGATGACTGTTCCAGGTCAAGTCTCACCTAACCACAAGTATCTATGATCTCCCAATCATCTTGTAACCCTTCACGTGGGAGAAATTTGATATCCTCCACGAGATTACTCTTTGCACTATCAAATTCACACCTCACATTGAGAACATTGAGGAACAAATTAAATTCCTCCAAATAATCCAATAAGTGAATGCTGCCACTTTAGCCTGGGCCACCTACAAAGGAAAACAAGATCTTCATTTTCACCTAGAATTCTATCTTCCATCCTTGTCATTAACAGTATTTACATTTTCATTATTATAAACTCACTTAATTGTATCAAAACGAGATGAAAACATCTAAGGAAGTCCCTTTGGATTCATAGAGCTGGCCTTTGTTGTGTAATTTATCAGTTGATCTAATATATCTTGTTTAGATGTCTTTTCTTGCAGGTATCTTCACTCGTCAAAAGGATAAAAACTTGTATACTATTCAAATCTCATCTTGTCACCAATTGGATTTTCGGAAAAGGTATTGATAAACCCTTCCATATTCCAAGTTTTAGGTACTTTCTACATTTGATAGCATAAAGCTGAAATCTACCTAATGCATTCTTGGAATGCCCAATGGGACATTGTTCCCTTTATTTTTCAATTAAAATTAACTTATAATATTTCTTAGGTTGTCTAATCTATAATCGTTAACAATTATGTAAAATTTGTAGTTATTTTTATGTATTGCCCATGATTCCTTCAAATCTCTAACGATCTCTGTGGTTTGTTCCTGATTCCTCAGTTAGTCTACCTTTAATATTTCCCTTTATTTTCTATTTCCTATTTTTATCTAACCATTGCAATTTTCCCCCTCTAGAGCACATGTTTACATCTAAGCACATGTTTAAATAAATAAATAAATAAAAATCAAAACCAAGCAAAGGTACATTTTCTTTTTTATTTTCCTTTTTATCATTGCATTTTCATATTTTCCTCATTGAATTAACATTCCTTTTCAGGATTTAAAATGAACCCTTCATATCTATTTGATCATATAGTGTAATTAGGGATTTAGTGAATTACATTCACCTAATTTACCTCACACACAACCAAACCAAATTTCATACAATTTGCATCAAAACACTCCAACTTAGGTGGACATATTTTTGATTTCATAACGGAGAAGTCACAGGGTTCATTTTAAGACCCCCCATCTGAAAAATTAGTTTAGAAGCGGGGTGGCGAATCTCCAAAATCAAATTTTGAATTGATGGAAAATTTCTGAAAAATGTTTTGTGGTAAAGGTGATTTGGCAATGTGCAATTTTTTTGGATGAGGTACAATGATAAGAAACGTTGGCAAAATACATGCATAAGTTAATTTAACATATAAATAGTAGGTGAATTCACCCATATAAATGAATTATCGGTGGAAATTTTAGGTGAATTGGGTGGGGACCGACTACTGAAAATTAGCCATTTCCAATTTCCAAAATCCCTAATATTCGCGAGTTTACGAAAATTCACCGCTAAAATTTTCCCTTGAAAAAGATAAGTTGACTCAGTGTTTTGTCTGAGTATAAATAAGGTGGTGGATGGTATATTTTCTAAGCATCTAATACCCTTATAGCTATGAGACCATGAAGAGAGGGGGTAGGGCCTAATATCACGCCTTATACCAAAACCAACATAGATTCAGGCATCACATACCTTCGGGTACATTGAAGACTCAATCCTTTAACATTATCTGACACCAACCACAATTTTTCATTTCCTAAGACCTCATAAACCATTTTTCACACTTTAATTTTCCTAACATAATCAAGATAAAAAATTTATCTTGTGTGACTTTCTTTACTGATTATTATCATCTATTTAGATTGTTTTTTCTCTTTTGGAAATTGTTTGTTTTCATGGTCGTAACCTAAAAACAATAATGTCAACAAAAATATGAAAACATGGTTGAACACTTACAAAAATCTTTGGAAAATATCGAATCCCATATTGATGACATCCCTCGTAATGTGAAGCAACATCAATCACCATTAGCAAATGAACAAGAACTCCCACACTCTCTTAGCAGTCAATCTGCCACATTAGAAATTCTTGATCCATCTATTCCTCATTTTTTCAATAGTGGGGATCTAGTAGTCATTGGCATCCTAGATTCAAATTCTATTTCCATCAATGCTTACCTAGCTGCCCAAGGTTTCCTTCTCCATCAATCTACATCCGAATAATGACCCCTTATCACCAAAATTATGTATGAATTTTCCCATTATATTGACCCCAACCACAAAATAGTCATCCAAAAATTCCATCCTTATCCCACCGCCAATGAATCAAAAACATATAATCTTAGGTCTTCATCCCCCTTCATTGCTTTTGATAATAACATTGTTTCCTCAAAGGATATACTTAATAAATAATCATTATCCACACTAGATTCCTCATCTGGATCTACCTCATCCAAAACAACACCATCATATCTTCATCTAAGTTAAGTCCTTTAGTCTCCTCCACAATCAAAACACCTCCTGTGAGTTCAACATCCATCCCATTAAGTATGTCCCATCGCGTCTCATCCCAAAAACCTGCATCATCTATTCATAATGTAGTCATGTATATCCAACTATCAACACCACCCATTAATATGAGTTTTGTCTCTAGTGTTCACACCTCTTTACAACAGTCATCAACCACCCTACATTTTCTTCAGTACATACCTCAACCATATCATCCTCTCATCCAAACCTCTATTCCTTTCTAGCATATGCCTCAACAATCCCAACCTTTCATCCACACTTTAATCCCCTTCCAACATATACCCCAACAATTGCAACCTGTTTTAAACACATCTATTCCTATTCAATAACAATACATGTAATATTCACAACCTCTGGTATCACAACCCACATACAATATTCCTATGAATACCTCTCTCCAACATAATATCCATTTTCCTAACTAGGCATACCAGAAACCAAATCCATATACTAATAATCAACTTGGTCCTTCATCATTTAATCCCCAAAAACAACCATTATTAAATGATCCTTTGTAGGAATTAATGAACATATTCTCCATCCTTAAAGCTTCCTCTATGGGTACCAAAACCACACTATCATACAAACAAATCTGCAATGAACCCATCCATCCATCCGTACCGTATAAAACATATCCTCCACATTGGGAACACCCTATGTTCCTCAAATTTTATAGCAAAGAAGACCCTCAAGAACACATCTAGGCCTTCCGACATGTTTTTTACCTAATAACACACAACCAAGACCTTATGATGATAAAATTACCCATGTTCTTAGCTGGACCTACCTTAGATTGGTACAACAGTGTTCCTTAGTACTCACTCTTTTCATTAACTCATCTTGCACAACTCTTCTTATAAAAATTCTTGATTAATATTGCAGGTAAAATAATTTTCACCGATCTATACATCATCAAGAAATTTTATGAGGAATATATTGTGGATTTCGTCACCCGCTAGAGGGGCATTATCAATCAATTATCCTTTTCCCTCCCACAGACTCAATTAATTAAGCTATTTCCTTTCTCTTATACTAAACATGTATCATCCACATTCCAAATTTATTCCTTTCAAACAATTGACAAAGCCTTCACTATGGCTCACATATTCAACCTTTGCACCCTCAAATATGGTAGGGTTAAACTAAAAGCAAAGAAGCTTAAACTCGAGTCTTCGTTCAAACCATCCAATAGTCACAAAAAATCTAAGAAATATGCGAATGCAGTCATTGTGAAAATTAATTCTAAAGAACATACGAACTCAGAATGCACCTTTCCTTAACACAATCACATGCATATTAGTGAATCATACACTGCATTTTCTGATAAGAACTTTCCTGAAAATATGATCCCACTTCCTCCCATCCTCTATATCAATAAATTTGTTTCAAAAAATTCTTGGTATTGATAGAATGATTACCGAAAATTTCATAGGGTCAAATTATATGACATTGAAAGGTTTTGTTCATTTATAAATTCCCTTCAGGATCTTATAAAAAAAGGTGAGTTACAATTGGATAACCAAAATGCACCTCTGAATCAAATTTTGAATGTTTTTAAATAACCCTTTTCAAACCATCCTCCATCCACTAGTCAACCATAATCTAATGTCATCCACTCTCATCATACCATCAACACAATCAAAGATCAGCCATCTACATCCTCATAATCTAGTGCTCCCATCACAGGAGCACCATCTGAATCATCCAAAAATTACTTTGTCACAAAAAACAAATGAACTATCCACTACACTTTTTGTTTCCACATCAGAAGCACCTATTGAATCAAGTACTTCTCCTGGTATGACCTCCAAAAAAATTACAAGTTCATCCACATCTATTTCATCCTCTTCAAAACCCATCTACAAGCTCTCCACTAGTTTATTAAAAGAAACCTATCTTAAAATACGTGAAAAGATCTTATGATGACCATGTCACCCAACATTATATACGTAATCTTAAAAGATCCATTATATGATCACACATCCCTTCATCTAAAAAATTTACCATCAAATAAAGTGACCATCCGACTTTGCCAACACATAATCTAAAATCCATGCCTTATCTTAGGACTGTACCCCTTGTCAATATTATGAGGCATTGTTACATAGTAAAAAATCATTCCTCAACAAAGACGTAAATGTACCATGCAAAAGAAAACTTTTATAACACCTATACAATCAAAAGAATCATCACTTCCCTTGACCTCTACCTTAAAAGGAAATTATGTGTTGGCCCTTGAAAGGATCATCTGACAGTTATATCATAACCTTACATCCTCTTAGGCTATTGGGATCTCGAGGGTGGAAACCCTCCTGGTATTATTTGTAAGAATTTTGTGATTGCCATCACACACCATGACATTCTACAAAGGATTGTAAGGCTCTTCATATTGATATTAGAAGCCTTGATAACAAATTACTTCTCCCCATGGATATAGAATTGTAAAAAACAACCCATCAAACATCTAAAACTACTGCATTTAAACAATCATCCATAGTCAAATCCACCAAAAGTGTGGACTCTTCCAAGAAATATCCTCTTCATCAAATCGACGCAGTATATATCACTACTAGAGCACGTACCCATGACCCTAAGACTTCTGCTAAAAAAAGTCCAAAATCTTCATCCCACTCACTCTTGAGTAATATATTCCAAGACTCCCTACTAAGGATAAAGTGTACATCGTTGCCATTCCACATACACAATCCACTACTTTTTTAGAAAACACCATTATCAAACAAATTCATCAAGATATAGTAAAATTTCCCTTTATAGCTTGTGAAAACTTCACCTCAAAATGAAAAATCTATGATTGAAGTGGTACAATCTACATCGGTACCCTCAGATGATCCACAACCATTTGTGAAATTAATTGATACAATCAGAATGTCCATTGCCATCTCTTTTGACATATCAAAAATCCCATCCCTACAACTAGAGGACCACAACCTCCCACTTTTTATGACCACCCAAATCGATGATACTCTCATTAAAGGGTCATGATCAACAATGAAACCAATGTTAACATCATATAATCACATGCCTTTGATCAAATTCAACTACCCAACACAATTTTTTCCTGGTCACCTATCGTACTGTGAGCCTTTAATGACATTATCTCCCCCACATTAGGAATAATCATCTTACCAATCAAGGTCGACATTAAAACCCTCCATAAATTATTCTATCTAGTGGAAGGAGAGTTTTAATATAAAATGCTATTAGGTCTGGTCCTATATACATGTTATGCATTGTAATTCCATCCACACTTTGTCGTTGTTTCAAATATGAATCATGAGAGAAAAAATTTCATGGTCACCATGTAAATCTGAACCCTTTCAAATAGCATGTCACATGACATATCAACCAAATGATGTGCTTGTTCCCAAAACAAACCTGATCTCCTGTAACAAATCCTCCACCACCTCATCAAAGTTTCATGATGACACTTCCTTCAATAATGTTATACAACACCTTTCACTAGGGGAGTGTCATCTCCTCACCCTTAATTCTCTTCCTATGTGAAAGACATACAGAAGACCCAAAAAATAGCCTATGTATAACCCTAATGTCAGATATGTTATCTCCTTCAGTCCACCACATCTCAAATCCAACCTCATATACAGAGGGATCGATCACCCTTTTCCATGTCCTATTAATCATCTTCATATCAAACCATTCATATTAGACTTCGTATTCCTATATAACTAAGCCTTCGCACAAATGTATCTCCATCGTTGTTCCTAGAAAGGTTTCAGACTTGTATGTTATGAAGAAGGAATTCACGAGTTAATCCTTTATCATTCCCACGAACCTCATTAAAAATATGCGTTAGGTTTTATAAAACCAGCCTCTGAGCCTTCAACAAACACCCCATCTAAACCCACCATAGATCCATATCCATCTTCGTCATCTACACACGAGGACCCTATGGACACATATGACACTTTTTACATCCCATCTAACTTTTTTTAGTCAATACTATCACTTTAGAACTGCTGATTTATCAAACTAGCCATGGTATGGAGACCCTTCCTCTCATTTTACCTGAATTGATAGAATAAGATTCGCCTACCATTGACATTCTTCAATTCCATGGTGACCAATCCATCCTTCCTCATATGGGAGTAGAGGACCATTACCTAGAAAAAATGATGCCACTGGACACATCGACACTTCTCAACGAATCCACTATCGACATTGATATAGGGACTCCATAGGATCCTCACATTGTCAAAATTGGTTAATCTTTAGATTCACAAGAGTTAAATGAATTCACCTTATTTATGTCTAAACATAATCAAGACTTTGCATGGCTATATAGATAAATGTTGGGTATTGACTCCAACATCATTGTTCACGATATCGTCACTTATCCTAACACTAATATTGTCAAACAAAAGCTATGTAGGATGTACCCTCACATAGCTCTTCTCATCAAAAAATAATTACACCATCTACTCTCTACTAATTTCATTATACCCCATTGACTACAAAAACTAGGTTTCCAAAATCGTTCCTGTGACCAAATCCTTAGGAAAGTTACGCTTTGTAAAGACTTTTGAGACCTCAACCTCACTTTCCCTAAAGATGAATTTTCCCTTCCAAACATTGACCAGCTTGTCTATCTAACCGCCAACCATGAAATTCTCTCCCTCATGGATGGATTCTCTAGATAAAATCAAATCATTATCACCACCAATGACCAAAAAAACATCCTTCATCATTCCTTGGGGGAATTTCTATTGATCACGCTAGAGCCACTTATCAATGTGCAATGACATACATCTTCCATGATATTATCCACAAACATGTATAAGACTAATTTGATGACCTATTAGGTAAATTTAAGAAATGCAAGGATCGTCTCATTTTCCTTAACATAATCTTCTTCTGCCTTAACCAGTACTTTCTTCATCTCAATCCTGCTAAGTGCATGTTCAGTGTTCTCACCAAAAATCTCCTAGTGTTCATTGTTTCTATTCGAGGCATTGAGATAGATCCTGCTAAGATCAAGGCCATCATAAAATCATCTAGTCCATCAAATCCCAAATAACTTTGCATCCTTCAAGGTAAACTTCAATCGATTTTTCATCTCATCTGACAAATTTTAAACCATTGTCAACATTTTCATAATCTTTTACAAAAATATGTACATTTTAAATGGGATCACAACTATTAGCAAGCCTTCAATAACCTCAAATAGTACCTCCTATCACCACTTTTGTTTACACCTCCACATGAGGGGGAGTTGTTCTACCTCTACATATCTGCTACTAATCATGACTTGGGTGCTATGATTGCTCATTGAGATGAGAAGGGTCATGAGAATACCATTTATTATATAAGTTGCACTATCTATGACTATGAGGGTCGTTATACTAAATCAAAACAAAATGTGTCATGCCTTATACTTCACAATGTCTAAAATCCACCATCACAGGTATACTCATCATAATACTTACATCGTTGCTATATTTAATCCTCCTAAAACCATGCACTCCAAACCATATCACAGTGACCACATCACTCGATGGCTCATGCTTATGACCGAGTTTGATCTTGAATTTGTCTCAAAAAAATCTATCAAGGGACAAGTCATCGCTGATCACCTCATCGAAGCCCCCTTCTAGATAATCAAACACCACACAATCAATTGCCTGATGAATCTATCAATATTATCAATTAGGAATATTATCTAACCAAATTCTTATGGAAACATTTGATCAAGCAAGTAGGAATTGGCATCTCCAAATCATTTTTTCCCTTTGGGATTATCGTACTAGTATCCGTACTCCTATAGGTACTACACCCTTTTCTCTAGTCTATGTCTCTGAGGTGGTCTTACCCCTCGAAGTTCAAATCCCATCACTCCATGTATCCCTCATATATTGTATCCTTGATGAGGATTATCATCAAAAACTTCTAGAACAATTGGAGTTGTCAGATGAACGATGCCTAACAACTCTTGAACACCATCATGGCTATCAAGATTCCATCAAGTGCACATATAACAAACATGTCAAGGAGAGATACTTTAATAAAGGTGATATCTTCCTCAAATAAAATCAAAATGTCACTACTCTAGAAAGGAGTAAATGTAGTAAGTTTTCCCCTAACTATATATGTCCATATGTCATCACTCAAAAATATAGTTCGGGAGCTTACCGTTTTACCTCACTTGATGGTACACCTGTAAAGGAACCTTTGAATGTCTTGCACTTTAGGCCTTTCTACTGTTAACAAATCCATCATGACAGTAATCACATCAAAATATCTTAATTCCATCAACCTATCATTTCATAATTGTAAAGATTTGATAGTATTTGGTTTACCGTCACTATTCTCAGAACCTTAAAGATGAGCACCACGGCTCTATTAATCACATCTTTCACATGGAAAAATTCCTCCTTAGCAAGAAACATGAAGTCATTACATCCATCCACCTTTTCTACCAACTAAAAAAAATTACAGGGCACACATGTGTAGTCTTTGCACACATCACTTCCCCTCCTCGAAATGGTCTACTAGGCTTGTCCTCACCATAAAAAATAAAGTCAAAAAAAATCTATGGATGCATCTTATCAAAAATAAATAGAATGATCCCTCAAATTACAACTATTAAATATCAAAATCATATTATCAAAAAAGAAAAAGATTGATCCCTCAAAGTACAACTACATGTAAAAAAATATAAACCAATCCCTTAAAGGACAACTACATGTAAAAAAATATAGACAGATCCCTCAAAGGATGGCTATCCAAAAAATTTAAAAATTCAAAATTGTATACAACCCCCCTGAAGGATGGATACCCATGTCATTTTAAAAAGGCTTCCCACATCGATCAACCTTCAAAAAAAGTCAAAACATTAAAATCATCCTAGTAAATCTTCCCACATCAATTATCTTTCTCATTAGATAAAACTTCTCGCATCAATCAGTTTGTGTCAAAATAAAATGTATAGTTAGGGCATCCCCTTACAAAACCATTGAAAGGATAACCTACTCTCCTACACAACCTACATATGTCAACCCTTCCCATGCTCTAGGAAGGTATACCTTTCACTTTTATTTATATCCAAGGTCATACATGTAACTATCCATTTTTAATCATGTTTTAGCATTTGTTATAAGGCCAAAAGTGAAAGAGCCTTCTTTTACCATCACATATGTATCAAACCTAGTCTTGAAGCAACCAATTCACATTTTATTCTTATCCATTATTAGAACACATTTTGATATACATTAAAATCACGTAACAATCAAATATATATCTTAAATACGTCACATAAAAATCAATTACATGTAGTCTATCTCAACATTACACCAAATATAATCAAAACATTGATAAAACACCTATACATCTAAACATCATGATCACATTTAAATACTACATTATCACATCCAAAACATCACACTAAAGTAAATCGACATATAAATCACAATCATAATCATATCAATATGTCACTATACATCATCAAGGGTCTCAAAGCTCCGTATACAAAAATATTCATCAAATACAAGCTTCAAAAACATATGTATACATCAATAATACCACACCTTGGTAAATTGGAAATCCATCAACTGGATTCCTCCTTGGGCACTGCGCCATTGATCACTTTCAGTACCCCTATCTAGTCCTCTACCAGGACCATGTTTACTTGTCACCATTTAGCCATATGTTTATAGGACATGAGCCCATTGGTTCCCCTATCAATTGACTTCCCACCCACGTAAGCCCACCTTGGTGGAAACATCAATTTTTGGTCCTTTACCCTCATCAAACCCATCATTTTCATCATCCCTCATCCACATAGCACATTTTTCTAGCATGTGCCTATTTTTTAAGGGCCCTAAACCATTTGCAACATTGGTAAACCAACCAATAAAATAAAGTACTTCCTCAGTTACGTATCAAAACTAGTGAAAACCTTGCCTCTATCAACAATCCATGTTAGATTTATTTTTCAAATCTTAGCACAGGTAAGCCATGTGTCTATAAGATGCGATCCCATTGGTTCCCCTATCACTTGGCTCCCTAGTCTCAATATCCGACCTTTACGGCCACATTCACTTCATTTGAATCATACATCTACAAGATACAAACCCCTTAGTTCGACCCTATTATTTGATTCTTTAGTAAGCACCATTTTTGTTTCTACGCCTCATCTTGGGGAAACTCAAAACGAAACACACATGTAAAACCATCTAAATAACTCAATCAAATTGGTGATTATTTGCACTACTTTGCAATCACCCCCAATTTGAGGGGGAATCACCCATCTAAGCACAAATTAAACCATCTCAAACTTTTTTTCTAGTTGTTTGTTTGTCACTAACTACTCAACAAAAAGGGGAAAATGTAGACACCGGGTTTTCATCACCCACATACGCACATTAATTTATTAAAACTTGTCACTTTTATCTCACCTAAATCATCCTAATCATCCTGTAAAATTATCTGTACTCCCCCCCCCCTCTGTAAATCATATTTACTTATCTAAACCTCCTAGTCATCTCTAATTCCTAACCTCTTAACCTCTTCCCCTAACCATTTTCCCTCGTCCCACGTCCAAAAATACCATTTTGGAAGTGGTTGAAACCACTTATAAATGGCCTTTTCCAAAATTTCTCAATCACTGATGATTATAACAAATATCCCTCGATTATAAATGGGAGCCTAAGATCCTATTTCAAGGACTTGTTTTTCATCCTCACTCGTGAATCTTTGAACTTGTGAGTAACAACTCCGTCAATCCAGTAATCCCCAAGTCCTGTAATGAGACTCTTCTATTCCAAGGATCCACAATACGTTAAATTTTTACATCCATAATCCTTCCAACCATCAGAGGATCAACGAATAAACATCATCAACTCAATCAACCCCTGTGGACACTCTTGCAGCCAAACCCACATCACAAGATTAGATTTTTCTTGCCTATTATCATTTCTAGTCTAGTCACAAATCAAATATATTATAATACAATAATTTTTAAACTTTGTTTCAGTAAATTTATCGTTTATCAAAGGAAATCAACTTTTACATAGGAATCACCCTTATTTCCCTTAAATTTCCAGCGATTCCTTTGAATTGCATGTGATTTATGTTAATTAGATGTCTTTGTCAAATCGTCCCATTTTATCAATCATTATGAATATATTTGGATTTAACTTGTCTATTGAAAATTATTTCTCTGTTGTAGATGATTTTTCTAGGTCAATCTCATCTGATCACAATCATCTATGACCTTCCAATCCTCCAACAACCCTTCGTGTGGGAGTAGTTCGATATTTTGCATGAGCTTACTTTGTGTGCCATTATGTTCACACCTGACATTGAAGAACATATCGAATTCCTCTCTGAAATCCAACAAGAAACTACATATTGGTGGTATGACTACTTTAAAGTCGTCCATATTTCCATCACTTTACTGTGGGCCTCCTATGAAGTGAAACAAGATCTTCCTTTCAATCTTAAGTTCTATATTCTTTTGGTATCATTATCATTATGTATCTTATCATTATTAACAACCCACTTAATTGTATCAAAAAGAGTTTAAATCCTAGAAGGAAATCCATTTGGATTCTTTGAATCATCATTTTCCAAATAGCTTGTCATCCCATATATCTAATATCTCTCATCTAGTTGTCTTTGCTTACAGGTATCTTCACTTGGTCAAAGGAGGAACACTCAACCATTGTTCACATCTCGTATACCTGAAATTACAAGATTCGACGCATGTATCGTTAAACCCTACCATGTTTTGAGTTTTAGGTACTCTCTGCACTTAATAGCATAGACCTAAAATCTACCTAAAATAGGTGTCTCATCTTTTCTAGTTTTGTCGCAAAGACCAGAAATATTGGAATTAGAGTCATTATTTCTACATCCCCTTCCATCCAAAGTGTTTTACTTAGCAACATTTTCTTTTAGAAGACAATCCTCGAATTCCACACAAATTTTCCCATATTTGGCATGCTTTCAGAGCTGAAATCCTTTTCTGGATTTGGAAAGAAAGGAATTATTTTTTATTTTCTAATGTTGAAGCTAACCAAAATTTCTCAATTGATAAAAAATCTATGGTTATCGTGAATGTATTTCTGCAGATTCAATTTCAAGCTAATAAAGTGGCGATTGATTTGGTACATCTTCAAACACTCCTTTATCACTGGGGTGACACCCCTTATAATGTTTCTTTTGAATTACCATCCCCCTCTCACCATTCCTCACCACAAGGTGGTGCCAAAAATCATCCTAGAGGTGGAGGTCATCAAAGTCTCTTGCAACATAACTCGTTCAGACGGGCCCACCAGTCCCCTCGTAGCCAGCCTCTGTGGAGGATCTACTCCCCTCCTCGATCATCCTACCATCAGAGTTGGGGTGCCCTTCACCTCCCAACTAAGTCGGTTGGGGCCCTTCTCTTGCCCTTAAGAAGTGCGCTCAAGATAGTTGGATTCTCCCACCTCTGCTCGACAAGTTTCCTAGGTTGTCTCTCACCATTTTTCTCTCTTAGGCCATTACTAAAGATACTGAAGAAAGAAGCCAACCCAGCTCTAGTTGGGACATGTCAAATAGTGGAAAATACCTTCCTGGCTTTGGCTCCGGGTGTCCGTTTGGCTGAATGACCAAGACCCGCCCCCTATAGGACAATAATTTGTAGTGATAGATTAACTTCAATTGTTTTCTCTAGTTATCTGATGTTTTGTAATCAATCCTAGTTTTTCTAGACTCATGGTTTTTCCTAAGGTGTAAACTTCAATGGTTTCAAGGTGTACTTCAATACCATCTGATTTTATATGAATTATCATGTATCATTTTACTTATTAATATAATATATAATCTTTTTCATCAATAAAATAAATAAATCTGCACTATAGTACTTCATCTATAAATTTAAAGTAGCCCTATCCTAAATACCTAACCGTCATTAAATTCACTTTTTATATACCTCTACAAAGATTTTAAAAAAAATTATACTACATTTATCAACATATTTTATTTTTATTTTCCGAAGATATGTATGTAAGATTCATCTTAGCTATTGTTTAAGGATCGTCCATCAATTTCCTTGTGTGAGGTAGCAAAATTTACCTTCCCCTATAGTTTCTAAAATTTTGAAAAAACAAACTAAACATTTTAAATACATAATAATTTTAGATGGGTTTTATTTAAATATTTTGCTTACCAAAACACTATTTTTTATATTTTTAATTGTATTTTCCACCATCTAACGAAATGACACCCATGGAAAAACTCTTTCCAAAGAAAAAATTAACATTTTTTGGAGACAAATATGGGATGAAATCAAACACTCGGTGGGAAAAGGAGCTAGAGACTAAGTTTGGGTAGTCTAGACCACTAAAGAAATGGATGTAGTTTTCCTTTTATCCTCTAATCTATTTTTAATTCCTAACTTTAAATAAGTAAGAAAACTAATTTGAATTTAAAAAAAAAGATTAATTTTGCCTTTTAATTTAATTTAATTCCGTTTACACCTGCTAAAATAAAGTAAATACAACAACTAGCTAATTCCTTCTTTTTAAGATTTTTAATCAAGTTTTTCAAATACAAAACAATTAAACAAACTAAACTCCTAAATTATTTTGTATTCTTGATATTTAATCAAATAAATCAAAAATATATATTTTACAGACATATACACAAAAAAAATCTAAATTAAAATAAAATAACTAATTCAAATTAAATAAACTACAATAGGGAATAGACATATGTATTTATTCATATGTTGTAAAATTGTAAAATAGAATCTATTCTAAACAAAGAGTGTACTCAAAACTTATTAATCTGGACAAGTAGATTTATTCTAATCAAAAAAATTCCTTAGGTTCTCGGGAGAGGAATGAAAATATTCTCAAAAGAACTATCTTCTTTACCCGAAAACTTTCCCTAGAAAAGTCGAATTCAATTAAAAAGATAATAAAAATGAAGAAACAAAATAATATTACTGCCATAATATCTTCCTCCAGCTGTTTTCCCATATGCATCCCCAGGGATAAGTAAGGAAGATGATATCAATGGAATATTTATACAAACAATACACAGACAAGACTTGTTTAGAGGTAACAAAGAGATCTTTCAATTCTACTACATTAAAAAAGTGGATTTCTTTCTTTGCATCAAATACTATTAAACAAAGCTTAAAGAAATGTAAATACACCCCCCAACTTGGTTACTATTGAACTGTGAGATAATTACATATGTGGTTTTACATGCGTTGTCTCCTCATCTTACTTTCCTTCTCCAAAAGTGATATCCAAGATGATCAAAGGATGTGTAAAATGTTGGTTGGTAGCAGAACAATGAAAACAATTGGTTGTGGTTGGATGGTTACAGGAAAGTGAGTGAAAACACATGGCAAGAAGGAAAAGAGGAAATAACTAGTCATCTATGTAATTTCTCTAAAAAAATTCACATCATAACTTTACATCCAAAATAAGAAAACTCCAACCATTCATTCAGGTAAAATTTGGGCTTTTATAAAAAAATGGAGAAGAATGAGTCTAGCAACGAAATGTCTATCAGGTAGTGACAAAACAATCACAACAAGGGGTCGGTCAACATTCTAAACATATTAAACTAAGAATATAATTCTAGTACGAATCCAATGATCCTAAAATTGGGTGAAATGGTTCAAAAAAAATCATTCCCGAAATCTTAAACACATGTTGAAAAAAATGTGTTGTAACTCTCAAATTTAAGGTGACCTTGACCTCTAGTCTAGACAGACTGGTGATTACGGAACCACCATGGTGCTTATTCAACTGACACTAAATAATAAGCATAAAATGGATAAAAATGTGAATCGCAAAAGAGAATGAACTCATGAATTTTGAGAATAAGGATAAAACGTGTCATAACAAGCATGCAAAGGAGAGGGTGAAGGATCTAGACTTCATTTTTAAGTTTTGGAGAATATTTTCTTCATCATTGGAATATTTTGAACATTGAGTAGCAGTGGAGGAGGTTTACTTGGGAGTGGATATGTTAATGGACACCTATCACGATGCTAAATATATTAATGGAACCTATCACGATCTATATATCAAGTATCAAGTGAGGGGCCACTTCACTCACTCAGCCCACATTAGTTATGGTATGACCATATATGAAGGAGTATTCTCCTACCATATAATTATTGGGATAGTGTATGCCACATAGATCTGAGCATCCAGATGGGTGATGGTACCTCTTAGAGCCACGGGACCACCATACAAAAGTGCTATGAATATTTCACATATGATGGCTGAATCCATATCATCAGATGGGATGGATAATGGTACCTCTTGAGCCAAGACCACATACAGAAGTGATAGTGACTATTGCACATCATGACGGCTTCTTGATTAGTTTATCAGATGATGGTGGATAAAACGTGTCATTAACAAGCTATGCAAATTATGAGAGGGTGACCATTGGATCTAGACATCCAATTCTCATTTTTACCCATGGTTTTAAAAGATGTTCACCTAGTTTGTAGTATGGCTTCTTCAGTCAGGTTTGGAGAGGATAGAACCATTTTGAACATTCTTCTTGCAGTAGGCTGATCAATTCTCAGGAGGTTTTTACTTGGGAGTGGATATGTTAATGGACACCTATCACGATCTATATATAATTATCAAGTGTGGGGCCACTTCACTCACTCACCCCACATTAGTTATGGTATGACCATATATGAAGGAGTATTCTCCTACCATAGAATTATTGGGATAGTGTATGCCACATAGATCTGAGCATCCAGATGGGTGGATATGGTACCTCTTAGAGCCACCCCACATACAAAAGTGATAGTGACTATTGCACATATGACGGCTCATCCATATCATCAGATGATGGGATAATGGGGTGAGAAGACCATTGGATTTTCTTCTTACACATCCAATTCTCATTAGTTTACCATGGTGGTGGATTAAAATTCACCTAGTTATGTGGGTACTTGAGTAGTTTGGGTTACCCATTTTAGATGTTCTTCTTGTAGTATGGCTTCATTCTCAAAGGTGTTAGAGAGGATAGAACCATCTGCATGGGCCAATACAGATGGATAGTGATAATTCTTGGGGTTTTTATTGGGACACCTGGAGTTGCACCAGTAGAGCTATACCCCTAGGTATTGCAGATTGGAGAGACTCCTGTAGAGAGAAAGGAGGATGAGGAGATAGACTCTAGTTGAGGTGAGGAGACAAATCATAACTTGGAGGGTGGCGGGGAGAAATCAAAGGCTACAAGAGCTAAGGAGGAGGTAGAGGAGGAGTCTGTTTAGCCCGAGGAGACAGAGGAGGAGGAGGCTAAGGAGAGGCCTATAGAGTTTGTGGGGGTGGTGGTGGATCCGACTTGAGTCCCAAGAAATCCTAGTGAGTAGTTGCACTTCTCCTTTCCTTCTACTTTCTAGATTAGGTGTTAGTAGTTGTTTTTTCTCTTATTTTTTTTACTTTTACTAATTCTCCATCATAATCTTGTCTTTTGAATCCATTGTTTAGGGATGGTGTGATCTTATTAGGCAGATGAATTTGTATTTTTTTATGATCATTGATGGCCTATCTTGGGATATTTTTTTGATCGACCCAAGATCCGTAACACAAGTTGACCGCCACACTGATGTCTTTGCACCATGCTAGCATGTGGAAGGATTTATTTCTTAGTTGAAGACCAAGATTGTAGTACTAACAAATAGAGAGTGTCGATGGAAATCCTCCCATAGTTGGGTTACTTCCACCAGAAACTCTCATGGACATTCTCACCATTTGACACATAGAGGTTCCCACGCCAGACCTAGTCGATCTCATCACAGGAGCCGTAATACGATCCCTCACCATGATGCTTCATAGGTATTTGGTAGAGAGGGATAGCCTGAGTTTTTTAATTTATTTGGTCTTTTTTTATAAATCATTTTGTTTTGGATTTTTGGCTTGTGATTGAGTGTTTTGACTACATTTTCCCTACAGTGTGATGGCACTATATCAAACATTCACACACACACACACACACACACACACACACACACACACACACACACACACACACACACACACACACACACAAGCATAATAAATCATTTTGTTTCGGATTTTTGGCTTGTGATTGAGTGTCTCATTGACTACATTTTCCATCTAAATCAGTGTGATTGGCACTAATATCAAACATTCAAGCACTTTATTTTCCTTTATTTATTTAATGACACACACACACACACACACACACACACTACACACACACACACAAGCATAATCTAGTTTCGGAATGATTTTCTCTCATTAACATGACCATCTAAATCATTTTCTTGAGAATATACATTCAAGCACTTTATTTTCCTTTATTTATTTAATGATTTATTTTTACATACATTTTTTTATAGACCCCCTAAACTTTTCCCCATTAAACTAGTAAGAAGCATGGGCTCATCACAAAGGACAATATGTGAGTGAGTAAGGGAATCTTCCTCCTTTCCTAGCCTCATGCTACTAGTAAGAAGCATGGACTCACCACTAAAGACTAGGAGGGACAAAAAATGTGGTTACTTGCAACATGTGTGCATGTGTGAAATTTTACATTTCCTTATCTTGATTTTTTCTTGTTGGGAAGGAACAGTTGTCCCCCGATCTCAGGCCCATTCAACTAGTAATATGCAAGGGCTCATCACCAAAGACTACGATGGGTGAAAAACAATTCTGGGTGAGATGCTTATAATGTTTTTGTTATGGAGAGAGTTTTTTAGGGATATATTTTGCTATTAAGAAGCTTCTGGAAAAGATTACAAATAAAAACATCTGAATTGGGAGAAACCATGAATAAGTAAAGTATGCAAGACCTTGCAGATTTAAAATTAAAACTTGTCTCATGTTTAATGATAATTATCATGATTAGATGGTTAGAAATATGGATGAGTAGAGAAATATATGATTCATATTTTTCCATTTTATGATGAGTTTCAAAAATTGTCTAAGAAGTGAGAAAATCCATAATATGAATTCATACTAACTAATAATCTAAACAATATACATGATGGAAACAGAATGAGGACAGTATGGAAATGCACTGCCTATATGTAAATTAAAATTTAAGGTGAAATCATTTGTTAGATTCTCCAAAATCCTCACCCTAAAGAGTGCACAAATGGTAAGATCCATTGTTAAAGTCTTCAGTCACTTGGTATGGACCTAACCATTTCGGCCTAAATTTCCTACTTTTTCCAACTTTCTTATCTATCCCACTGTCAAGTATCAACACAAGGTCACCTACCTAAATTGGATGCTCATAAATGTTCTTGTTGTATTGATGACATATTTTGTCTACATAAACCTGATGATGTTATTCATCCCTAATCATTTTCTCATCTAGGTTCTCTAAATAATTTAAGTGTGCATTTCCATACTCATCTTCATCCAAGATTCCTTGCAAATACACATGAAGACTCAGTAATTCTACTCCTAGCAGAAAACCCGCTTCCACACCAAACACCAGAGAAAAAGGAGTTGTTCCTGTCAAGCATATGAACTGAAGTCCTATATGCCCATAAGAATGGAAATAATTTCAAGTGCCATATATTTTATTTTCTTTAACTGTTTTAATGAGAATGGAATTTAGGGTCTTATTTGTAGCCTCATCATGTTCATTGGATTGATGGTAGTACAAAGAGGTTGTATGATGAGATATTATGAATTTTAGGCTCAATTCCACATCTCATCATTCTTAAAGGGAGATCTATTATCCAAAATTATGACTTGTAGAATGCCATACATAGAGATGATTTGGTTCGATATGAATGTTTCTATAATGAGGAACCAGGTACTATGGTTAGAGGCATGGCCTCAACCCACTTTGTGAAATATTTTTTTTTTGTAATTATGAAGTTGTGGTCATTCATGGATGCAAGAGATAATTTCCCTATCATATTAGAACCCCAAGTAGATAATTTCCATGGTGTAACTATAGGGTGCAGATCTTAGGTCGGGATGTGTATGGCGTACAAGAATTCTTAACATTTTTGGAATTTACACATATACTTCACATCATCATGCTCCATCGTGGGCTAGAATTAACCCATCTAGTGAATTTTTTGAGAAATTGAATGCCCTCTGAAGTGACCACCATAAACTCCACTGTGGACTTCGAAGAGTATTTTCTCTACTTCCTCTTCATCAATGCATATAATAAATAAACCATCAAAGGTTGATAATATAAGACTTTTTCTACGATCATATATTTGGTGGTTATAGCGCAAATTCATTTCCTTTTTTGAGAGTTATCTCCTTCTAGGTATGTTCAATCTACAATATGATTTATTATATCTGAACACCATGGACATGAAGTAATTGTAAGTTTATCTATATGATAGATGCATTCATTAGGGAAATAAAATCAACTAACTCTCTAGAGTCTATAGGGTTTTCAGCTAGCCAGTCATCAATAATTTGTCCCTTGATACACTTTTAGTTGATATAGTTAATTTCAAACTCATTCATCAATGTGATGATTCTACCAGCGTTCTTAGACAAGGCGGCTTGAGTTAGGAATGTCTGCAACTATTCAAATTTGACAATAAATCTCATTTCTTCATTAAGCATATAATGCCTCAACCTTTTAGTTGTAAAGACAATAGCCAGACATTCATTTTCTACTTGTGAGTAATGAGTTTCATAATCTAGGATTATATGACTAATTAAATAGATGGCATGCTCATGGAGTAAGTGCATGGAAATTGAGGGCCAAAAGGGGGTCTTAAGTGGACACTTTTTTTCTTAAAAATAAAAATTTTCAACCTCTACAAGTTATTTGAAATAGTTACACTCAAAATTGGAATATGTTATAATAATATGAATCGTAGCAATTTGAGTCTAGTTTCCAAGCTACTAATTTTTTTTAAATGGTTAAGTGTAAGTGGGTTAAAGGTCTAAAATACTAATAGGTGCTACTTTTTTTTAAACATAGTAGACATTCGGTTGTGCCCCCCCACCTCAATTTTTTAGAACTATTTAGTATTTGTGAAAACCACTTTGGTAGAAAGATAAATACGAGTATATAGTTTGTGATTGAATTTTTTTTATATTTTTTAGTTATTATTTAATTTTTTTATGATTTTCAAGAACAAATATTTTAAATTTTGGAAAATAAGGGATAGTCGATTGTGCCCCCCTAACTACCTCAAAAAATATCGAAAATTAGAATAAAAAAATTGAATATGTGTAGAATTAGTCCTAGTTTGTGACTATATAATTTTTATTCAATTTGGATGAGTGACCTAAAAGATACATGATGAATGGTAGACATATATAAATTACAAAAAACTATAAAAATGCACAGTTATAAAATAATAAGTATGGGAACCTTAGAATAGCCAGAAAAATATAAAAAGCATATATTTAGAAAGAGGATAGTTTTCTTAACGTTATAGGTAAATTTTTAAGAAATATAGAAATCAATTTTGTAGGATTTAGCATGGTGGATGGTGATTTTTTATTTTTTTCAAAAACATACCCGTTGATGTGTTGTTATAGGTCCAAGGCGAAGGTTTGGGAAACCAAAGTAATTTCAATCCTACTAAATCTTGGTTTGGCGGATTAACAGAAGGGAATGCAAGCGCATTATAACATGACCGCGTTATAACCTGATTGCATTCCTTGGAGTATAGGCATTATATGTGTTTTGTGGCATGTTTTTTTTACAAAAAATGTTTAAGTATAAGAAATACTAAAATATAAATAATAATAAATGAAAAATTTAAATTTATTTTAGTAAATATACTAAATTAAGGCCACTATGCACCTTATGGAACTAGTGTCATAGCTCCACGAGTCACGGTTTAGGAGATGGTTTTTTATAATCTAATTTGGTTAGTACATAGGTAATTTTCAGGATTTCATCATTCAGTATAATTTTTTTTAGCATTTTAAATTCTACAATCGATGTCTATTTTGGCAATGAATATAGTCATTGTTTAGGTTTTGGGGCCTTTTGGATTGTTTACTAACATTTTTAGGAGTGTTATATGTGTCAAAATTAAATTTTAAAAAACCTCAGAACTCTCAAAGGAAACAACAGCTTCTCAAATATATACACTCATGAAATGCCTTATAATACATAACAAATAAAGACCGCATATGTTAGACATAGTGTCATTGTGTTGTCATTAATGTCAAGTTGCATTTATGGAAGAGGGTTTCCACATGGCATAGGATACAACATGAGGTGGAAATCATCAGTCAGTATAAAGTTTGATTGTAAGTTCCCTATTTTGGTGTCATGAAGTGTTGCATTGGTGAGGTGTTGTTTTGGAACCAAAAGAGGTAGCTTCACTATTTTAAAATTATTCATGACATATTCAATCCTTATAGAAAAATGGATGTCTCTAATGTGTAGAGGATTCAATTATCTTTCCAATTCCTATTTTTTTCCACCTAATTCCTTACAGAGCTCTTGGAATCTTCCAGAGAAGTCAGGTTTCACGATTAGAGTGTTTGTTCCCTACACCTAGAAAACTTGTTGTTGAGCAGATAGTCCTTAAATGATCAAAACTTTCCTAAATCTTCCTAAATTACCTTCAACACTTTCAATTTTCCCCTAAAATCACCTCTTTATGCTTAATATATTTCCTAAACTCTCCCAAAGGGTGTTTTATTAGTTCCATAATGGCCAAAATAACGAGCATGGAAATTGAAAATTTTGAAGCATGAAAACTAATCCCTTAATTGAAAATAAGGCTTCTCAGTCACTATGCAATATTCCTTTGGTGATGCAATAGCATCTTTTTAATAATCAATTTTAATTGTCTTTCTTAGGTGACTATGGGTGTCTTGGGTCCACTTGAGATAGTCATAGCTTGTACTCATCCATTTAGACTCCATATGAAAGAATAGAGAGTTTCCCTCTAAATTTATAATTTGAATATTTAAACAAGTTGTAGGTATGTTATAGGTTTAGGTGTTAAGTTGCACGGTCCTCTCAGATCAAGATATCATATTTAGAGGTTAGAGACTATATTGTAAATAATTTTCATGTGTAAATATTTTTTTTTGGATTTGTCTTCTTATCCTTAATGGTGTTCAAGGCTTCATAGAATCCTCACAATGTCCAAGGAATGTAAAATAGATAGAAATACTTACTCAGAGTAGACCATACCATGTTTCCAAAGTTTATAGAAATAGTATGTATCATGAACATAATGATTCAATGAAATCATTGAGTCTATTTCATGGCATTGATCATGAGGACTTGGTGCTGCAAAAGTCAAGAAAAGGTAATAAGCCATCTAAAGGAGGATTCCTTAAATTGAATTTTTGTTCTACAATCCTAATTGTGGTGTGCTCGGTCTTAAGGGGACTAGAGTAGAATATTCATTGTAAAAGTTAATACTTATGACTGGTAGAGTCCTTGATAAATGTGTAGGAAGGTAAGAAGAAGACCAAGAGTTTCAAAATCCCTAGTATATGTTAGAATAAGAATAAAAGTAAAGGAATGTGCAAATACAGTCTAGAATTTTTAATGCCCAGTTTTCCTAGGGCTAGGAAGGATGTAATTTTAGAAAACAATACTCTTTATTCCATGTGTTTGAAGTTGGAAGATTCTCTGAAAAGTTGGACGAATGCTTAATGGCATTAAGGACTCATAAAACCAAGGCATAAGGATAGAGTATTTAGTAGTTAGTAGGTAAAGGAAGCAATGTACAATCATGCTTATTTATTGTGACTATAAAGGACCAATATTGAGAAATAGTTATCTTAGGAAATAAAAGTCATAAGGAACACATGTTTTATCTATCATTGAGGGAGTGGTGTTATATTTTTTTTAATACTTGAGTAATAGGGGGAAAATCCTTATTAAAATTTAATCTTGAAGACCCCAAATTGAGAGTCTCATATAGTTCCATGAAGCAATCTAGAGAGAGTAAGGGTTTGTATGAAAATCCTTAAGTGAAAGAGGAAGAGTTGAGTGATTTTCATTAATGATTAGGAGAGGGGTAAGCATAGTGAGATGAGTGAAAATAAGATTGATTAAAATTCAAAGTGAAGGTGAAAAATAGATTTGAGAAGATTGTTTAGAGATTCAATAAACAATGAGTCTTAAAAAAGCCAAAATTTGAAAATCTAACAAGATGGATGGATAAAGGAGCAATGGATAATTTAGGTGTGCTTGAATAAGGTGTATGGTTATGTTGAAAGGTGTATGTAAGGTTTAAATGTGGATGCGGAAAATTCTTTGATACCATTGCGGAGAACACCCTTTTGATCAATTTTATCCATGTGGAATTACAACTTGAAGGTTAATGATATGTTCCTGACCTCCATAATGTATTGATCTCATTACCAAACACCGTTTAAGTGTTTATAAACACTCTTGGGAGGTATGTATTATTTGATAGTATGAGATTATTTTTATCATCACCTTCAGTGGCCTTAGATTAAAAATGGATGCTCCCACAATGTAAAGGACTATTCAATATTTATGGTGCCTATTTGTTTTCCTCATAAATCCTTATGGAGCTCTCAGAATCAGCCAAAGAAGTCAAGGTTCACAATTTGACTACTCATTCCTTTCACCTAAATACTTAATACCTTTTCATAACCCTCCCATAGGATGCGCACATGCTCTGAAATGGCCAAAATTGGCCTTTCTAGGATTACCAAAGAATTAGTCTTTTACTGCACTTCAATGAAATGGATAATGGACCTTGTTAAACCTTTTTGCAAATTTATACATGTTCACCCAATGCATTAGGAATACCTTCAAGGAAAATTTGATCTTGACAAATGAGGTAGCTTATCCCGGAGAGGGATTCAAGAATATTTTAGAGCAAGATTTCACATTATGGGTTAGTTTTCGTGGTTTAAGTTTTTCATTTTTGGGTTATTCAATTCATATGACAACATCTATATATGAAGATCATCCTCTTAACCTTCCAAGATTAAAAATCCTCATTGAATGGAATCAGATTTAGGATGCTCATGCACTTCTTTCTCATATCCCTCTCATCAGAATAGGTGACTTTTTTATCCTTCACACATGATGGTCCTGTATGCCACAGTATCTCGACTAACTAATTTTTATTTGTTTCTTGAATATATTTGGAAATAATGGTAGATTTAGGATATGATGATAATTAATTCACTTCCTTGAGCCTCACTTTTCACCTTTGAATATGATGATCTCTTCTTAATCTCATAGTTCACCTCCCTGTGCAAGATGTCACCTGAGTGGAAGAATGTTTATGATGTCTAGACACCATATTTATCAATTTATCCTCATGGAGATAGGTTTCCTCCTCCTGATAGAAGGATTGAACCATAAATGAAAATTGGAGAAATGTTCGATAATGAATTCCATGTTATTGAACTCCACACTATATTGAAACACTGCAAATTCCACCTCTCTGACTTGTAAGATGTGAGTTCATTACTAAAATTTGATTAAGTTTTTAGAAACACTCTCATAAAATATGCATTTTTTTTTAGCCTGAGATGATTTCTACCATCACTTATGGTGAGCTTCTCTTATCATGCTCCTAATGACCATTCCCTTGATGATTTGAATCTCAATCAAGCTATTAATGTTTCAAATATTTCATAGACCTTGTGATTTTTATGATTGCACCCATTGTCCTCATGATGTTTCAAATCCTTCAATACCTCATAATGACCATTCCCTTGATTATTTAACTCAATAAAAAATTACCTATATGTTTTGGTTTATAATGTGTTATAAGGAATTTCATGAGTCCATATATTTGAGCAATTATTACTACGTTTGGGAGTTTTGAGGTTTATAAAATATAGTTTTGACACATTTAAACACTCCTACAAATGTCAGTAAACAATCCAAAAGGCCCCAAAACCTAAAAAATGATTATATTATTTCCCAAAATAGACACCGATTGTAGAATTTAAACCCTAAAAAATTTAGGCTTAATGATGAAATCCTAAAAAATACCTATGTACTAACCAGATTGAAATATGAATAACTATCTTCTAAAGCATGACTAGTGGAGATGTGAGACTAGTTCCATAAGGTGCAGAGTGACCCTAATTTCTTATATTTACTAAAATAAATTTAAGGTATAAATATTAATAAATGAAAAACTTGTACTTTATTTTATTTTAATAAATATATCCCATTTAAACCATTTATCTTAGGTAATATATCCCTCCCAAAAGCACATATACAACAATGCAATTAGGAATGCGAGCGCATTATAGCATGAGTATAATATAACGCACTCGCGTTTTAATCTTGGTAATTACCAAACCTAATAATTCATAACGTAGTCATTCTTTCCCAAATCATGCCCTCGTTTCACTTCAAATTGAAAATTTGTCTGCTTTTTCACCCCCAACTTTGTACACTTACCCCATAACTGTCATCATCCTCCTATGCTAACAAGCACGCTATTAAAATTTTTGTTTCCCTAAAGTATAAAATTAAAGGATGATCAGACTTTATTGGAATAAACATTGCCAGAGAAAGAAGGAAACACTTGACTGACTCAAAGGCATTGTGGCATTCTTCTATCCATATCTCGCAATAGGTTTTCTTTATTAAGTCATTAATGGGGGTGGATGGCGTATGTGATATCAACGAAAAACCTCCAGATTACCCCAAGATTTCCTAGATAAGACTAATACTGGACTCATCGATTGGCAAAGTCATTTCAAGGATGACACAAATATTTTTTGGGTCTACATCAATCTTGTTATCTCTCGAAAGTGCACCTTGTAGAGAGATGACTGCAAGTGTTCTAATCTTGCTCTAGATCTCTCTCTTTCATAGATACAATGTAAACACCTCAGGTCTATGGGTGTACCTATTATTAAGGTAAGTCTCCGGTATCAAGGTTGGTTCCTTTTTGACGTATCCTAAACTAATTTTATGGGTTTTGAGGGTGAAAATATGATTGTAAATGAATTGAAAACTGGGGTGATATACCAAAATTGTTGAGGGCTTTGACTGAGTACATGCACAATCAATTTGAGAATGGATTTTGCATACATGAACCAATAGTTTTTCATAATAATATTAAGGAAAAACACTCAGTGTGTTGAGGGAATGAATCACAACAATACAACAAGAAAACAGGCACACTAATATTATGTAGAAATTACTAAATTTGTAGCAAGGTAGGATGACTATCAGGGAATTTGAAATTCATAAGAAATAATAAGATATACACACCATTGCAAATAATTAGAAAGGAAAAAATCAATTCTTGTTCAAAGGGAAAAACTGGTAAAATCTACTTCAGCACTTCTATGTCCAAAAAGTCCTCCTTGTGCTTTGCAATTGCACACAATATATAGCAAAAAATTGTTCACCCATTCCATCTTTAAAATACGCTAAAAATTGTACTCGGCAATGCATGTTAATTTTACCCCTTTATCATGAATAAATAAAGAAATAAAAATAGACATGCTAGTGCAATGATGCATTAATAGCCTTGATTACAAAAATACATCCCAATCAAACTATAGTTGACTGGTCTATTTTTAACAAAGTAAGATGAAAATTTTGGCTAATAATAGTCTTTTCTTGTTGTGTAAGTCTCCTCCAATGTGCATGCAATCTCTATCTTCTAGTGCTTGATGTGACACTTACAATTTGATCCACTTTCAATGATAAATTTGGAATTCTTTAATTATTCCCCTTGGATACACATGTAAAATAAAACTCTCTGTGTGAGAAAAAATGATGCTCTTGATCTCCAATACTTAGCACAATTATTCAACCTCTCTATGGGGACCACCTGTATGGATGTGCAAGAAAATAATACCTTTATTTTGTGAAAATTAAGGTACTTAGGACTTCAAAATAATCTTTATGAGCACTGTTGTGACATCCGTGCAAGAGTTATTTTGTCATTTTCCTCCCTGTCCACATGTTGATCATGATGTTTTGTCTACTAGCTCTAGGGGCCACATGAAAAAGCAATGCTTCATCCTTTTGCAAAATTTGACAATAATAATCAAGGATAAAAGGTTTATGTTAACTCCTTTGCATGTAAAACACCCCTCTAATCATGAGCATATAACACTTTGGACTTGGCAATATTCGGGCCCCTTTTGAATAATCATTGAATCGACACTATGTTGACCCATTTTGAATTGCATAGCACATACATAGTTTACTTTGGGCCCCCTTTTGATTTGTATGGCATGAGGCTAGAGTTTTCAGACTTTGATTAATAATCATTTGATTGATTATTTGTCGGTGTTGATTTTGTCAAGTATATGGTTTAGACCTTTAATCGGTCAATGGAAATGATTTTTTTGAATGCTTGAGGATGGCCCCCCTTTGCATGATGACTCACTCCTTTTGTCGATGACTCAACCAACCTAACCATGGTTTGCATTATAAAATGGATGTTGATTCCCTAAGATTGATCTTGTATGCGTCAATCTCGATCATTGATCTCCTTGAAACCATGGTTTTACATTTATATCACCTGATATGTATTGTGATAATCTTCACCATGTATTTTGTACCGTAACTAGCTGGTTTCCATTGTGGTTTCATTTAATTTGATGATCGATTCTCAATCATTGATATGTGTATTGTGAAGATCTTCACCATTGATCTCTTAACCCTGCTTGGCATAATGGTTTGGAACCCTGATCGTTTGATCTCGTACTTCAAGATTTGTACCATTGATCAAAAATCAATGAATGAGTTAGGTTTATCTGTGGTTGGTTGGGTGAATAAAATATTTTTGAAACCTAAACAGTTGTTCATTTCATTTTATCTCCTGAGCGGCGAAGCCCTAGCAGAATTTTTCATGACCTCCATTATTGATCCTCCTAAGCTTGAATTTGTGCATTTTCTGGTTACTGCAATGCTCTGTGAGGTTGGATATTCGGTCTTTCTAAAGCCTTTTTCTCTTAATTTGAGATTTGTGCAATATTTTTGGGTCGTGGCCACCACTATCTCATTTATCTCAAGATTTTTTTTGATTTTGTGCCTCTTTAGACATTATTGGAAATGAGATGAGCATTGTTTCCTTATCATTATGAACATTACATTCATGCTTCTTAGATTCTACATCCTCTAATAGTTTGAAAACATTGCTTTTGTCTTTGTTCTTCGTTAAAACTGAGTTTGAAACTCATTATGGGTATCGTTATTTTCCTCAAAATTTAAAGATCTCTCGAGGGTTTTGAAAGCTTGACTGAAAACTTGTAAGTTCAAGTTCTGGTCTTATAATTTCCTCAAAAAAATATGTTAAAAAAATTACGGATGTACCTGTAAACTTTGGTGTTATAACACAGAATGAAACATCTTTGATCTATATTGAATGGATAATTGTACTTTATTTTGTTCCACTTTGTTTATTTATGGGCTTGATGTTTCTGAAAGAGAATTTTGGACTTTTAGCATTTGTATGAATTGCACGAGAATGTTGTGTTGATTGTGAAAAATAATTTCCTTTCTTTGAATCTGTAAAACTTATAAAATTTTGTGAAACCTAGATCCTCTGAAATTTGTCTTTAAAATGGTTGTCATTATTGTGTCACTTTGAATTACCATATCAAAGCTTCTCGAGCTCAAACTTGATTGTATTTGATTTTGTGTAAACCCAGAATGGGTTTGTTCTATCATTGTTGTTCCTTTCTTAAAACTTGTATTCTGTTGTTACATTTCTCTGTGACTGAAACTCTGGTTGCTCAAAAGGTATAGGATCGGTTTAATCATTTATACTCAAAATCGAGCTCTAGAAGTTTTGCCTTGTATTTTCGATATCTTTGAGAATCTTCTTGGAAGCTATTGTACTTTTCCAAGATCTGCTTTTAGCTTTAGCTGTAACCATTTCTAAGTTTTAAGAATGCTAAAATATGTATTTGTACTATGCTACTGGAGTTTGAAATGCCTCGTGTTTTGTTTTTGAAGCTCTTTTATCTCGTATATTGTCTACCTAGACTTGGCCATGTAGATATTGAAACCTAATATGGACTTGGTTTCTCTTTCGAAACTGAACAATAGTACCTACAAAATCCTTAGTATTTGATTTTCAATATTGAATTTGCTTCACCGTGGAGGTTTTTCTCCATCCACATTTGATCACTCTGACTGTATGTTAGCAATGGTAATAACATTTAGTGTTGAAGCCTTTTAACTCTTCAGATCTTTAGCTTTTGAGCATTTTCTCTCTGCTTTACTAATAATGAAATATAAGTTCAAAAAATATCTTCTTGTATTTTTTCTGGGTATTTACGTTCTTCTCTGTATTTGGATTTGATTGAGATCGATATTTGTGCTCTGAAGACTTGCTTTCTGGTTTAAAGATCTATTTTTGAATCTTTTGTAGCCATGATCATTCTGGCTTGAAGGTTTTTATTCAACTCATGGTGATCTTTGCCTATAGGGTTCGAATGTGATGATTTAAAATATTTCATCTACTGTTTGAGTTGGGTATACTTTGTTGTTCAATACCAAAGTAAAACCTAACCGTCCTTCACTGAATCATTTTTTCTTGAGAGAATAAAAATATTCTTCATCGTTTGTATTTCTGATTAGATTTGGCTATCTTTTTAGCCTAAACAAGGCTATGATTAAATAATCCATTCTCAGATGTCATTGTTATTTTCTAGGTCATTGTTTTTTGTGTTTTTTGAGCTCTCCTTTGTGCCTTTCGAGCTTTATTTGGCTATAATTCAGATCATCTTGTCTTTATTTTTCTCACGTGCTCAGAGGTTGTGATGATGAGCTTGTTTAAATTTCATTAATTCATCTGGTTGTTGCTTTTGATAGAGTGTGTTCATATTTGGCATTGAAATGATTTACCAGGGGTACATGTTGAAACTAAAATGACTGTATATAACTTTTGAGAATGCAATATCAAATTTCACTTTAGAAATAGTCATTTTGATGCTTCATTCTATGATGAACTCTTTTGTTAAGAGTAGCTTCCTAAATCTCATCTTGTATTATGAGATTGTAATGTTTTTCTAGTTGTTGTAGCTTTCTTGCTTTCTTTGATCCTGTGGGACTTGCATCATTCCTTGGTTTCATGCAATTGATCTATTCAATATCTGCATTTAATGATTCTTTTCTACTTTATCAAGTTAATAGTTTCATTAGCTCTATTACTCTGTAGCTATACTTCTCATTTGGAAACCAAAAGGTGCAAGTGAGTTCTTTCTTGAGTTTCTTTGATCATCTAAATCTTGCATAGTTGGTATTTGGGCTTGGTTCAACCTCCTCCTCCTCTTTTTTGAAGTAAATAACCTATGATGAAAGCTTGATGGTGGTTTTTTCTCATTCTTGTACATTTGTAATGAAATATAACCACTTGTTTGCAGTTGGAAACTTATTTTCATGAATGTCATAACTGAACCTAGAATTTTATATGATTTTCTTTATGCTTGATACTTTGCTTCTGTTGGGAAATTAGTGCTCACATTATTGTTTGTAATAATTAAATGTAATATTCATATATTACATTAGTAAGTTAGTGTGTTAGTAAGATATTAATATTGTTATATTAATATCATATTAGTGTGAGAAAAATAAAAGATTGTAATATTATTAATATGAGTCATAAAATAACTCATTATTAATAATATAGAATATTGTATTAGTTTTGAGTTTGTTGAATAAACAACTTATGTAGATTATTGTGTGTGGAGATATTGGTGGGATATATGAGAGAATAGTGGTGAGTGATCATAGGAGATATTAGTGGGATAATATTGGTAAGCCTCATCTCCTTGTTTATAGGAAATGGAAAGGCTATATATTGTAAGCTCTCTCATCATGTAATTGCTCCATATTATTCAATCAATAATATAGTGTGTTTATTATATTTTTTGCTCTTATTTTGTGTTTATGTTATTATCTTCATTCTGCAACATTATCTCTTATTGATTTGTACAATTATATAATGTAATTGTTGCTTAATTATATTAGATAAGCTATCAATTTCACATCAGCTTCAACTTGTTATTTCTTGAAAAGTTATCCAGATCCCATTTTAATCACAACTACATTAATGCTTGATTTATGCTTATTGCATAATTCATTTTGAGATTTATCAGATAGACTGTATCTTTATGACTTGTAACTTACAATCTGTACTTTGATAGATACTTTACACTTGATTGTAATTTGATCAAATTCTGATATCTTTTTCTTGCATGGCAGCAACTTATATGATGATTCTTTTTAGTTGTTGTGTTTTTCAATGGCACTTTCTTTGATGAAAATGTATTCTTTTATTTCTACAATATCATTCAAAAACACTTCATCTCCTGTACATGCACACTTCATAAAACAGTTAGAAAAATGAATGCTTAAAGCCTCTCTTGCATCTTGTAATGATTCTCTTTTTCATTTTTCTTCTGAGAACAATATAATGAGATGTACTTATTGGTTCTGATTTATCATTTCATGTAATTCATCTGTACTTGAACCTTTTAAACTTCCTTTTCATCATCATAACTGAGCTTTAATTTCTTGGAAAAAGAAAACAAATGAGCAATGTTCTTGAACCCTTCTTAATTACTGATTCTGAGGTGGAAATATCATTTTATCCTTTATAGTGGCTTCTACATAAAATTGTACTTGACTAGTATCATTTTCTTGTTGCACCTACTTGACCACTTTTAACTGTTCTTTTGAGCACATATCTCTCATTCATACCTTTAAAGTTTCTTCACTTACGGTATCTCCTATAACTATCCTCTTCATGGGTTCTGATAGAGGTTTGTTAATGAAAATTGGAAGATACCCTTGCTCATTTTCTATGTTTTGATGAAGACTTTGCTCATTAAGAAATGCTATTGTATCTTACTTCCTCGCTTGATTTCAGTGTCTCGATGCCTTTCTTTTATAATATTCCATCTACAATTCCTTTTTCTGGGACAACTCATAAATCTATATTATGTAGATTCTTTCAGCAAGTACTTCATTTCTACACAGTAATCATTTTTGTAAAAGATTTATGTTTTCTCATATGCTACCTATACCTGCACACTTAAAGAAATAGTTAGAAAATATTTAGGCTTTTGGCCTCTCTTATGTTCCATAGTTTTATTTTCTCTTTATTTTTTGGAATTACTATGGGAATCATGTGTTGTTTACAGAATAGTACTCTTATCAGTTATGTATCTGTCTTTCCTGTAACTTATACCTCCTGATGTCAGGAGATCCATTTGCACGAAATTAGATAGTACAGGAATATGGATCAAAACCTTGAGCTCATGACTGAAAATATTATTTTTTCATTTCCCAAGCAAAATGTCATTGTCGGATAGTGAGGATGAAGATGGAGTAAAGTTGGAGCTGGAAGTGGAGCAACGGAGATGAAAGAAACCCAAGGAAATGATGGGATTTTTCATACTCCTTTACTTTTCTTTTCATGCACATGTACCTTCTACTTCAGTAGTTATGAATTACTTTTGAGTTACATCTCACAGCTTGTGTGGGAAACATTGAAATTATTTATGAATAAAACATTAAATTCTGGAACTGATTTGTGTACTTCTTTCTGCATTTTAGTTTTATGTATGGATTGTATAATAAACTAAAAAACTCAATAACATAATTGGATGTATTTAATGATGAAGGAAAGAAATTTAAAATACTTGCAACTTTAGTAATGAACTCTCAACTACTGTAATCTGTAACTCTTTTTACTGTTCCAAAAATTAACACTCCGCTTACTCTGTAATTCTGGCCTTCATCAAGCTAATAAATATTTCCTTAGGGGCTTTTGTGTTCTCTTGCTAAAGACAAACAGGGAATTGTAGACTATATGATTTGTTACATTTTTTACCAGCACACATAATTGCAAATTACATGTAATCATTAATTAAGATTAATTAAAAAAATTAATAATATTAAAATTATAAATATTAATAACTAAATCAATAACACTCACTCCTCCTTCCTCATCTTCTTAATTATAGGCCATCTTGTGTTTTTAACTATTCTCTCACATTTATTTTTTTTATAGAATCTACTACTAGCAATCGTATGTATACAATGCAATGTGAACGCCGAACTGTATAAATTATTTGTTTTAGAGGGATAGTTATTATTGTTTTTAGTTGATGTTGATAAGGGGTGTGATTGATTTTGGTTGTGTAGAAATATAGATGAACCACTTCATTTATAAAGTGCAAACATGAGGTCTAACCTTTAAAACAATTCAATATGAAAAAAAAGTGATATAATGTACAAAGCTTTGGATGGAAACAACTATGAATTGCATGAATTGTGTTAGTGTTGCATCTGTTATTTGGTTGGTCTTTTGTTCAAAAAACCTTTTTTTTACACTCAATAAGGCGTGTGATTGATAGTGGTAGTGTAGGAATATAGATAAAACATTACATTGAAAGTTTGTATGTGTACATTTGATTTTGTTACAAATTCGTAGATATAAAGTTGTAAATCATATATCACAGTTCATCGTATACATGAAGACCTCCGTACATATAACAAAACATGTATACATTTACAGTATTTATATCATGAATGGTAGCCTTTTGTGGGAAATTGTATTTCCAGTAAACATGATTACATTTGATACCCCTTGAACGACAATGCCGCTTTGGTTACAAGAAGTGTTGAGTAAAGTATTAGTGGAGGTGTTATCAAAATAGAGGGTTGTATTTACAAAGGGTTGAGAGATAATAGTCTTGACTCCTCATTTCTTCTTGCTCCAAGTGTTTGTACGTGTGTCATGTTTTAGTGCCTTTCAAATGAAAAAGGACGTGAAATGCTTAGATTTGCAAGCAAGGGAACTCTAGAGAAAGTTGTGAATGTCAAACCCTGCCTTTTTGTGGTTCCAATGTCAACAGTTGCTCTATGCAAATTAAGTCCCTGGGACTTGTGGATAGTTAATCCCAAGGTCATTTTAATTGACAATTGTCTTTGATTCCCTCTCGAAATAGGGGGTATCATAATATGTAACGGGTTGGAGGGATCCCAACATGGGTCATTGTATCTATCAAATTTCACTACAACAAATATAGGTAATGATGGCGGTGGCATTAATGTGTCATAAAAAATGTTGGTTATTGTTCCCGTTACACCATTCACGAGGCCTGCGTCAACCCATAAATTTGCAATAAGCATGATTTTTTGTTGTTTGCACAATAGAACTTTATGTTCCAACTGATCATATCAGGATCTCCAGTTGAGGCTCACCTCTTATTTTTAGCAATGGATTGGGTGATCGAAACATTCAATGCTTTCAACATCTGAAAGTTGTGGGAGTCCATGAGATCATTTTTTGCAAACAAATGTGGAGCGTCCTTAAAAAATTTGAGCTCTTGCTAAGTTAGGTGTGTGTCTATGCAAGACATTAGGAGTTCCCAGTCCTCAATAAGAGGAGTTGAATCTTGCATGTGGAGCATTAAATTACGGAATGAAACTTGTGTATTGGTTGTTCCTTGTTGCCAAAATATTGTTTGTATTGTAATGGAAGATTGAAATCCCTTCCAAAGGCTGGCTCCATAGGAATTACTTGCGTAAAGAGGACTATCAAAAACTAGTGGTAATTGGTTGAGGTTGCCAAGGAGGATGAATAATTTGTTCCCAACTTCAGATGTTTTTGAGTGTGGGAAGGCTTCGCGTAGCCTGATGTCAATTTTTATCAGTAACTTTGGGCCGATGAAACTCATTTCATCAATAAGAATATATTATATATGTTTCGGTGAATCTTGAAAAGATGATAATGCATGACCTTCGAGGGGTTTGATTTCTTTGATTGGAATGCAGAGGGTTGCATGGATTGTGGAGGTAGAGATGTTGAATGTTAAAACAATGGTAGGGGTGAGCAGAAGGAGAGGTGAGGTTGATGCCGTTGTGAATGAATTCTAGATTTTATTTATCAGAAATGTTTTTCCTGTGCCGGATGTTCCTTGAATTATCAGTCTTAGTGGAGGTAGAAGGGTTTTGTTTATTGAATGGTGTAGTATAGTATCAAGAGCTAGTTATTGTTTTGAAGAAAAAGGAAGTGTGGAAGATGGTGGTGTGGCTTGCATGCTGGTGTTATTTGTGTCTTCCTTTTCTCTCTCGATGAATGATGAACCAGTTATTTGTAAACCAGACGAAAATTCATGTATGTTCCAATTATTGTGTATGTCAAAATCTTGTTTCCCTAACATTTCAATAATTTCAAGACCCATGTTGTTTCCCGAATGAAATTATGCAAAGACATTTCATTCTTGCAATGGTTCATGTTAAATATTGCATTTGGCCTCAGAGTCAAAACTAGCATTTATAGCATGTCTTGTGTCTGTGGTAGTGTGTAAAACATGCCACGGTTTGAAGTTGTACTTCAACATATCCCAAGTTTCGTTGATGTCATGTGGGTTTGAGCCAAATTCAGAGACAATATTTCTGAAAGGCTTGTATAAAAGGAGTTATGACCAATAGAAAATGTCATATGATGTTGAATCCTAAGCTGGGACATCCATAAATCTTGGGTGGACCCTAACAATTACTTGAGTCGGTCAAATTTTCCATTTATCACCTTTATGGTTCTTGTTGTAGATCCAATCTTGAGCAACCTGAATAAGTGGTAGGTGTTCCATGGTTATAAGACGAGATTGATATGCATCCAAGAAAGTGGTTGTTTTTTGTGCATCGATGTCACTTTCAACGACACGTCTCATAATTTTTTTGCCAACATTTAATGTACAAATTAACGACTACACATAACAAGTGGAAATTTTTGCAGCATGAGGCATGTTTCTTGTGTGCTTATGTCATGTTCAACAATTATTTTTGTGAGCATTTTTCAAATTGCAATATGTGTTGGAGAATCTACATCGTCATGTTTTGAAAATCTCGATAGCATTTGGTGATAGGTTTCTAAATGTTGCTATGCTTTTGAAGCACATTTTTAATATACTTAAGAACTGCATGGTAGGAAGGTACCATTTGGAAATCAACATTTTCTCTCCATATGTATATCATAGTTTGATTATGGATGTTCAATATTTCATCATTTCTCGATGGGAGGTACTTAATTTTCCCATCACTTTCAATGAGAAAGGATGAAGTAGGTTGTGTGGCCCAGGGGGCATTGTACCTGTACTGCAACTGTGAATTCTTTCTACGCAGGCATGTCTTCTCTAAACATTTAGTGTGGTGTTGAACATAATTAAGCAGTTCTTCAAGGTCTACATGTGGGGAGGAGGATAGAATTTTTTTCGTATCTAGCAAGCAAGGTTCGTCTAGAATGACCTGTGATCAAAATCCAAGCGATTGCAAGCCGGGAGTAAATTCCACGTAGACACGAACTTATCAAAGTAATGTTTTTTCACCTCAATAACTAGCGTATCCTACCATTCTATTGCCTCAAATTTAGGTGCATTTTCAAGCCACAATAAATCGTTGACATTTACGGAGCCTCTATGTTGCCATTCATACCTGTGAGACGAGGGAACATAAATATTAGCTATGTAGTTTGTAACATACTTATAAAAAAGTAGATTTGATTACTTGTACAAAAATTCTACTACTCCAAGTTCCTTCAACAATATTTCTTCATGAAATATTGTGAATCTGTGATGCAGGCATGCCGATACTCGATGATGGTTTGAGATAATGTTAAGGGTTTTCCAATTATGTGTAGATCGAGGATCAGTTGGGAATTCTCCAGACATAATACTGTGGAGATCTGGCCATTTAGTGTCTGCAGCACTTATAGTGAAGAATAAGGTTTGTGTACCCAATTGTTCAACCATATCTAAAAGTTCACTTCTATTTTTTACCTAGAATGATCTTGTCCCATGAAATCTCAAACCAAAGCACATGAAATTATCTAGCAGGTTGTCTTTGGGGTATTTCAATAGTTGTCTTCACAAATCTCTAATTTTTGGAGGGATTCCAGATTCAAGGTTCTGTTTCATAAAAATTGTTGTTGTAGAATGGCTCTTATGTTGCATTATGAGGTTTAGAAGGAAGTAGTGAAATCTTGGGTGGGATCCGAAACACCCATAACAGTAGCGCATTAAATGAAGAGAATATTTATGCACTGGAACTTCTTTTATGTGGGGTTGTTTCCAAATTGCTTTTCTTGCCAGAAACAAAGTTGGGAAATCCATTGAGAAAAGGTCCTCTGTATTGTATTCCTTTATTGGCGAGAGCCTAAGCTCTGGCCATGGCATGGTAAATGGAGTGTTACAATATTGGTTGATAAAGAATTGTTCGATTTCCTCTTCTTCTATTGTTGTATTGTGAGGTGTTGGCACAAAAGATGATGAGTGTTCATACATTTCATCAAAGTCAGTGGGAACATCAATACCATGAGTTGTAGAAGCGGTTTGCATTTGGGGCAGTTCCATTGTGGTTGTGTTAAGAGGAGGAAATATTTGACGACTTGTACTGTAGAGAGGAAAGGGTGTCATTGTCGATTAAGACATATTTTTAATAGGGATCATGTTGGATTTTATATTGCAAGGCTGCCAAACATGAGATCTATTGACGTAGAAATAATACTTTTTAAAATTAGCTCCTTCCCTTTGTATGAGAACTATGTCCAAATATCCAAGGCGGTGGGGTAGGTACTTTTCTATTGAAGTAATGTTTTGCGGTAAACTAGTGGTGTGTCCTGAGTATTTGTATTGTCTGCCACGTACTTGAGTGACTTGCAAGAATGGTTTCACTCGTGCGATAAGAATCTCCACGATTTGGGTTTAATAAGCAAGAATGGTAGGCTACTTTTCAGGGTCCATGTTGTTCCATGAAGAGAAATTGTGGCCATGTTTTTCAAATTTGTATCTGTTATAGGACGAAAAGCCTTCAAAGAAATTTTTTTTAATTCCAGGGTAATTTTCCAAACAGATTGAGCAAGTTTGGATGTTCGCCAAAAAATCTATTCTTTTACGAAACTGGCGTTGGGATTTAATAGTCTGCGATGAGGGTGGAAATATGGGAAATATTTATGTATGGGAAGGGTTGGGGTGTTGTGTTTGATTCGATTGTGGATTGTAAGGTCGAAAGCAGTTAAAAGGAGAGGAGAAACTGGTTGTACATGTGCGAGGAACCGAAGAAAGGTCAGTAATTGAGACAGTTTCATGTGGTGTCCCAAATAAATGGGGAAATGTGGTAGTAGTTAGAAAAGATGAGTTTGTACAGAAGGAATTGGTATGGTCGTGTAAAATTATTTCCATGGAAGTTACTTGCAAAATTTTGGTTGGTAATCCTTCACTAGTTGGATTTGATGGCAAGACTGGAATGTCAGGAAATGGTAGGTTGTTGGTCGATGTAAGTTGATGGTAATTAGAGATTGTCATTGTTTTATGCTCTAAGTTACAACGTTGATGCTCGGCAGTTATGTGAACTTTATTTTTTGTGTAGTTCCCTCTTCGTCAGGCTCGTTTTATAGGAGTCGACATGATTACGAAGTCACAAACCTATGGAGTACCACCTGTTGAAAAAAAACCATGAGGGTCAGTAAGGAACGATGCATTGTTTGATGATATACAAAAGCATAAATAAGTCAAAATATTAAACTATATACAATTGAAATACATGTGGAGTTCCAATGGGAACTACGCGTAAGAGGTAAAAGTTTGAGAATAAAAAAACTGCATTTGTTGTTGAAGGAAAAGAGTATTAGTTATATGGAAAAATATAGTTCGTTCACATAGTCTACAAGGATGCAAATACATACATAACAAAAGTGCAAGTAATTTTCATTTATTTTCTTAATAGAAGTTTCAATCCACATAGTAGTAGGAGGCAATAGTATGTCAGTGTAGAAGGAAATACAACAATTTTCTTTTTAAGTAGGGGAAAAGAGCGAAACATAAATATGAAATAACTAACATATTGGTGATAGTTCAAAGTATAGAAGGGGATGGGTGTGAAAGTGTGAAGTTTGAAGGGATGGGGGCTTTTGAATTCTTTGCATAAAGAAGGTTATTGAGGAGTTGCACTGCTATCCACTTTCTTTGAATTGAGGATGACACATTTCAATTTGGTGTTCTACAATATATCTATTTTTTCATGGAAAGTGTGAAGCAGTATTCGTTTCCGACAATAAAAAGAGAAATCCATCCAAACCACTATATAGAGAGAGTTTCACATATAAGTGGGAGTAATAATAGAATCACCTATAAATCTTGAAATCTTCAACCCAATCTCATGAGGAATCCTTTTAAGATGGAATAGTTTCAACTAAATTTAAGTGTCATCTTGATGAGGGATAGAAAAATGTGATCCTAAACATCAACTCTTAGTCTTCTTTACACATAGTTTTCCAAAATTTTCTTCTGTTAAAACATTATGGACTGTGAATTTCAATATCTCTAATAAATTTCAACTAATTTTACTCTAGGCTTCAATAAACCAGAAAATACAAGACACTTTTGGGTATTTACTAATTTGACATGTTGATTAGGGAAGGATCAGAAGAGTGGAGAAAGCTTTGTGATGTTGAGGATTATAAAGAGAGATTTCCTCAAAGGCACTTTGGTTTGGACACAATATTGCAAGCTAAGGATTAACAAAAAAGAAAAAGAAAAGGGAATCACTCGGGTAACACAATGCTATGAAACATCTACAAGAAAAAAATATGAATAAATTCAATGAACTCGCACGTTACTTCTAAAATTTACCAAAAAATAGAGGCTAAATAACCCTTCTCAAAAAAATAGTAGTTAAATAATTCTGAGCAATAAATTCATAAAATTACCAGCCAATGCCATCCACCGAGTCCAACAGCCTTCTTGACAACACCTTGAAGTCCAACGAGAATGGATTTCGTTATGTTATTTCTCATCACAGCTACCTTTGTATGTTTGGGAAGTACAGACAGCTCCTCGCCACTGCTAGACTCCTCCAGGTCACATGGAGAAGACAATATGACCCCCTGCTGAGGGCATCACCCATCCATCTCCTGCATTTAACTTCCCTTGCAGAGAAAAAGAGCGAAACAAAAAAAAAATTGTAGCCAAATCCGCCAAAATGCAGCAGATCTTCCTACTCTCAGTGTCAAAAATTACATCCAGAAAGATCAAAACATCAATATTTTTTCATCATTAAAAGCATTAATTGAAAGTGAAACCCCGCTGAAACCATCGTATTCTTCATCACGCACAAGGTGTTCCTTCCTTTGTTGCAACTGTTGAAAAAATAGCCGGAAAAAGTGAAAACTTCCAAACGGCTGTCAAAATTAATCACCATGAAAAAACGTCCAAACAACCGTTAAATTTAACATAATCGTCGGAACGACTAGAAGGGCCTTTCCCATAAAGGGAATGCCTTCGGCATAATAAGTGGTGTGTTTATTTTATATCACAAATTAAGAAGGGTTTTATTTGCAAATTTCCAATTATTGTTAGTAGAAATATTTAAAATAATAGGAAAAAAGAAATTTTCATTTTACCCCACATGCACATACCTGTCATGTAAATAAACTTTGCATATGTTTTTTACCTTTGTATGTTGTTTTTTTTGTTATGAATTAGTTCTTTATTATATTAAGTGTGATAATGTATTTTAAATATTTTGTGTGGAAATAATATTTTGTGATTGTATAAATGAGTAGTTAAGAATAACTCAAATATATAGAGGAATGTGAGAGAGAATAAAAGAGAGATATTCACACAGAAGTTAATAGGTTTTGTGATTTTTTGATGGGAAAAACAAAAATTTTTTGATGGGATAAAACATTAACACCCACTTGATACAAAATCATGGTCCAAGAACAAACATACTTAGATCCAATAGCTTCAAAGGTATATATTTTTAACCATCTCATGACCTAGGCCACCTAAGTAAGGTTTGATCCATTATCCACCAACTCTAACAAAAAAACATAATTACTCAATTATCCTTAGGAGCAACACAAATTCCTCCATTAGTCAACCAAACCTATTAGTTGCTTTTTGGGGATCACAACATCATTTTCATATGCTAAAATATTTTTTTTTGTTTTCATTTCCATTTTTTCGTAAAAAAAATCATGTCTCGTCCATCAGTGAGATAGGGACAACTATTTCCAAATCCTCCTTGACAATTATCCTTTCTAAACCATAGGACTAGCCCCATCATCCACTACAACCTCTCCAACAATTCCTTTTCTTTCAGTACTCCCTAGATCTGCCTCCACCGACCACTCAAGTAGTTATGGCTGAGGCAACCCTTCCGAAGTTTATTCTTTAACACAAGGAGTATTTGGAATTGTCTCCAAATCCACTGATTTTGACCCCTCTGAAGAATTTGAATCAGGTCATTTGTCTCTAAATCAGAACCTCATGAGCAATCACTACCTGATTCCACCACTAGATGAGTGAGAAGGGCATCCTTCCACCATGAAACATTTTCATTCCCCTTGTGTTTTAAGCTCGAGAATGTAGAAGCCAAATGACCCAGGGAAAAGAACTTCCTACATCATAAAGGTAGCCCCTCATAATCTAAGGCTTGAGTCCATATATTGTCTTAAAGTCTATGTTCCATTGTTCCTATTAGATCAAATGAGGTGTCCAAATCCACCAAAATGTAGGGAAATGTAGTGTGTGTGTATAGTGTAGTTTTATTATCAATGTCTAGACTTCTACCCAAAGTATTTTCAATATAAACTGGATAATGCACACTCCAAAATCGTAGTGGGGGGTGAGGCAGTATGACCCACTCTGATTTAATAGAGAAGGTTTCAGTGTCAGACTCTAGTTTAACAGTGAAGGTTTCAGTGGTAGGATTAAAGGAAGGAAATCAGGGTTTCAATAAACAGATGATGCTTCGAGAGTTCCCAAAGTTCGAAAAAAATAATCTCTCTATCTTGAACTGAATATATATATATATATATATATATAAATAACACAGACGTATATGTCTACATTAATGCCCAAAAGAGGCCACAAGTTGAAGAAATCCATGACTGTAGGAGTGAGAGACCATGTTAAAAGTTGTTAAAGCGACAGATCAGGGCTTGCCTCTTGAAGTAATCCTCTGATTTGATCACCTCCTCCCCGAAGGTCATAGAAGGAGAGGTTTTAGCATGGTTAATGACCCTGACTACCTGGCATGATGGAGAAACACCTGTAATCACATCCATAAAGGATCATTTTTTTCCTGCAGAAGGTTGTTCCGGCTCCAAAAACCTCCTCACAGTTCATAATGAATTTTCTGCTATGCTAAGGTTTAGCTATTACTTATTCCTGCTTTAACTCTGTCATTCTCTGAAAATTCATGCAGACATGTGTAACACGTATTTATGTTCTCAAGAAATAACTTGATGAATCATGCCTATGTAATGTTCTTCATCGACTCATGAATTTCCACCAGCTTCTTATGAATTTATAGTTTAATTATATGAAAATAAATCTAAACTTCAGATGCATCTATAGATGCCCTTCGTGAATAAGCCATTACCATTTCTTATTTGTTTCATGTGACATGAAAAAATATAAAAATTAGAAATAACATGTCTATCAATCACCTCGGCATCTCCGTCAATAGTTAGTATTGGTCCACCATACAAATGTTAGACATTTATTTTTTATTGTTTGGGTGAAGGCAGGTAATATTGCACCCTGTTATATTTTTTGATTGCTAATTAGATTTCATTTCTATGCTATAGACTACAGTTTTGATTAATATATTTATTTTTTATTTTCTGAAATTTTATTTATCTAAATGATGATTATTCAAGGGCTAATTACACCGACAACCATTTGTTATAATGAATATAGGGTAACTACATTTATTTCTTTTATTCAACCATCTGATGGTCCTACTTGAGTGTATTAGATGGTTAATTTTATTATGCATGGGTTTTTTTTTACCTTTTTCCACGCTACCATTCCAAAATCCACCACTCTCTGATTGGTGCTCATTTTGGCACTACGATGTTAGTGTAGAGGAAAACAAGAAATTAGACACTTTTGTGCAAGTGATCATCTAGAAACAATGATACTCCTAGCTGAAATCAGACATCCTAATAGTATGATGCAGTATACCTCTGTTTCATATATATAGCAAGAAAAAGTGAAAAAGTGACAGAGAGGATAACCAAAAAGGTACCCATGTAGGAGAGGAGTATGTCCATGATGAAGTACATGAAGAGGGGGAAGGAAGGATATAATGTGTGTGTGACTTGGTGGATGACTCTTGCGAAACTTGTTTATCAATAGAAAAGGGGTACACAAAAGGAGAATAAATAACACAGTGTGTGGATAGAATGGAACATATGGCTAAAAATGACGGGAAGATAGCCAGATGCAACGAACAAGTGACAACATAGTGAAAATGTGAGGTTGAGTTAGTGCATAGGGGTGAATTAGTTTAACCCCATGCTATTGATCTAATAAACCATCACCTTCACCGTTTGTAGCTTCTTTAGTTAAATTTCCATCTTAGGATATTCCTCTCATATGTGCATTATGTTGTGTTAGATCTCCATGGCCTTATTCTTTTGAGGTTTATTTTTCCTCAATTGTTTTGGTCATTGGGATTGGCTTCATGAGTCTCTAATAACTATCACACATGGATCTGGTATGGTGTACTGGAGGGAGCATTCAGTAGTTGTGAGGAAGAAGCATTCCAAATTTGTGAGGGAGAATTCTAAGGTGGAGAGGGAAAATGAGTGAAAGTTTGCAAGCCTCATAATAGTAGGCAACAGAGCATGCATAACATGGTGAAAAAAGCTATGAGAATTGGTGGGAAATGGTGGATTATGAGTGGAGAGGATGTTTGAGGAAGGTTTGTGCAGTCAAGTGGAGGCCATTCAATATATTAAGGGGAAAGGGACATTAAGTGAAGTATCCCTTACAAAAAATCTCATGAGCATGATAGATGAGCAGAGGGAGCATACACATTCATGGACAAAACATGGAGAAATAATATTAGCATGTGTTTTAGAGAAGATCCTATAATGAGGTTTGATTGTGAGATGGTTAGAGGATAGGCAAAAACATTTGGGTTTTATTGATGATGAGAGGATGCAATGACAAAATAGTGAGACACATCTTGCAAGAATAGAAGGTGACACATCACGTGGTTTATGAAGAGATGGAGACAAAAGATCTATATGTACACATGAAAGAAAGAGTGTGCACAAATGGTTGTGTGTGGGGAGCATGAAGTAAAATACATGGGGGAATTCCTTCTGAGTTATCAAAGTGGAGTTAATCATCAAGTGAATGAGTAGAGTATGGTGAAAGAAAGATCATGTTTGTTGGTACCTTGATTCTATCCTTAACCTTCAAGTTTATTGAACAATTCTTTATAGTCTTTACAATGAAGATTAGGTCATATTCAACTTCAATGGCCAATGTTTGGGAAGCATTCAAATCCAACACTTATGCTCTCCTTAGGGAAAACCCGGCCTCAAAAAGTTGGGCATTGATGAAGAAGCACTTTATGGTTTTCCACTTAGTTAGAAGCACTTTATTGATGAACAAAAATGCAATAAAACCAAGAAGATTCAGCATCTGCCAAAGATTCAACAAAGAGATGAACAACCAAGTCTTCATGTTGGACACCAAGAATAACAGGTAGTTGTGAATGTTGCAATATTGTCTTCCAAGTGTTATCTCTCATTATTTGTATACTCGGTGAAATGTTTTCTTGAACCCTCAAGGAGATCATGGAGAGTTTTAGCTAGATCCAATGGCCCTTTCACCAGTCACTAAGGTACTATTTCAATTAATTGCTATAAAATAGCAAGATTAGAGAGATGAAAATTCCTGAAAAAAAGTGACATGACTCTTCTAGTCCAAAGACGCTTCCTAGGTTAGATGCAAGGCATCAGCTTGCCCCAATAGAGTTACCAAAAATAGTTGGAACTATTTTATGTTGTGTGTAAAATAGAATATCGTTCTAATGGTATGGAAGAAAAAAAATTCTGCTCTATGATAAGGGAAGCAACCTTTATTTAAAACCAAAACTAAGTAATTATCAAGACAAGTATTAGAGATGTGATTCAAGTAATTATCATGACAAACATTTAAGAATTATAAAAGCTATTTTAAAAAAAGTTGAAACTCAGAAATTAAAATCAAAATGCATTAAAATCAAAATGCAACATGTAGATAACAGTAAAGATGTGATTCAAGAAAATAATGATAGCTATAAAGGAGAGGCATTTGATAATCTTACTAAAAACATTAAATGTTTATGGAAAATAACTAATAACATAGAGAACCCCATTTGGTCCCTTCACACAATATTGAAATTTTCAAAATCAAACAAACTACTAACCATCATATTTTCTAGTTCGACAAAGTTTAGCTCTTCTCATTACCAACTATATTTTTTTCATCCACTTTCTAACATTCAGTATTATTTTTATTTCCTTTGGTGCTCGTTTTCCTTAGGGCAATGTGCTCAAGAAAGACGTTTAGATTTTTAAACCACCAGATATCAACTGCCATAAAATGAAGAATTATTTATGGGCGAGCTTGATAAAGATTTTTAAACCACCATTTATCAACTGCTGGACACAAATATTGGAGCACTTCAGAGTAATCTCTCAAAGCAAGGAAGACTCAATCACTCCTGCATTTGCATGAATCTAACAATTAGAAAATTATATATTGCATGCAGCTATGCATATGCATGGAATAGTTTATGTTAATATGTAATATTTAAAACTATATCTTATGGAATGGACATATCTAATCCAAGCCGTTTGATGGAAGTACAACGTTTATGCAATCTATTTCATATTCAATGTTTATGAAATTGAGAATCCATGGCTATTAATAGCAAGCAAAAAACATTACTATTCATTTTTCAAATTTTTAGTTTGTTTGTGAGCTGATGAAGTTTAGTGAAATAAATTACTATGAAGGATATGATTAAATGCCAAAAGTTAACAAAGGTTTATCAGAGCATATTTACCCAGTATCATTGTCATTAATTAGACCAGCAGATAATAATAGAACCGTCCAAAAACTGAAGAAGAGAACCACCGCTATAACAGAGACATCTCAAATATATTTCATTCACATCTTTTATTTTTTGGTTGTGAATTTATTGGAGTTGTTGATTAACTTATAACCCAGTATCATTGTCATTAATTAGACCAGCAGAGAGTGATAGAACCGTCCAGTAACAGCAGAAGAGAATAATAGAGCCATCATAAAATAGGAGCAGACAATAATATAACAGAGTCATCTCCAAACTATTTCATTCCTATCTTCTTTTTATTTTGGTTGTGAATTTGTAGTTGGTGTCGATTACCTTATAACCAACACTTGTAGTAACATGGCATTACCCATTATTATATTAAAATCTGCACTTATATTGAGTTCTACAGTACTCGGTGTCATTAAATGTAATGTATAATACCTCTACAAAGATTGGATATTATACTAATTTTGTAAGTTATTTTTTTTAAGTACTGCCGAAGGCATATAATACTTTAGGCTTCACTTAGTGATTATTAATTGTACTTTTGAATCTGTTGATTATCTTTTTTTTATTTTTTCAAGGTACGTATATCTTAAATAATGTTATTCTCTCTCCATTAATTGTCAGGCATGAAGTAGGGAATTTATTATACTCCCTATATTTTGTTGAAAAACATTATAAATAAATAAACATTTTAGATACACAATTATTAGTACTCTCCAAGGCAGATTAGACTATAGTCTTCAACTTCAGTTAACTAATTATTATTTATTATACTTTTTAACCGATTTTAACATTATTAAACATTATTAAACTTTTAACAAAATAATTATTAAAATGTATTTATTTTCAATGTAATTGGTCTATAAATTAAGATGTTATTTCAGAGTAAGTTCGAGAAAAACATGATGTCATCCAAGGCTTTATGAATTGCACGGAATCTATGGCAGACCGGTGTCAGAGGCATGAAAACCATACCCCCGAACAGGGGTTAAATTTGATGGCCGTTTAGACATTTTTTGTGATTTTGGATATAAAATACTTGTAAATACCTGATCTAACCATCACACGCAACTTGTATATTCAAAACGTGACCATCATTTTTTATGTAGATTAGTACAAATATTATTAAAAAATATGTAAATTTATATTATAAAAGATATAATAAATATAGAATAATTAGTAGAAATAACATTATTTTGTGTTTTTGAAGGGTGTATCGAAAAATTACCGTCACCTAAAAATTGTTTAACAGGCATAGATGGGCGTCAAATTTAACCCCTACCCCCGAAGAGCAACATAATGCTATTGCCATCAGAGGTGAAGAAATCGACAGCAGAAGATGCTGAGAATAAAATCACAGCGGCTATACATGGAAATAAATCACTTAAGAAGGTCACTACCGTGCTTGATCTCAGTGCACTTTCATTCGACCGTGTCCTAGACTCAATTCAGAAATTGTAGAGCTTGATCATTCTAATAACAACCTCGACGTGATTATTTTTTAGATTGTCATTGGAGGAACTTTACAAGTTTTCATTGTCTCTAGCTGGCCGAGGAATCTTTGTGCTAATGTTTAAGCGATTTGTTTTTTTAGCCCGATTAAGGCAGACCTTGCCCGTAACTGTAACAAGTCTTGTGAACCTGATAAGCCTGGATCTTGAGTCAAATCAGAAAACATCGCTTCCGGATTCAGTAAGAGTCTTAAATGTTTTTGTCAATTTGCTGGCTACACTTCCCTATGACGGCAATGACGGTTGTTGTTAGGTTATTTAAAGCATCTCAGATATTTCTCTATGAATTCATCTATTTCCTTTAAGAAGAAAGAATCATTATTCTGAATGTGTAGCGTGTGGGGGATTAGAATATAGTGATATGGAGGAGCTGATTGCTACCCCTAGTGTATATACACATTATGTATATACATCTGCCTCTTTTCCTTCAAAGTTGATAGGTTTCCTTTTTCATTTCCCAATGAAATTACAATTCCCATTCCAATGGAATCTAAAGTCTCCAGACTTGGTTTTACCCAACCTATAGGATTGGATTATTATGGTATTCTCTTTTTAACAAAGTGGGAAATACCCCGGGAGAGAAGTAATTAAACATGGAACAAAATATCTTGGGTAAACAGATTTTACTCAAGTCACCTTTTTTAACAAAAGGAATTACAAAAAGGAATTACATAAATCATCAAAGTGATTTAGGCTAGCATGCAACAAAACAATTTTTTGCAGATTTTTTAACTCTGCGGTATATTACTTCAATGCCACGGTTTACTGTTGTAGTATTCAGCAAACTCTAATCAAGAAGCAAAAATAACGTAAATGCAAGCGTTCTTCAGGTTTTAGAAAAGTCATGGTGCACTGCTTTATTGTTTCATGGATTTCAAGAAGCCCCTGCACAAAGCAAGCGTACTATGGGTTTTGTAAAAAATTGCAGTACACACAAAACATGTTTCGCGGTTTTTGAAAGAACAAAAAATCCGCAGTACACTGTATGGTGTTCTATGGATTTTTTAAAAGTCAAAAATATGTGAAAGATAGGAATAAAGCGTGACTAAGCATAATTCTCAAGATAAAGTGATTACCTAAAAAGTCTTACACAATATTATGGAGTTAAAAAACTCTCATAACTTATAATGATTCGCTGGTTATTACAAGTAAACTCACATAAAGTGATAATTTACTAAAATAAAATAGAAATATTATATGGATATTTCAATTGACACAATCAAGATGATAAGGGTTGGAATTAGAAAAATATTTGGCATTGCAAAAACCATACAAAAAATGCTCATTCCTCTTTATTTCCCCCTCAAGGAAAACTTTGAAAGGTCAAATCTCAAATAATATATGATGATTTGTTTCAGAGGTGAAGATCAATATCATTCACATGATCATTTGGGTCTTTCTCATACTATTCAAATATGAAAATCAAAGTCATCGACATGATCATTGAGTCTTTCTCGTATGATTCAGATGTGGAGATCAAACTCATCCACACAAACATTAAGCCTTACAATATATGCTCAGTTGATTTAGAGGAGGAGATCAATGTCATCCACATTATCATTTGAGCCAAAACCTGAAATGACTCAGATAGCACGAAATTCACTAATCTTTGTAGCACACAATGGCTTGGTAAAAATGTCTACAACCTAATATTCAGTTTAACAAAACTTGATACCAATGTCACCATTTATAACTTTCTCCCAAATGAAGTGTATATGAATCTCAATGTGTTTGATTCCTTTATGTTGAGCTGGATTGTTTGCAAGACCAATGCAACTTTGGTTGTCACAAAGAATAGTACTTCTTTTGACGCACATATGAAGTTCATCCAACAGTCTTTTGAGTCACATAGATTCTTTCGATGCTTCCATAGCACTTCTATATTATGCGTTAGTAGAAGAGATAAATATTTTTGATTGCTTCTTACTATTCCAAGTGATTGCACCTACACCCAACTTGAAAATACATCTAGAAGTATGTTTTCTATCCACAATATCAACATCATGGTCAAAATCACAATAATCAAATTAATTTGATTTATCACAAGAAGAATAATACAAACTATAATTGATTGTACATTTGATATACCATAGAATCTTTTTTGTCATTTATCAATGGTCATCATAAGGATCTTGCATGAATATAGAAAAAATTCCAACTACATAGGATATATCAGGCCTAATGATAGTTAAATAAATCAAACTACCAACAAGTTTTATATATAAAGTATGATTAATTTTATCACAAGCAGGTTTTGGATCTAATTTAATACCAACTTCCATAGGAATAGAAACAAGATTACAATCAATCATGTTAAATCTTTTAAGAATGTTAGTAGCATATTGTGACTGACATGTAACAATAGATTTGTGATTTTGACAAATAACCATGCTTTAAAAATGATTCAAAAACCTAGATCAATCATTTCAAAATGTTTTCTTAGCTTCTCTTTGATTTTCATAATAAGATTCTTATCACTAGTAGAGATCATCAACATATAAAACAATAATGATAACATGATTGTTTTCAAATTTAATAAACAAATTATTATCAATAAAATAGTTAAAGAAATATAATTCTTGAAAGAAAATTATTTATCTTAGCATATCAAGCTCTAGGAGCTTGTTTAAGACCATACAAAGATATTATAATATTACACACATATAATCCCTTACCATGTTCTTCAAATCCTTTAGGTTGATGCATGGATAAGTGCACTAAAATGGGAGGCCAAAAGTGGACAAAAACTTAAAATTAGCTAAAACGTGTAAGCATTTTCAAATAATGTGTCTGTTATGTTTCATTAGGTTTGGTCATTTCTAAACATAAAATGCGTACGCATTGTAACGTGTATGTTTTTATAGTGTTATGAAACACGTACAGGTTTAAATAGTTTTATGAATTTTGGAAGGGGAAAGGGGCATATTGAAAAAATTAAATGTTAATTAAATATAATAAATTAGGGTCACTCTACACCTGATGGAAGTGGTCCCATAGCTCTAACAGTTATAATCTAGAAGATAGTTTTTCAAATTATAATGTGATCAGTACTTACTCATTTTCAAGATTTCAACAAGAACCTAAAACTTTCAAGGCATATATATTGTAGCCGGTCTTTGTTTTGGGAAAACATATAGTCATTTTGTAGGTTTTTTAACCTTATAGATTATATTTTGGCCCTACCGTTGCTCGAATTAGTACTTGTAGCATATGGATTTGCATGCATGCAAATGACATGCAACAATGTGGGAATGAAGTCCCTCCTCAATGAAGGTGAGGTTGCCTTTATTGAAAAACAAAACTGTATTTACATCTGTGCATTCAAAATTATATGTGGGGGGTGTTTTGGAACATCAATGGAAAGAAAAGTGAATGAGAGAGATGGAATGGAAAGGAATGACTGGAAGGAACATGCAAGAGTTAAGGTAAAAACAGAGCCTAATATTACATGGAGAAGAACAATAAATAACTAACACAAATAAAGTAGATTTTGCATCAGTTAAACGAGAATGAGTAAAAGGGAACACACATGAGCAAGTAGTTAATCAGAGCTTGATCACTGTGAACTATAACAACATATTAGTAGCGTTGACAATAAGATCCAAGATAATTTTTGCATGCAAGATTCAAACACTAACATCTAATGAATATAAGAGCATCAAATTCTATAAGAGACAATGAATGGGACACAAAGTTCATATTTCATTAACTCCAAAATATCTTCTCAAAAGAACACAAACTTTCTTTCTTTGAAGTAAAGCTTGCATATAAAAGTATTTTCTTCTCCTCTCTCAATGTCACCCTTACAAATGAGCCCCTAACTTCCTTTTATAACCCAAAAATTGGTTACAAAGTAGTTATGGTTTTACATGAACATTTAAATAGGGCATCTTAAGTGACTTTGACTTTCTCAACCAACTTTATTTAAAGAAACTAAAAATAGAAATCACTTAAGCTATCCACAGTTTTCCAAAAGTGAGTTAAATAATAACACTATTTAAAAATATCAATTTTAAAGATACGAATAAAACTAGTGCCTTATCCATTGAAATGGGGTCCGCCTATCTCAATCGTATGAGAAATGGACTCTCCCACTTCGTTAGATACCAATAAAACTATCTCCTTGTCCCATCGGTGAAATTAGGATCTGTCACCTTCACCAATTGCAAGGATCTTAACCTTCCCAATGTTTCAAACATATTTTCTTCTTCTTGAGGTTCATTTGGTCGAAGAATAACCTCACAAAACATCTACAATTCCAAGATCCTACCTAGCATATCATTCAAATTGATCATATTTGATTGAACATTCTCAAACAAGTTCTTTAATTTGATGCAATGTTCCATTGAAGCTGAAGATAAATTGGTGGCGGGAGTATACATATCCTTAAACAATTGTGAAAATTGCTCATCCACATGTTCTGATGAATACCTTTGATTTTTCTCATTTACAATATTGCAAAGGATCTCAGCTTTAAACTCCTGAATCAAGGCGAGTGAAGTGAAGGCTTCATTGCATACACTCTAATAATGGATCATAGAATCCTCAAGAAGTGTCTTTTTTGATTTGATATGTAGACACCAAAGAAAACGTGTCCCTCGACATTCAAATTCAAGAATTCCTTCAATGGCTAAAGTTGAAGACTCCATACTTGTCATCTCCTATAGACTAGGCAATATCTCATCCAATTTTGATATGTTAGAAACAAAAGTTTCCTTGAAAGAAAAAATTGGATCAAGATACGCACTAATATCTTCATGGAGCTTAATGGTTGTTTTGATGGTCTCTTTACCAAAAACAAGAATCTCTGAAAGCCAAGATTTAGTGACATGACCCAATGTGTTTATCTCTTTTGACAAAATGAGAGTTTCTTCATCAGGGGAAGCCACTACATCGGGTACTAGGAAAGTGGATGATATGGGATTTATCATATGTTGAGCATATTCCACCAATTGATTCTTTTCAGCCTTGAGCTAAAAGTTATGAGACTTATATTTCTCAATCCTCTTTAGCACGATATCTATTGAATCTCGGGCCATTGCCATGTCATTTTCTAATGTGGACTTCCCAAGTCAAAGTCTAGAAACTTCATAATTAGCAGATGTCATGACATCACACTCCTTGTCAATTTGTGGGATGGGAAGATTTGTAAATATGTTTCCGTCATCATCCACCATTATTCGGGAGAGAACTTTAGGATTCTTGGAAATGATGTCATTCAAAATTTTGAAAAGGGAATCGAAGTCAATGTCAATTACCTTGACAACCCTCTTCCTTTTCTTGATTTCACAATCAACCCAAAAAGGAGTATCCTTAACTACTTCCACATATAGAATCCTGGAGTCCGAAGTAATATTTCCATTGTTCCCAACATTGTTAGATTCTACAAGAATCCTTTCCATGACCTCAATTTCAGGATAATTAACCTTGATATCAGCTACCTCTTGACCATTAGGGAGATTTTGAGGAATCTCTTCGTGAATTATGGGTTCAGAAGCATTCGATATCTGGACTAATTGCACCTGAGTGGACTCTTATGCAAGGCATGGATGAGGATTGTTTGTTATGAGCTTCTGAGAACTATCAACAATGTGAATAGAATAATTTCTACTTGAAGTGGAAAATCCTAATACACGCTCTCTTCCTCCACTAGGGCTAGGACCCTTAGATTTTTCACCTCATGACACATTCTTTGGTGAAGTGGATTTTGGTAACCACTCCTTTATTTCTTGTTGTGTATGACTAGATGGCACGGAGGTTGATTGAGAAGAAGCTTTGGTTGACTAGAGACCTCCTCGAGTTGGCAATTTTTGTAATCCTAAGGTATGATCTTGGATTAATTATAACTTTGCAAGTTCTCTTTCATACCAAGATATGCTTCTTTCGAGAATTGGTTGATTCTTTCTATCAAGATAAAATTCATCTCTTTTGGTCCAATCAATTCATGACAACGGGGTAAAAGCAACTGCATCGTATGAGGGATCAATAACATCTTCATCATCATCCACCAATGAATCTAAAGGGTTTTTTATGTGAAAGGACTTGATCTGAGTAAGGGTTAGGTGGGAAAACTATCGCCATCTCACTTCATGTTCGTCGAAACAGGCAGCCCAAAATATTCCATGGTAGGGTTGTGCTGATACTTTTCCCAAAGAATCTTCTGCATATATCCGTTGATATAAAACTGGAATCTCTTCACATATGGGTGAATAGTGATGAGGGAAAACTCTTTCTTCATGAGTTGTGCACTGAAGAGATCAAGACATTTGTATTCCCCAATTTGGATTGGGAAATGAAATCCTGAACGATGTTTATCACTATGAAGACAGTGAACTTGGAATAGTTGCAGCGCAAGCTCCATTAATGCCCATTTATCACTGACGTACTTAGAAAGCTTCCATGGATTACTCGTAAAGCCGCTCACGTGAATATAGGAAAAGGTTGAAAATTGAATAAACCATGTTCCCCATTGGGAAATGACATCCATGGCCTCTTAGGAGAATCTTTCCTCTGTATTCTGATTCGGGTTTCGAATCACGTGGAAAGTGAATGCATAGTTAACTCTTCTGAAATGATGAGAGCTATTTTTGAAACATAGCTATGGATAATAATGGAAGACATTATTTGATGGACCCATGACTCCTCTCGTTTTGAGTCCCAAAAATAGATTTCTTCTAGCCACTGCATAAGTCAGGTATGATGTCATGTAGAAACATCCAGTCATCTTCACTTCGATCAATTGTTTGTGAAGAGTATCACTGATCATGGTGTCCCAATCCAAAAAATCTCTCTTGGTAAGGATGATACAGATAAATTGATATATCCATGGGTGGAAAATCTTGGCAGAGGGTAGACCGAAGACTCAACACAGGAGAGTAATCATGTCCCTGATTTCTTCCACAAACTCAATGCAGTACAGTTCCTTAGGAAGCCGGTCAACTCGAGGCCTGTTGGTCACTAACTAGTTGTTATTAACCATCTTGCTCCACTTGAGGGGTTCTTCATCCCAAAATTTTTGTGCTGACTTTTGAGTGATGTCAGCATTCTCAGGGAATTCAAGTATGTTGAGCATCTCCTCAATGTGCTCTGGTGTGATTAAGAGGAAAGGCTCACAATTATCTTTGTAAATTCCTCGTCTTTCAAGATCATAATGCTCTGCGCAAGCAATAACTAGCTTTGCGTATTGCACCAAGACCAAAAATTTCATTGTTTGGGTAGACTGCTATGGTAGAGCCTATCCGAGGATATGGTTTTTCCTTCACCTTTCACCCGATCAAAAAATTATTGCACATTGATGTGACCAAGATTTGTATCAGTGATATTGTCGTATGCAGACTTGATAGAACTGGAAGGGATGATTCCTTGGAATTTGAACTTGACCGCGGACTTATTTGATTTGTCCACTAGCTTCCTCTATCTTCCTGCATATTTATTAGATTTTTCAGCCATTATGAATTTTACAGAAAAATGACTCAGGCACGTAAAACAATGCAAATGGGGTCGGGTCTCAGTCTCTAAACCACCGTTTATGCAAAAGGAATATAGCTCATCTTGATATTATTATTATTATTATTATTATTATAAAAATAATAATAATAATAATAATCGATCCTGGGTAAAATATACATACATATATATATATATATATATATATATATATATATATATATATATATATATGTCAATACATCATACCGAGACTATGCTCGAGTTTCGAATCTGGTGACAACGATGATATTTATTTTTTATTTATTTATAAATTAAAATATCCCAATTTTAATATTTCACACGGATCAATTTAATCTTTTTTTATTCACCTTGCTTCTCTGCGTTCCTGATATTTTATGATTGATGCATGGAAGATTGTATCTTTATACGAATGCGTAGCAAGTCAGAAAATAATATTTCTTCCTCGTTGCATGAACTATTGGTTTTTTTGCGTTGAAAGACTCCTAATTTTTATTAATGCGTGGAAATGATTTTCTTAATCCTTTGACTACTTTTGGATTGTTCTTCTCTTGACCAATGTGTGGCCTTCTTCAAAATATTTTTAAACTCCCTTTGGCATGGATATTGCTCCTTTAACTGTGTGGAAATTGTTATTTAAGACAAATGTGTGTGAATTTGTATCTTGTTGAATTTTTTTCTTTCCTTTCCACATAATCTTTGGTGTAAAAAAAATTAAAACAACAAATTTCTTTTGATTGTTTTCTCCTTCCTTTCTGCTGCGTGGAAACTTTCTCAACAAAACCAAAATAAATATTTTGTTATCACTTCTTTCCTTTAGGAAAATGTGTGGACCTTTCAATGAAAACAAAACAAATTCCTTGTTGTCTTTCCTCCCCCCCAGCGTGGAAACTTTGTTGTTTTAGACTTGTTACTATTTTTCCTTTGCATGCGTAGACTAGTCTTTTCTTCCTCCTCTGTGGACTGTTAGCTACCTCTGGCATCATATTTTGTGCTTCCTTCTTGTCCAATGTGTATTCCTCCTTCACAATGCGTGGCCAATGTAATATTTTTCTTCTTGCCAAGGCATGGACAGTAAGCTTTCCTAGCGGAATGAATGCGTGGGGATTTACAATTTACATTGGTTGTTTTTTCTTATTCCAAAACATGCGTTAAAGATCTTCTCTGCCAAATGCATTGGAAATTATCCTTTCAAAACTTGTGTTCACAACATACTATTATTCTTTGTAACAGTTTAGCAATAGCACGAGTAAGGAAAAAAACTTCTTCTAACTAATTTCATGGGAAATGTTTACGGGAATTAAAGAAGCTTCCCCGTAACTATTTCCCCTTCCTGTTGAAATAATTTATTCCCTCTTTCCCAGGTACTGGCATTCATTGCCAGGGGAAAGTGGGAAAAAGACAACCATTTGCCAGCGGAAATGGCAAGGCGGGCTGGCAATCCCCATTCTATTTCCCCATGTGGGAAATCAGGATATTTTTTGCATGTTTACCAATGGGTTGAATTGGCAATCAGTAGAATAAATCCCACAAGCGAGGAAATAAGAAGAACTTTCCAGGAAAGGGGAAATCCAGGTACAGGAAGCCAATTTGGCATCCTCGATAATTGGAAGCAAAAGCTTTATTTTCCCCAAATATAAATTAAAACTTTTTGATTGTCTTTTAATAAATATTATATTAATATTTAATTAATTAAAAACCCCAAAAATTAATAAAATTGGTTTTATCAAATAAATGGTAATAAATTAAATAAATATTAATTAATTAATTAATTAACTAACGCAGTTTGTGACCTAGCGGGAGGAGTTCTCACCCGAAATGGACAAAATAAAGACTGGAATGATCAGAAGAACAATACGATCACGATGGTGATGAAAAATTAAGTGAAAGAATACTTTTGAAAATTTTCAAAATTTCCATGTTTATTAATTTTGCGAAGTCAAAAATAGCTGATAACAACTGGCTCTAATTGGGAACAAGGACTTCACGGACGTAGCAATGGACCCAGACTCAAATATTTAATGAACACGATCCCAAAAATGGAGCACAAAAATGGGATGAAAAAAGAGAGGAAACCAAAACACAGGGAAAAGAAACAAACCAAAATCCTAATTACCTATGTACATATAGGGGACAACCCATTTTCAATTTTGATAGTGCTTGAGATATTGCTCACTGTAAGGCAAAGGCAAATGAGTTCCATCAGGATATGCTAAGTAATAGGTGATATCTCCACAAAAATGCCTGATTTTAAAAGGGCCCAACCACAATGAATCAAACTTCCCGTGATTTCCTTTTGGTTCACATCTCTTGTCCCAGAGAAGAACTAAGTTGTTGATTTGGAATTGCCTCTCTTTAGTTTTCCTGTCGAACAACCTCTTCACTTTGGACTGATGTTACTCGATCATGTTTGCCACTTGACTTCTTTTTTCTTCGAGCTTGCTTAGGAACATGATCCTTTTATCCAATGCATTGGTGAAGCATTCATAATCAATTGCTTGAGCCAATCATAATGTTGGTAACTGCAATGTGATGGGAATTTGAGCATTATTTCCATACAAGAGTTGGAATGGAGACATCCTGATTATTCTTTTGGGAGTTATACGATCAGCCCACAATGGATCATATAACGTTTTGTGCCAAGTTCTTTTATTTTCTTAGAATAACTTGCACACGTTAGTAACGATGTTTTTGTTACTGGATTGTACTTGACCATTTCCCTGCAGGTAGTAATATGATGAATGAGACAAAGATATCCCATACCCATAACAAAAACCTATCATCTCTAAAGAAGAGAAGTTGGTGGCATTGTCCTTCATGATATTTTGTGGAATTCTATAACGAATCAATATATTCTCTTTGATGAAGTCACATATTACCGTAGTAGATGTTTGTTTGAAACCGGTATAGCTTCTACCCACTTTGTAAGGTAATGAGTTGCAGTGAGCATGTGAGTATGACCAGCACTAGAATTAGGATTCATAACTCTAATGAAATCTAAACCCCATTGTTGAAAGGGTTCTTCAATGACAACTGGCTTCAAAGGAAAAGCTGTCAATTTAGGTCTTCCAACAAATTGTTGACAAGCTTCACATTTTGTTACCCATTTCTGAACAGCAGAAAACATATTGGGCCAATAATAATGTGGTCACAAAATTTTATGAGCTTTCACTAGGCCATAGAAAAGACCATCACAAGCATGATTATGAAAGGATTCAAGCAACCCATGTTGTTGTTCCTTATCAACACATCTAAGGAACATGCCATCAATTCCTTTCTTGAACAACGTGTTGTCCCAAATAACGTACCTAGCAGCTCTTAATTTGATAGCTCTCTTTTCCTTAGCTTTTAGATTCTCAAAAAAATCACCATATGTGATAAATTAAGCTATAGCAGAATACCATTCATCTGTGGTACTAATGAAAACTACCAGTGGTAAATCTTCTTCAACTGGTTCTTCTTCAGAGTCATCTCGTGGCTCATTCTCTGCGATGAGTCGACAGAGTCCTCTTCCTCGAACTAACTTGGTAGGTTTGATGTCCAAGTCATATTCCTGGATCTTGGAGACCTAGTTACCTTAGATCCTAGTTCTTGTTGTGTCAGCATCGATTTAACTACGATGTCCAGAACTAAGACTTTGGTGTGAAAATTCAACACATAGTACTTGAAATGCTTCAAAGCTCTCACCACTGCGTACGCATGCCTCTCAAGAGGAGTGTAATTGATTCCATGTTTCTTGAATCTAGAACTCATGAATGCAATAGGAGATTCAATTCCCTCTTTATTGTGTTGATTCAAGATGGCAGAGATTGTGTGCGGTGAAGCATAGCAATAGATTATGAAATCCTTTTTAAAATTAGGACACACCAATGTAGGAGCTTTTGCAATAGCACCCTTGAATTTTTCAAATGCTTCTCTACCTTCCTTTGACCATTTGAAGGATTATTTTCCTTTCATCATGTCAGCAATTTCTTTTGTTAGCTCAGAAAAAATTGGCACGAACCTTCTCAAAAATTTCATCTTCCCAAAGAATGAGTGGACTCCATGCTTACTTGTAGGCAAGGAAAGAATCTTGATAGCTTGAACAAGCTCAGGATCGATCTTAGTTCCTTCTTTAGAAACAATATGACCTTGGAGTTTCCCTTCCGTAACTCCGAACATGGACTTCTTTGGATTTAGGGAGATCTTTTGAAGTTTGCACCTTTGCAATATTTTCTCCAAATCTCTTAGGTGATCTTCTCGCTTCTTTGAGAACACTGTCAAGTCATCTAGGTATATCATAATGATCTTGTCTTTATAATCTACGAATGCCATATCCATATCCCTTTGAAAATTTTTGTCAACATTGATCAAACCAAAATGCATTCTTTTATATGTGAATGTACCCCATGGGGTAGCGAACATTGTTTTATGTTGGTCTTCTCTAGCCACTTCAATCTGATTATATCCAGAGAAATTGTCTACCATGGATAACATTTCTGATCCAGTTACTGCCTGCAAAATATGGTCCAAGACCGGTAGTGGATAGTTATCCTTCAAGGAATCTTGATTAAGATTGCGGAAATCCATGCAAATATTAATTTCTCCATTTTTCTTGTGAACCGGTACAATATTAGCTATCCAAGTTGAATGTCAAATAGGAAAAACTATTTGTGAATCTAACATCTTTTGAACCTCACTAAATATTGTCCCTGCTATCTTGGGATTATATTGTCTTTGCTTCTACCTGAATGGATTTGCACTAGGTTTCAAGGGTATGGCATGCTCCATTTCCCTAGGTTGGAAAGACTTCAAGTCTTTATATGAGTAAGCCAAGACATCAAAATATCTGGTAAGGAGGCTTACAATTTTTTTGCGCTCCTCAGGTGAGAAACACTTACCAATGTTGACCAAAAAAGGTTTATGCTTGGTACCAATGTTAACTTTCTCATAGTCAGCAGAATTCGGAGGTCCTTTCTACTCTTTATCTTTGATAAACATGTCATGTTTATCAAAAATTTCTTCAAGTGAAACCAATCCTTTTGGAATTTTATTTCCTCTGAGTTGAATGATGCCATTACCAAGATCCTCATTCTCAACCCCTTCTTGAATGGAAGAGGTCATCGATTCACAAAATGTAAAATCACTTCCTTCAAATTATAACTATTCAAAATTATCCCTCTTTTCTAAGAAGGTAATAATTTGTTGATCATCATTGAATACTTGCCAATTTTCTGCATTGTCAGGAACACTTGGCCTAAAAACCACTTCAATTGTGTATTTTTCTTAATCAAACTCTGAATGAGGGATCATTAATGAAGATGAGACTGCGAGAGAATCTATTTTTCCATTATTTTCGTGAGGGATGGATTCTATGGAAAAATCATCGAAGACTTCTATCACGTCCCACACTTTACTTCGGTAGTGTCTTAAACAATCATTCTTTACTTGAAATTGATTGTTAACTTGTTTTATGATCAATTCTGCATCTCTGAAAACTTTCAAATTTTTGATCCCTTTCTCTTCTATAACTTGGAGGCCAAGGATTAATGCCTCGTATTCTGTAGTGTTATTATTATTAGAAAATTGGAGTTTGTAATAAAAAGGAAATATTTTACCATTCGGAGATATGAGCAACACTCCTACGCAGGAACCTATTGAGAAATAGCTTCCATCGAACTCAAGAGCCCAAACTTCTTTGGGATCTTGGCAAGTGACCTTAGGTGCATGAACCTCTACAGTCATCATATAACTACCCATACTTGAGTTTTGAAATAGGACCTATGCACAGGGGTCATCGGTTTTTATTACAATGAATTTTACCTGTGTTTCTATCATTAGCTTCTTCATTTCTCCACTGATAGGAATCATAGCATGAGCCAGTCCATTTGAATCTCACCACCTAGATCTCTATAAAATTTCCTACTCAAAAAAATACCATATGAAGCAGGAATGTTGGCAATTAGAATGGTTACCATGACTCACTTTTGAGGAAATTGAGCTAAAACCATTTGAGCATCTTTAATTTTCCCAATCAGAGGAACTTGTCTTGTCTCCATTGAGTAAAAATATCTGAATGTTCTCATATAAGTCAACCCAAGAGCATGTGCTACTTTAACAGGCATCACATTATCTGAGGCTCTAGAATCTATAATGTAATTACTTAATTTGCATCGTTGATCAGAAAGGACACAAAGAAAGGTTCAATCTTTTCATTTGAAGGTGTAGTGGCCACCACAATATTATGAATCTTCCCATCTTTGGGAGTTTTCAAAATTCCTTGAGAGGAATGAACATTATAGTTTCCTTTCATAAACTGGACCAATTTCTCGAGTTGATCCTTATTGGACTTCGAGTACTCTGCCTGTGAAATGGAAATACTTTTTTATTGATATGATCAATAATATCAAATTTGGGGGAAATGATTGTACTTGATGTCTCAAATACTATTTCTTTTGAACTTGATGATGGCACACTTTTGACCTTTGCTCCGAGATTGATTGATACTGATGTGGAAGAAGAAACTTTCTTCGTAGCTGATTTAACAATTGATTGACTTGACAAATTCCCTCCTTTCTTTAAGATAGTTTTGACATTGGAAACCTCATTTTCCTTGGACTCTTTAGGAATCTTGGTTGTCTTGGATTCTTTGGAAGTTTCCTTAGTCTTAGATTCTTTAGGAGCTTCCTTAGATCTCTTTTTTATCTTCCATCTTAGTGGTACTTTGCTCCTTCTTCTGAGAGAGTTTGAAGACAGTGAAGGATTGACTATTCATATCTTCTATAATTTCTTCATATTTGTCTTCTTCTTCTGAATGGTACTCAAAGAAATGATTATTACTTTCTCCTTCAAGATCTTCAACTTCAGGATCTTCGACTTCAGGTTTAGATTTTCTAGAGTCTGGCTCTTCTTCGTCAACTTTGACAACCTCAACTACATCATCGCTTTCTTCAACGACATAAGACTTTGAGTTAGTTGCGGGAGCCACTTCAATAGCAAGCCTCGTTAGAGCGAGTGCAATTCTGGCTTTGTTGGCAATGTATCCTTTTATTGGGATGCCTTTATAAGGAGAAGGTTTACTACTTTGAGCAACTTGCCTTTTCAAAGCTAGCACGTCATTAGCCAACTTAGTGACAATGGTCTCAGAAGCATTAGGGGTTTCTTGACTCTTTCTCTTGAGGGAAGTTTTCTTAAATTTTCTTGTAATGATTAAGTGATCCTCAATTTCTATTACCAAGGATTTAGGAAGTTCCAAAGTATCCACTCTATAGCTCTTCTCAGCTGATAGCACACTTCTAATTGTTGTGTGTTAATAAAGAAACATTTTTGTCTGTCAGGGTTTAGGTGAATTCCAGCAAGAACTTTGTTCACCATTTTGTTGAATTTATCCACAAAATTCCTCATGGGTTTTGTTGGATCTTTCTTTGCCTCAGATAGTTGGGCAGGAAGGGCATGTTCATCTTCTGCCATTCTGAATTGGTCTTCAAACTTATTTTTCATATCATTCCAATTTATAATGCATCCATTTGGAAAATGATGAAACCAATATGCGGCAATGTCATGCAATGTCTCAACTAAAAGGTGAATAGTAACATCTTCATATTCCACTGACAACACTGCACATGTAGCAAAGAAAGCATAAATGTGGTCATTTGGTGATGTCTTCCCATCTCCATCAAACTTGGGAAGAATCTTCCTTGATCCTCATGGGAGTTTATGTCGAGATGGTAAGGCCAATGGGCCTATGGAATTTCCCCATAGTACGTTAACTGCCATCTTGGGAAAGGTGGTATGTGAAGGAAAAACAACGTGAGCAAGAAAAAGTGCTTGACTTATAGTGATTCCTTTCTTTCTTGCTCTTTCGGGACTTGGTGCAAGGCTTACAAATCTATGGGGCGGGTTCCTCCTTGGAGGAGATAACTTGAAACCAAACTTTCCTTGAAAGTCAAAAATGGGATCTGATTGACCTTTAGTTTTTTCTCCTTGTGTAAATCTCTTTCCTACTAGTTTCAAATCTTCATTGTGAAAGGATCACAGGCATGTTCTGATCAGTTCTTTCCTTTTCTCTTCGCTCTCTTTCTTGATCTCTTTACACCTGAATGACTCTAGTAACTCTCGTAGCTTGATCTTCTTCATTATCTAGTACTGATGCGGCGACATGAAAATTATAGTTGCTCATGCGTTTTTCCCAAATAGCTTGCCTCAAATCTGATGATATGTCTTCTTGGGTATCTGCAAAAATAATATTTGGTTGCAAGATAGGTTAGTTACCTGTAATATTGCAAGATATGTCAGTGAACAATGATCAACACATGTCCAAAAGCTCTTCTAGCCACAAGTGCGGTTGCTCTTCTTCTAAGGTATTCAATGTAGATTTCTCTGTCGATGGATCTATCAATAGCCACAAATTGTTGCAAGCTTTTACAGTTTTCCCAAGCTACTATCTGAATGTTGGCAGTAATGTCTCCTTGAAAATATTCATTAGGCACAAAATTCGGTTAAAGAAATGGAGCTTGTGTAGAGGGGATAGTCATAAATATTTAACCAAGCACAGGTTAATGATTCCTTAATCCCTAGTAGAGTCATCAAAAAAATTTAGTATATGGATTTGCATGCATGCAAATGACATGCAAAAATATCGGAACGAATTCCCTCCTCAATGAAGGTGAGGATGCCTTTATTGAAAACCAAAATTGTATTTACATCTGTACATTCAAAATTGTATGTGGGGGTGTTTTGGAACATCAATGGAAATAAAAGTGAATGAGTGAGAAGGAATGGAATGAAGGAAAGGAATGGAAAGGAATGAATGGAAGGAACATGCAAGAGTTTGGTAAAAGTAGAGCCTAATATTGCATAGAGAAGAACAATAAATAACTAACACAAATAAAATGGATTTTGCATCAGTTAAACAAGAATGGGTAAAAGGGAACAGACGTGAGCAAGTAGATAATCAGAGCTAGATCATTATGAACTAGAACAACATATTAGTAGCGTTGATAATAAGATCCAAGATAATATTTGCATGCAAGATTCAAACACTAACATCTAATGAACATAAGAACATCAAATGCTATAAGAGACAATGAATGGGACACAAAGTTCATATTTCATTAACTCCAAAATATCTTCTCAAAATAACACAAAGTTTCTTTCTTTGAAGTAAAGCTTGCATACAAAATTATTTTATTCTCCTCTCTCAATGTCACCCTTAAAAATGAGCCCTTGACTTCCTTTTATAACCCAAAATTTGGTTACAAAGTAGTTAGGGTTTTACATGAACATTAAATAGGGCATCTTAAGTAACTTTGACTTTCTCAACCAACTTTATTAAAAGTAACTAAAAATAGAAATCACTTAAGTTATCCACAATTTTCCAAAAGTGAGTTAAATAATAACACCATTTAAAAATATCACTTTTAAAACATACGACAAAAACCAGTTCCTTATCCATTGAAATGGGGTCCACCTGTCTCAATCGTATGAGAAATGGACTCTCCCACTTCGTTAGATATCAATAAAATTATCTCCTTGTCCCATCGGTGAAATTAGAATGTGTCACCTTCACCAATTGAAAGGATATGAACCTTCCTAATGTTTCAAACATCTTTTCTTCTTCTTGAGGTTCATTTGGTCAAAGAAGAGCCTCACAAAATATGTGCAATTCCAAAATCCTACCTGACATATCATTCAGATTGGCCATCTTTAATTGAACATTCTCAAACAAGTTCTTTAATTTGATGTAATGTTTCATTGAAGCTGAAGAGAAATTCGTGGCGGGATTATACATGTCCTGAAACAATTGTGAAAATTGCTCCTCCACATTTTCTGATGAATACCCTTGGTTTTTCTCATTTACAAGATCACAAAGGATCTCATCTATGAACTCTTGAATCAAGGCGAGTGAAGTGAAGGCTTCATTGCATATGCTATCATAATGGATCATATAATCCTCAAGAAGTGTCTTTCTTGATTTGAGATGCAGACACCAAAGAAAACGTGTCCCTCGACATTCAAATTCGAGAAATCCTTCAATGGCTAAAGTTGAAGACACCATACTTGTCATCTCATGTAGACTAGGCAATATCTCATCCAACTTTGATATGTTAGAAACAAAATTTTCTTTGAAAGAAAGAATTGGATCAAGATACGCGTTGATATCTTCATGGAGCTTAATGGTTATTTTTATCGTCTCTTTACCAAAAATAAGAATCTCTAAAATCAAAGATTTAGTGACATGGCCCAATTTGTTTATCTCTTTTCAAAAATTGAGAGTTTCTTCATCAGGGGCAGCCACTACATCGGGTACTAGGAAAGTGGATGATATGGGATTTATCATATGTTGAACATATTCCACCAATTGATTCTTTTTCAGCCTTGAGCTGAGAGTTCCGAGACTTATATTTCTCAAGCCTCTTTAGCACAATATCTATTGAATCCCGAGCCATTGCCATGTCACTTTCTAATGTGGACTTCACAAGTCCAAGTTTGGAAACTTCATAATCAGCAGATATCATGGCATCACGCTCCTTGTCAACTTGTGGGATGGTAAGATCTACAAATCTGTTTCTGTCATCATCCACTATTATTCAGGAGAGCACTTTAGGATTCTTGGGAATGATCTCATTCGAAAGTTTGAAAAGGGCATCGAATTCAATGTCAATTACCTTGACAACCCTCTTCCTTTTCTTGATTTCACAATCAACCCAAAAAGGAGTATCCTTAACTACTTCCACGTATAGAATCCTGGAGTCCGAAGTAATATTTCCATTGTTCCCAAAATTGTTAGATTCTATAAGAATCCTTTCCATGACCTTAATTTCTAGAGAATTAACCTTGATATCTACCTCTTGATCATTAGGGATATTTTGAGATATCTCTTCATGAATTATGGGTTCAGAAGCATTCGATATCTAGACTACTTACACCTGAGTGGAATCTTGTGCAAGGCATGGCTGAGGATTGTTTGTTATGAGCTTCTAAGAACTATCAACAATGTGAGTAGAAGAATTTCTACTTGAAGTGGAAAATACTGATACACGCTCTCTTCCTCCGCTAGGGCTAGGACCCTTAGATTTTTCACCTCGTGACACATTCTTTGGTGAAGTGGATTTAAGTAACCACTCCTTTCTTTATTGTTGCGTATGACTAGATGGCATGGAAGTTGATTGAGAAGAAGCTTTGGTTGACTATAGACCTCCTCGAGCTGGCAGTTTTTGTAATCCTAAGGTATGATCTTGGATTAATTGTAACTTTGCAAGTTCTCTTTAAAACAAAGATATGCTTCTTTCAAGAATCAGTTTATTCTTGCTATCAAGAGAAAATTCATTTCTTTTGGTCCAATCAATTCCCTGCAACAGGGTAAAAGCAACTGCATAATATGAGGGATCAATAACATCTTCATCATCATTTACCAATGAATCTAGAGGGTTTTTGATGTGAAAGGCCTTCATTTGAGCAAGGGGGAGGTGGGAAAACTCTCGCCTTCTCACTTCATGTTCGTCGGAACAAGTATCCCAGAAATATTCCATAGTAGGGTTGTGTTGATACTTTTCCCCAAGCATCTTCTACATATATCCATTGATATCAAACTGGAATCTCTTCACATATGGATGAATAGTGATGAGGAAAAACTCTATCTCCATGAGTTGTGTACTAAAGATTTTTGAACATTGGTATTCCCCAATTTGGATTGGGAAATGAATTCCTGAATGATGTTTGTCACTGAGAAGACAGTGAACTTGGAATACTTATCGTGCAAGCTCCATTAATGCCCACTTTTCACTGACGTACTTCGAAAGCTTCCATAGAGTACCCACAAAGATGCTCACGCGAATATAGGAAAAGAATGAAAATTGAATAAACCATGTTCCCCATTGGGAAATGACATCCATGGCCTCTTTGGAGAAACTTTCCTCTGTATTTTGATTCAGGTTTCGAATCACACGGAATGTGAATGCATCGTTAACTCTTTTGAAATGATGAGAGCTATTTTTGAAACATATATGCGGATAATAATGTAAGACATTATTTGATGGATCCATGACTCCTCTTGTTTCGAGTCCCAAAGATAGATTTCTTCTAGCCACTGCATAAGTCAGGTACGATGTCATGTAGAAACATCCAGTCATCTTCACTTCGATCAATTGTTTGTAAAGAGTATCACTAATGATGGTGTCCAAATCCACAAAATCTTTCTTGGCAAGGATGATACATATAAATTGATACATCCATGGGTGGAAAATCATGGCAGAGGGTAGACTGAAGACTCGACTCTGGAGAGTAATCATGTCCCCAATTTTTTCCACGAACTCAGCACAGTACAGTTCCTTAGGAATCCGGTCAACTCGAGTCCTCTTGGTCACTAACCAGTTGTTATTAACCATCTTGCTCCACTTGAGGGGTTTCATCCCAAAATTATTGTGCTAACTTTTGAGTTATGTCAGCATTCTCAGGGAAGTTAGGTATGTTGAGAAGCTCCTCAATGTGCTCTAGTGTGATTACGAGGAAAGGTTAGTGATTGTCTTTGTAAATTCCTCGTATTTTAGGATCATAATGCTCCGTACAAGCGATAACCAGCTCTAGGCATTGCACCGAGACTGGAAATTCCACTACTTGGGGTAGACCGTTATGGTAGAGCCTATTCAAGAATATGGTTTTACCTTCAGCTTTTACCCGATCACAAAATCGTTGCACATTGATGTGACCAAGATTTGTATTGGTGATATTGTCGTATGCAAACTTGATAGAACTGGAAGGGATGATTCCTTGGAATTCATACTTGACCGTGGACTTATTTGATTTCTCCACTAGTTTCCTCGATCTTCCTGTAGATTTATTAGATTTTTTAGTCGTTATGAATTTTATAGAAAAATGACTTAGGAACGCAAAACAATGCAAACTGGGTCAGGTCTCAGTCTCTGAACCACCGTTTATGCAAAAGGAATATAGCTTGTCTTGATATTATTATTATTATAAAAATAATAATAATAATAAGTGATCCCGGGTTAAAAAAATTAAATGTCAATACATCATACCGAGACTAGGCTCAAGTTTTGAATCTGGCAACAACGATGATATTTTTTATTATTATTTTAATTAAAATCTCCCGATTTTAATACTTCACGCAGATCAATTTAATATGTTTTTTATTCACCTTACTTCTCAGCGTGCTTGATATTTTATGACTGATGCATGGAAGATCGTATCTTTATACGAATGCGTTGAAAGTCAGAAAATAATATTTCTTCCTCATTGCATGAACTGCTAGTTTTTTGCGTTGGAAGACTCCTGATTTTTGTGAATGCGTGGAAATGATTTTCTTAATCCTTTCGTTGCATTGGGATTGTTCTTCTCTTAACGAATGTGTGGCCTTCTTCAGAATCTTTTTAAACTCCCTTTGGCATGGATATTAGTCCTTTAACTGCGTGGAAATTTTTGTTTAAGACAAATGTGTGGGAAATTGTATCTTGTTAAAAAAAATTCCTTTCCACGTAGTCTTTGGTGTAAAAACAATTAAACAACAAATTTATTTTGACTATTTTCTCCTTCCTTTCTCCTGCATGGAAACTTTCTCAACAAAACCAAAATAAATATTTGTTATTACTGCTCTTGTTGAGTAGACAAAGATTAATACTTAGCAGAAGGTACACAAGAGTTTTGCGCGAGAGAACAAGGCACATTCAAAGGCATAAAAGGATAGGGGAGAACATGCACGCAGAATATAGGGGCATATTTGGGACTTAGCCATTTTCACATGTACAAGCTATTTTTTGAGATAGCGTGCAGATCACATAAACTAGAAAAAGACTTACGTGACATGCATTGGCTATTTTTGGAAGAGCGGCTATGGAGTGCTTTGTATGGGATCAATCTAAGAATAGATTTGTTACTACCAGTTAACTGTGAGAGGTCTATTATTAGCATTCTTGCATGTGAGCCTATTATTGTAAAGGCACATGGATATTCTTAGCATGCGACCTATTTTGGGATTAGATAAGTGGTGAAGGGAAAGTCCCCACCCTATAAATATGTAATGAAATACATATTATAGGTGTGTGTGAGAGAGAACTGAAGTACTATGAAGTTATGCTACCAAATCTAATGCACGCATAAGCTATGGTATTATCTATTGTAATGAGCATATGTGTATTTATTATCTTTAATATAATAGAGTGTATTGGTTGAATCAGATTATTAATCCTGAGTATAATTGGTTCTTGCATGTTTTGATTTCATCATGGTTATCATTTAAGTATGTTATTCTTTAGATATAGATCTTAACATGCAGTGTAGAATGATGTATTAATTATGGATATGAATGTATTAAGTTTTCATCATGCTAACATCCTACAATAGCAACCCTAAAGAGGGGCCTGGTACCTTTACGCACTTCGGGTGAGCACTCAGTCTAGGTTGAGTGATGTGCGAAGCGTCTGGGCTTTTACTGATAAATTCTAGGCTACATTATTGGTTCCGTTTTCGGGACCTGTTTTTCAGTTCTTTTGAGGATGGTTCGCGATGAAGACATACCAGTTGACCCTAGCAAGTGTTGAGAAGTGGATACATGACCTAGAAGAAGAATACTCATGGAGGTTCAGCATCGGATCTAAGTTTAACGCACGTGCATGGGTGGAATAGAATCTGTATGTCAGTTTGTATGAGAGCTTCTTTGCTATTTTTCTGATAGAGATGTTGTTATCCAATTTTTCCTCTCAGGAAAAATAGACAAACATGACCTTGCATGAAGAGAAGTCGATGTGGTTGTTGCAGTCATGGAGGATTGCATTTTGGAGCTGGGCGAATAAAGAAATTGAAAGTTCTCCAGTTTTGAACATTTCACCTCTCAAGATAAACTCTGAAATCAATTTTCAAGGGCTTAACTCGCTCAAAACAAGTCCAAATTTCACCAGTTGATAGATCAGAGGCTAATCTTCAAAAGGGTATTTTTTAGTTTTTTGAAATATTGATTTTCAAAATTTCAGAGTTTTTTGAATTTTGGATCTTGGGATTTCAAGATTTTGGGATTTCGGGTTTCGGAATTTCAGGATTTCAGGTTTCCAGATTTCAGGATTTCATAATTTGGGATTTCCAGATTTTAGGATTTCAGATTTCAGGGTTTCAAGATTTCAGGATTTTGGATTTTGGGATTTCAAATTTCAAATTTTAGGATTTTGGGATTTCAAGATTTTAGGTTTTAGGATTTCGAGATTTTGGGTTTTGGGATTTCAGATTTCGGGATTTCCAGTTTCGGGATTCAGGATTTTGGGATTTCGGGATTTCGGGATTTCAGGTTTCAAGATTTTAGGATTTCAGGATTTTGAGTTTCAAGATTTTGAGATTTCAGATTTTGGGATTTCAGAACTCTCAAGCCCCAAAACATAAAAAACAAGACTCAATGTCTAAAATTTTGAATTCCAAAAGTTTGAAATTTCAGACTTTTGAGTTTCAGACTTTCGGAACTCTCAGACCATTTTGAGCGGTGAACAATAGCTCAACTTCCGAAACTAAAATTTTTGAAAGTCCAAATTTCAGGATTTCGGAGGTTGCATGCATTTTAGACTCCAAAAATGAAGAAATACAGTCAGCCATTTTTTAGGGTGTCAGGTTTCTCACCTACCAAAATTATGAGGTATGGGCTTCCTTTTGCACAGTAAGGCATGGTACATGGAGGTATGGATTTTGTCATGGCTCCCATCACTGTTACAGGAGAATTCAATGCATTTTGGACGTTGTTGAGGGAGGATTTCAGGTTTCTTCTCATCTCCTATAATTCTTCCTATATATTGTAAGGAGGGGAAATTTTCTAAAGGTTGGACATTTTTGCTTTGCACCCTCCCTTCTTCTCTTTCTGAAAGTGGATTTATGGAGTTCAAACCTCTTATTCAAATTATAAAATGCAATCTTGCCTCTTGGCCATTATAATGGACTGTATCAAATTCTTGGAGCAATAAAATAAGTATGTGGATGATTTCAACCCTCTCTTATGTTCATTGCATCTTCCTAATCTCTCATTGCAATTTTGGTTATCTGTGCATGGATATTGTATCACATTTTTAATGGTTTGTGTTTAATGGCAAAGAAAGTGTTCAACATTCCTTTGGTGCATCACCTCTGTTATTTTAGGTTTATTTTCTTGCATCTTCTTAACCGTGTCTCCTTGGCAAGTTAGAGTAGGTTTTAGAGTAGATCCTCTACAATTTGAATGTGTGCATCTGAACAGAGGAATAGGATCTGGCCTTCATCCGGAGAGATTTCTTGATTACAAAGTCTCACACTTTGGGAGAAGCTCCATGTTATGCAATCACACAGAGAGTTTCAACCCATCAAGTTATAGACATCTAAGGGTGATGTGATTACATATCAACAGTTGTATGAGTAGCCGATTGCTTATACATCTAAAAGGAATTGGAGGTATCGTGCACTTGTTTGGATGCAAGATGAATTTCAGGCCCTTTATGATAATGATCTAATTTGGACACGCGTTGTGGATACTTGGTTTCATGGTGTTCTGAATAGCTATATTCTGGAATACTCTATTTCCACTTATTCTTTCCCAAAGGTAGCAGAATTCCAATTTTTACGATATCCTAGGGGAACTTACCTGCAAGGCATTCCACTGACAATCAAAATCTTGATGGTAACCCTAAACTTGGAGAGAAAACTGGTGGCTAACTAAACTCCACCACGCGCGGGGGCGGGAGTAGGTTTGGTGAAAGATGGTAGACCTAGCAGCAGAGAGGTAGAGAGAAGAAAGGCAGCTTAAGTACAATGAGGTGCAAGAGAGGGAGATAGAGAATCAGCATGACATTGTAGAGAGGATGACATTGAGGAGAGACATGGTTCGCGAAGGATTTGAAGTTCACGCAGAAGATGTGAACCCTGAGCATTAAGAACTCCCCCATTTGGGAAAGCATGACAGGAAACCCCCCTCGGCCTCACGTAGCAGTGCTCCAGTAGAGACGACTTGGGCCATTGGCACGCATCTGAATGTACCTGGTAACCTTTCCCTTGCACTTGGTCTTTCAGTATCTAGTATGACAAACAGTCAGCAAGCTAATTTAGGTAGTGGGAGAGCAGGAGTAAGTGACATAAGAAGCACATCAATAGCAGCACAAACGTCTTCGTTATTGTTTGGAGGTACCTTTTCAGGTGTATCTTCTACACAAAATTCAGGCACGTAGAATTTTGGACTCTCTTCTAGGAGTAGTAAAACTTTACAGACCATAGGAGTGTAGTTTAGTACTACTATTGGGACACGGGGGAGTACATCTTCTGGTCCAACTCTAGCTACAGTTTCAGGATCAAGAGGTATAGGTGGCTCTAGTTCTTGTGGGTCCAGTGGTTCTGGAGGTAGAGGAAACATAGGAGGTTCTGGATCAAGTGGGCAGGGTCCACACCAACCCCAAAATATTTACATGGATATGTCTCTTTGTCTTCCATAGTATAGGGGCATAGAATATGATGCTGAACATGTACACATGTGTGAAATACTGTGGCGCGCAAAAGGAATCACAACTTCTGAGTGTAGGGAAATTCAATTCACTACTACTTTACAAGGGCACGCACACAGTTGGTACAGAAAGTTTGATCCTGATCAGAATTGTGTAGACTATGCATCTTTAAAAGATGTTTTCCTTAAAGAATTGCATATCCCTGAGTTTGAGCATAAGAGTATAAATGCACTCAAGGATATTAAGCAAGGCACTACTAAGAGTGTCAGAGAGTATGATGCTCATTTCAAAATGTTGTTATCTAAGATTTCTTATGATATTCATGCAATCCAACATGCGTAATGGTTTGTTGGAGGTTTGATTACACCTTTTAGAAGGCCATTATCACATAAGACATACATTGATCTGCGCAAAGCACTTGAAGCAGCCTTACTCACTGAGGCAGTTGGAAGTATAGACACTGTGTGCACCCATTTTTAGAAGCATAGATCACAGCTATGGTGAAGCAGTTGGAGAAGCTATCGGTAAATTCATCACATGAGATGCGCATAGGGATTTGGTGTACAGATTGTGAAGTGAAAGGTCACACAAAGGATAGTTTTCCCTGTAAATCAGTACACTCATTGTTATTGGACTATGAGATATTTCATTTAAACCATGATGCTAGCCACTGTCCATTATTACAACGCGCAATAAGTAAGAATGTCTCTTGTTATTATAAAATTTACAGGTCCACAACTCATGACACGGAAGACTGTCACCTAATTAGTCAGATCTGTGATGCTATAGATATTGGTGTATGACAGATAGGAGTTTCAGATAACTCTAAAGGCAAGAACGAGCATCAGGATTAGGATAACAATCAGGTGTGCTATGATCAGAATGAAGGGCATTTTGAAGGCGGTCATAGCAGAGTTGAAGGATACCGTGGTGGATTCGAAGGATGAGGTTGTGGTGGTGGACGAGGCGAGTTCCCTCATGGAACATGTTATACATGTGGATATCCTGACCACTACAGACGTGAATATCCTTATAATATTACATGTTCTTTCTATGGACAGAATCATAGTTTTGAGGAATTCCTAGACTTGTATGAGCATCTTAGTAAGCAGCATAAACAAGAAAACAAAGGCGTGGGGATGGTTAGGATACAACGCACTATGGAAAATCAGTGGATGCCTAAGTTGGAACCAGAATCTAAGGCATTACAAGTAAGGATCACTACCCGCGTTGAAGCGGTGTGCACCAAAGAAGCATTGCAGCATAAGCCTACCATCACTAAGGAGGAGGTTCAACATGCACGGTACCCAGGTCCTTCCCATCAGAAGGAGTTTTATCAGGAAACCATGGAGGTACTCAAAAATCTTCAAGGTGAAATATAGTATTTAAAGGAGCAATCGCAGAATATGGAGCAAAAGAAAGCATCAGAGACAATCCAATCTAAGATGGATGAGTTGAGAGAAGTGTGCAAAATGTTGCGCCAAGAGAATATCATTCCACTATTAGGGAATTGGTTAAAAGGAAACACTCTATGCATGAGGACTGAGACTGGACGGCAGATCCTGCATGTAAATCTTCCCCCTCATAGCCTAGATTATGACAAGGAAATCACTCTGAATTTTGTTGTGGATGGGTATCTTTTGAGTAATATATTGATTAATACATGCGTGGAAGTCAATGTTCTTACCTTAGATGCATGGGTACAAATGGGGAGACCTCCATTGTAGCCCTCTTTGAATGTATTGTTCATGGCTAACCAGACTAAGGCCACTCCCATCGGAGTTTTAAAAGATGTCTCCATCACCATACAAGGAGCCAAGTTCACTTGAGATTTTGAGGTTTTAGCATTGGCAAAGTCAGATAGCTTCCCAGCTCTACTGGGATGTCTGTGGTGTTATTAAAATAATGTTGATCTTTGGTACAACAAGGGTTATATCAGCTTTGAAAACAAGCAGGAAAGGGTTATTATCCCATTAACAGATGGAAAATTTGTGCCCTATGTTGAGCCCTTGAGTGAGGAAGACCTGAATAGGATTTATGTACACATCATCTGGGACCCAGAGGTTCATGAGCCATCTAAAGAAGGAATCCTTCAGTGGGAGGATGCATAGTCTATTAGTGATAATACAAGTGTTGCTTGTGATAATTAGGCTCATAGAACCTATGAGTTGGTAGGGCGCGAAGTAAAGAGTATATTTTCTAAGGACAACAGTCCGCGTTGTATCAGGAGAATATGTAACAACTCAGTACCTCGTTACACCAAAGAAGGAGACTCTATGGTGTACCTATGGGCCATGGAGGAATAGTGGATAGACCAGTTGGAGAGACAGAATATACTAGCATATACCCTACGCGGAATAGCAACATGTTGGTGGGTGGTCCACAAGGATAATCTTGTATGATGGAATGAAATTGGGATTGATCTTGCTACTAGGTTCTTCAGGAGCAATGTACCTACTCAAATATGCACTTATCATGGTAATCAACCTGTTTAGCACCACGTTCAGCAGTGTGAGAGACTCTGGACAAAGGGGCAAGAAGCTTTACCACCTTTGTTGTGGGTGCATAAGTTTTATTCCACTTTACAAGCTTGTGCGTGTGCTTGGTATGTATATGCAAAACTCCATAGAGAGACTAGAAATTGGAAGGATTTAATTGCAGGAATGACCCAGATGTTTGATTTCTTCTCTATTAAACCTCTGGTGGAAGAATCATTAAAGGTTAAAAAGTGCTTAACTATGGGGGATAGTGCCAAGGCGGAAGAACTCATTCAAGAGTTATTTGACGAAGGAGACTCGGGAGTGCGTTTTGCGGAAGCAACAGAGGCCGATGCCACACTGCTTCAGCATGCTTGCCTTGAGAAAGAAACATGAAAAATGGTCTACTTAGTGAATGATGAGAAAGTAGAAAATATGGATATAGACCATTCAACAAGTAGGCATGAGGTGTTGGAAAGTGCAGATAAGACCACGTGTGTCTATCATGAACCGATGAAGACAAAGAAAGTGAATATTGGATCAGATGTTGAGCCTAAGAAGGCCATAATTGGAGACTATTGGTCAAACTCTAAAGTGGAAAAAATCATTGAGTTACTATGGGATTATCATGACTTATTCCCTTAGGGGTACCATTAACTTAAAGGCGTGCATGAATCATTAGGGGAGATGAAGATAAAGCTTAAAGAGGGTGTGCACCCAGTCACAAAGAGACCCTACAGGATGAACCCCAACTTGCACGAAAAGGTCAAAGAAGAGATTAACAAAATTTAAAATTCTAGAATCATCAAATCCCTGGACAATTCGGAATGGGTTAGTCTAATGGTGATCAGTATCAAGAAGGATGGTTGGATCTGTGTGGACTATAAGGAGCTGAATGTTGCATGTGTGACTGATCCCTTTCCTACGTCATTTACTGAGGAAATACTATAAGGCCTTACAGGGTGCAAAATCTATTTGTTTACATATGGGTTCTCTAGGTATCATCAGGTTAGGATTGCCCAGGAGGATCAAGAAAAGACTACTTTTACTACTGAATGGGGTAGCTTTGCTTATACTGTGATGCCTTTTGGTCTAAAAAATGCACCTGTTGTATTTTCATGCGTAGTTGTTCAGATGTTTAAATATTTTATTCACAACTTCTTACAGGTTTATTTAGATGATTGGATGGTGTATGGACTTGTTAAGGATCATTGTGAGAATCTGTGCTTGATGTTTGAAATATGTAGATAGCTGAGTATCTCTTTGAACATCAAGAAGTGCATATTTGCTACACCATTTGGAATACTGTTAGGACAAATAATCTGTAAGGAAGGTTTGTTGGTTGATCTAGCTAAGGTTGCAGTCATTATCGTCCTAAAAGGGCCTGCCATTCAAAGTGAGGTGAGTGGATTCTTGGGTCACGTGAGGTATTATAGGAAATTCATAAAGGGGTATGCCAAGGTTGCCGCACCTTTGGAGGATTTACTGAAAGGAAAAGGTACATTTTACTGGGGAGAACTGCAACAGTGCACATTCGAGACATTGAAGGAGAAACTTACTACCATGCCTATTCTGTGCTTTCCTTCATGGGACAACCATTTCATGTACATGTGAGCCTCTGGCTTACTACCATTGCCTATTTTGGCTTTCCTTCATGGTATTATAGATCATCCTATCCATAGAAAGATCTCCTGCAGAGTACATACAGTCTTTGATGCTATGCTCTAAATTCAGGCATGGCCATTGGCACGGTGTTGGCTCATCCTAGATAAGGTAGTATAGATCATCCTATATGTTTTGCTAGTAGAAAGATGACTTTCTACGAATGGTATGGCACAATGAAATCCTTAGAGAAGAAACAACTATACATGCAGCACCCTATATTACACAACTACAGAGGTTGGGATGAAGCTTTGTCAATGATCTATATGGAGGACTACATAAATTCAGACACTAGATCACATTATATCATCACTTGCATAGACTATCTGACAATGTGGGAAGAAACAGTGCCTACAAAGGATTGTACAGTGGCTACAGCAGCCAGGTTTCTGTGGGAAAATATTATTACAAGGTATGGATGTCCTTTGAGTTTGACCAGTGATAGGGGCACCCATTTTCTGAATAAGACAATCAGAATTTTATTGGATGAATTCATGATTGCACACCATAATACTACACCATATCATCCTCAGGAAAATGGGACTACTGAGGCTTTCAACAAGATTTTGAGCCAGACATTGACAAAAATTTGTGATGTTGGAAGGAAGGATTGGTATGATAAAGTGTCTGCAGTACTTTGGATGTATAGAACAATGTACAAGTGGCTAAACAAGGCCACACCTTTTCAATTGGTGTTTGGCACAGAAGCATTTCTTCCTATGGAATTCATGTTACCTTCCTTGTGTATTGCACGTGCTAGAGTTCTAGATGATGAGCAATCGTTAGAAGAATGGATTGACAAGTTGATTAAGTTGGATGAGCGATGAGAAATCGCATGTTAGATTCAGAAGTAAGAGAAAGCATGGCATGATAGGCACATTAGGGGAAAAAAGCTTGAGATAGGACAGGTGGTGCTTCTCTACAATTCTAATTTTCTGCACCATCTAGGAAAACTCAAATTACATTGGTTAGGGCCATATGTTATCACTCACATACTTAAAACAGAAGCTTGTCAGTTATAAACACTTGATGGAAAATGGTTACCTGGTTACTTCATCGGGAGTAGGCTAAAGCCCTACTATAAATAAGTCTTCTTGGTGTGTGTAACAAGGCAGTATTTCCATTTAGATTAGGTTTTCAATTATGTATTCCCTTAATGTATTTCCTTCTTTGTCGTTATGCTTTGTCAATTTAGTTGTTGTTTTGTGAAATAAGTGCATTTGCGCACTAGAAGCTAATTACCATTCACAATATTTTTATGCACAGAGGACTGCACATACTATTTGTGTGGGGTGGTTGTTGAGAAATGGGTACACATAAAGGAACAAAACTGCTACAGGTGTTATTCAAATTTTGAAGAGTTGGTGAAAAGAATTTTGCTTCCAAATGAGGACCATGGATGGAGATAAATGAAGGAACAGTATAATGCAAGGTAAGCGGCAGCCATGGAGACTACCAATAGAAGGCACAGTGATGAGGTACTCACATGCATAGAAGCATGCTGAAGAGAAGCTTATAGCCAGAAGGCAGGAAGGCGCGCTAAAAGGTCATGACTGAGTCGCGAAGATGTACCATACAGAAAATTGTCAAAAGGGTCAATTAATGAGGAATTTTGGTAGGTGAAGGACTAATAAATGCACCAACTTTTTGAAAATATATATAATGGAGGGATATGATTTCATTCTTACCGTTGTAAATCACAAAAAATTGAAAGAGTTAAATGTGACCAAGCTGAGTGAAGAGTGTTGAGGTGTGAAGAGTGTGAAACCAAACGTGAGAAGTATATTTTTGCGTAGGAGAATCTTACGTCCCTGTTGGTGAAGGGTTTGAGTGAATTAAATCATTTGAAAGAACTCGGGCATACATTTTTCAACTAGGGCATGCAGATTCGAGCTAGGGTTTGAGGTTGCATGTTGCAGAAGCTAGAAAATGAGCATTTGAGGAAAGAACGTTGCGATTTACAAATGACACCAAAGAAAGCACCTATCATGGGAGAAAAAGGGAAGAATAAGGTGGAAGCATAGGTTAAAATTGCTCCCGAGGGAAAATTTTCAGAAATGCAATACCCAGAAGGTTTAAAGTGGGACAAGAATGGGACTCTCACGTCTGTAAATGCAAGATCAGTGACTACAACCACCGCACACCAGAGAACGACAAGGAATTAGATGTGCTATTGAATACAAATACAAACAAGCGCACAACCGAGGATATGCCGGTGTATGATGATATGGGAGAGAAGCTACTAAAGCATATTGGAGTTTACCAGTTATACGAGCTTCCCTATTTTGGCAAGTATGAACCTTTGTACCAATGGGTGATGAGCAGGGTGCATGAGGATTTCTTATACTTTATTGGGCGTAGGGTAAGGATTACAGCCACTTTGATTTCCACTATGACTGGATTAAGGGGCATAGGAGTAGACCTGAACGGTGACTTGACAGATAAAGCAGCCATCTTGGAGACGTGGAAGGAGTTAGGATACACCAAAGGTCCGCGCGAAATGGATATAGATAAATTGAAGAAGTTTCCCATCATACAAGCAACTGGACATCTGGTCACTAAGTTAAATGATCAAGAGAGGTGGTCCCAGGTGAACACAATGTGGCTACACATTGCAAGGAAAATGTCACAGGGAACAATATACAACATAGCAGGCTACATTGCAAACACAATCATTGAGGAGGCGTGCACAAGTGAGAGAATCAGTTTCGGAGTTGTCTTGTTATCCTTCGTATTTTTGGAGATCGGGTGCCTGATGGACCAAAGAACAAAATCTAGGAATACCCTATACAGAACAAGTCTCTGACAGAAATGTTTGAAAAGTAATTTTGTGAAGGGTCAATGAGTGGGTCGTTCAATAAAAGTGCGGAGAAGTGGTATGACAGGCTTTGCGCGGCTTTTGAAGAAGAGTGGCACATCCCCAAGGATTTACCTTTGGTGGTGGGCAAGGAAGTCCAGTTTGTAGTGTATCAGAACTTCTACATCGTGTAATTTGCAATGAAGGATGGTACTTGGAGCCCTTGGTGTAAGCTTCCATATGCCTTCACAGCACGTTACTTCCAGGCAGTGGTCCATCCATTCAACAATGAGTGATGTCTGAACTTTGTTGCAAACAAGATAGACTACGACTACCACATGCTACGCAAAACCTATGTCTCTCTAGGGCAGACTTCCTACATAGAGAGGATGATTTTAGACATGATACGCATGAAGCCCGTGAGTTTGGAAATTAGAGATAGTGGGGTCGTGCTTATCTACCTTCAGCTCAAGCCCAAGTTGGAGGGAAACAAATATGTGGAGAACAAGTTCGCGCTCCCAGGGCTGCCTAAGGGAAAGCACACAGTAGATAATAAACCATCCCCAAAGCCCAGTAAAAATGTAGAAGTAGCTCAGGAGGAGGAAGATTGCGAAGATAGTGGTAGTTTGGTGCATAGGGGACGAAGGCAGCCCTCAGACAAGGTAGAATCTGAGCGTGCAAGTACTCCACCCCAGACACAAGAAGATGGGATGAAGAATTGGAAGTTAGAGCAGACCCTAAGGAATGTCACTTTAAGATGGTGTTCAGGAGAACAAGGACTCAAGGCACTACTCCCCAATCAGTGCGCAGATCACCATGACTCTCTCCATAGAAGGAGACAGCTGATAAAAGAAGGAGAAAGTTGAAGCTGGATGAGGAGGCAAAAGATTCTGAGGAGAGCGTGCCCAAATCTTCTACGCCACTAGAGGATGTGGAAGATAAAAGGATGAAGAAATGACAGATGGAGATGTGAATAATGAAGGAGAAAGAGTCAAGGAAGGAGAGATAGAGCAAGATACTGCTCAAAACATTGAATATCTAGCTCTGAATCTTGGCGCGCCAGTTCCTAAGGGGCCGAGAAGTAAAAGGACAAGTAGAAATTTTATTGTTCCGTCTTTGGGCTATGTTGAGGACACAAGAAAAATTGTCTAAGTCCATTTTCAGAGCACGGTGAGCCCTAAGGAGTTATATGGATGGGAGTTGATGGATGAGGACATGGCCATCATGCGCACAAGAAAGCAGTTATCCTGGTCTATGCACACACACATAGATGAGCCATAATTCAACGTATGAGAAGAATCCTATGTGTCAAGGAGATTGAAGAAGGCATCTCAGGCCAGACATATAACCGTGAAGCCCATTGCTATGTCTGATGAGTAGGTAAGCAATGCCTTGGTGAAGGTATCTACAGAGGTGGCACGAAGGAACATAAACAAATCTGCCACTATCAAGGCGTTGAGGGAAGAGATTAAGGCCAAGGATGATAAGATCGCATGCTTAAAACAAGAAAATGACCTGGAGCAGAAAAATAATGGGGTTCTTATTGGCATGGTAGAGGAGACCGTGGATCATGTCCTCCAAGCAAGACCACACTTAGAGCCCAAGGTGCCCAAAAATTTTCCTTCGGCTATGCACTATGTGCGTACTTTGGTTGATGTCATACTTGAAGAGGGACCAGTTAGGATGTCAATGCCAAAAGACTTTGAACATGAGGCAAAAAGGGAAAAAGCTGCAGTGATTAGAAAAATATCATCATATGAGGGGTTGCTTCAAACTCTGTGGGAGGATTTGAAGAAAGCGTATCAAGCATTGAATATTTGTACAGCTCCGGAAGCAGTCATCAGAATAAGGATGATGGTAGAGGACAATGAAGTCCTAAAATCTATGAAGGATGAAACATTGGGGCTTGCGGAGATACTGGCAGTGGTGAAGCAAAAGTGTGAGGTCCTTGCAGTGGCTCAGGAGCCACACAAGAATAGGTTGGATGAACTAGGTAAGCTTATAGCACAAAAAATGGATCTACTGGAAAGGAGAATATCTATAATGACTAACATAATGTTATTATTAAAAAATGAGAAGGGAGAAATTACACAAGATGATATGGAGTCTATTGCAGTGAATATCCCAAAAAAGCAGAGGCCGCACTGAGTAAATGACAGACCTTAGAGGCAGAAATAAAGGAAGAATATCCATAACTCATTCTTCCAGTGGAAGTAGAGGGTGATGTAGAGTAAATAACTATTCTTTGTATAGAAATTCTTTCACCTTCTTTCCATTACTTTACTCTTTATTGTTCAAGGAGTATCCATTACCGGGGCGGCAATGCAGTTTAGTGTGGGGTAATGTTGAGCAGACAAAGTGGAATACTTAGCAGAAGGCACACAAGAGGTTCACGCGAGAGAACAAGGCACAGTCAAAGGCACGAAAGGATGGGGGAGAACATGCACATGGAATATAAGGGCATATTTGGGACTTAGATGTTTTCACATGTACAGGATATTTTTGGAGATAGTGTGCAGAGCACATAAACTGGGAAAAGACTTGCGCAACATGCATCGTCTATTTTTGGAAGAGTGGCTATGGAGCGTTTTGCATGGGATCAATCTAAGAATAGAGATATTGTTGTCAGTTAACTGTGAGAGGTATATTGTTAGCATTCTTGCATGTGAGCCTATTATTGTAAAGGCACATGGTTGTTCTTAGCATGCGACCTATTTTGGGATTAGATAAGCGGTGAAGGGAAAGTCCCCACCCTATAAATAAGTAATTAACTATGTAGTATAGGTGTGTGTGAGAGAGAGAGAACTGAAGTACTGTGAAGTTATGCTTCTAAATCTAATGTGCACATAAGATATGGTATTATCTATTGTAATGAGATTCTGTGTATTTATCATGTTTAATATAATGGAGTGTATTGGTTGAATCAGATTATTAATCATTAGTATAATTGTTTCTTGCATGTTTTGATTTCATCATGGTTATCATTTAAGTATGTTATTCTTTAGATATAGATCTAAACATGTAGTGTAGAATGATGTATTAATCATGGATCTGAATGATTTAAGTCTTCATCATGCTGCAATAACAACCCTAAATAGGGGCCTGGTACCTTTGTTCACTTCAGGTGAGCACTTAGTCTAGGCTGAGTGATGTTCCAGCGCGCCTGGGATTTTACTGGTAAATTCTAGGTTGCATCATCTCTCCTTCAAGAAAATGCATGGACCATTCAATGAAAACAAAAAAAATGCCTTTTTGTCTTTCCTCCCCCCACGCATGGCAACTTTATTATTTTGGACCTGCTACTATTTTTCCTTTGCATGCATAGATTGGTCTTTTCTTCCTCCTCTGTAGAATGTTAGCTACCTCTGGCTGCGTAGTTTGTGCTTCCTTCTTGTCCAGTGCATATTCCTCCTTCACAATGTGTGGCCAATGTAATTTTTTTCTTCTTGTCAAGGCGTGGACGATAAGCTTTCCAAGTGGAATGAATACGTGGGGATTTACAATTTACATTGGTTGTTTTTTCTTATTCCAAAACATGCGTTGACAATCTTCTCTGCCAAATGTGTTGGAAATTCTCCTTTCAAAACTTGTGTTCACAGCAGATTGTTATTCTTTGTAACAGTTTAGCAATAACACGAGTAAGGAACAAAAATTCTTCCAACTAATTTCATGGGAAATGGTTACGGGAATTAAAGAAGCTTCCCCATAGCCGTTTCCCCTTCCCATTGAAAGAACCAATTCCCTCTTTCTCTGGTAGTGGCATTAATTGTCAGGGGAAAGTGGGAAAAAGACAACCATTTGCCAGCGGAAATGGCAAGGTGGGATGGCAATCCCCATTCTATTTCCCCATGTGGGAAATCGGGAGATTTTTTCCCATTTTCTAATGGGTTGAGTTGGAAATCAGTAGAAGAAATCCCACAAGTGGGGAAATAAGAAGAATTTTCCAGGAAAGGGGAAATCTGGATACGGGAAGCCAATTTGGCATCCCCGGCAATTGGAAGTGGAAGCTTTATTTTCCCTGGATATAAATAAAAAATTGTCCATTGACTGTTAATAAATATTATATTAATATTTATTTAATTAAAACCCCAAAAATTAATAAAATTGATTTTATCAAATAAAGGGTAATAAATTAAATAAATATTACTTAATGCAGTTTTTGACCTGGTGGGAGGATTTCTCGCCCGAAATGGACGAAACAAAGACCAGAATGATCAGAAGAACAATACGATTATGATGGGAATGAGAAATCAAGTGAAATGATACTTTTGAAAATTTTCAAAATTTCCATGTTTATTAATTTTGCGAAGTCAAAATTAGTTGATAATCGGTACCAATTTCAAAATTTGGTCCACAATTCACTTTAATGACCATGAATCAACTCTATGATGTTTGTATACTCCTTACTAAAATAAGATCCTCACTTTGTAGATAGAGGATTGTTCCCTAAATGGGATTCCATTCCTATGACCAAAATGAGGTGATTGTAATTTGCCTCCTCCTTAAGGTGTGATCAAACTACTAGGTGTTGAATGAGTTTTTAAGAACAATACCAATTGAACTGACATGATTTCTCATTCTTGAAAATAGGGTGCTCCATATGAAGATCATCCCCTCACCTCTCCTAGCTCTGAAATCATCCTTTCATGGAATCAACTTTATAATGCTCATACACATCTTTCCTCATATGTATCTCATGGAGATATATGATTCCTTAATACTTCACACATGATGGTCTTGGATACCTCGATGGCATGACTAGCTCATTTTAGCTTGTTCTTTGAAGAGATAAATGGACACAATGATAGAGTTGGGATATGATGATCATAAAGTCAATTCTTAAGCTCCACATTTCACCTTTGAAAATGGTGACTCCTTCATAATTCAATTTCTTGACCAAGATGACACCTAGGTAGAAGAATGATTATGCTACCTGACACCTTTTTTCTCAATTTTCTTCTCATAGGAATGGGTTTCCTCCTCCAAATAGGGGATGAATCCTTGAATGAAATTTGAGGATGAATTACATGTTCTTGACCTCTATACTTCACTGAAACATTTCAAATCACATTTTACGATAAATGAAACTATTCTAAAAATATAATTCTTCCTGCAACTCAAAATTTAGGTCCTATTTCATTTTAGAATGAGAGGGATAGCTGCAGAGTTTTGAAGTACCTCAAGAAGTATTTGAGCCTTGAATCAATGTTGATCATTCTGCCTCTTACAGTATTCTAATAGATTTAAAATGCCTATTTTTTCTTCCTAACTCATTCCATAACTCCTAGAATCATTCAGAGAAGTCAGCTTTCACCATTTTAGCTTTCATTCCCTGCACCTAAAAAACCCAGTCTGAAATAGATTGCTCCTAAATGAGATTTTATTTCCTAAACTTTCTTAAATTTACTTAAATGTCTTCAATTATCTTTGAAATCACCCTCAGATGCTTTATATTTTCTATAAACGCCTCCGGAGGGTGTTCAATTAACTACAAAATAGCCAAAATGGCCTTTTTAGGCCTTCGAAAGGAGTAGTCTCTCATCAAAACTAAATGAGTTGATCAATCACCTTAGAAACTATCCCCTGCACATTGAAACACATTGAATGATCTTCTTATGACTTTCCTTTAAGCAAGGGTAAAGGTTGAACTGGTAGCATATTAGCCATACGAAGGATGCACAGTGACTGAGAAGCCTTATTTTCAATTAAAGGCTTAGTTGTCATGCTTTAAAATTTTTAATTTTCATGCTAGTCATTTTGGCCATTTTGGAGCTAATCAAACACCCTCCCGAAGATTTTAGGGAATATATTAAGCATCCAGAGGTTATGTCGGGGAATCTTGGAAGCGTTGGAGGTAATTTAGGAATATTTAGGAAAGGTTTGATCATTCAATGACTATTTTCTCAACATTGGGTTTTTTAGGTCTAGGGAACAAACACTCTAATAGTGAAACATGAATTCTCTAGAAGATTCTAGGAGCTCTGTAAGAAGTTATGAGGAAAAAATAGGCATTGGAAAGTTATTTTAATCCTCTACATATTAGAGACATCCATTTTTCTTTAAGGCTTTAAGGTTTCATGAAGAATTTCAAAATAGTGAAGCTTCCCCTTTTGGTTCCAGACAAAAATGGGCCTAAATTTTTATGTTCAAGAGAATCAAATCTTGAAAGTTGTTTCATTAATCTTATAATGTGTTGTTCCATTGATAGTATGATGTTTCCACTCATGGTGAGGAAAGTGATTAAAATTTGAGACTCGGGGAGTGAGTTGATCATCTCCATATCCTGACTCCGTCATTGTGTCCAAACCTTCTTCAAGGAACAAGTCAAGATGAGATAGTCCAAGCTACCAAGGCATCTAGGACCATCATTTATGATGGAATGATAAATCCTATGAGGATAATTTTACACACATATTAAAACTTTAGTTTATTTGTTCCTCTCTACTAAAGGTTTAAAAACCATTCTCGTAATAAAAACCCCTTTCTACATGGGAAAACCAAAACTTCTCACAATACATTTCTAGGACTAAGCCTTGTGGTAGAAAAGAGATTCAAAACAGGGTTTTATAAAAAAATTAGAGCCTTGGAGTATTTTAAATTAATGTATACATGCTTCAAACCTTACTAAACATCATCCACACATTAGCTCAAGGAGAGAGGTAGTTTACCCTATTTGAGTCATATGAACTTAATTACAATGATGTGATGAGATTTATGGATTAGTTGGTCTCAATAAAATCATGCACAGTAAATCAAATGTTAGTCTATGATGTGTTTTTGGGTTTTATGGATTGTAACTACACCATTACGAGAAATAATTAGTCATATGAGTGAAGAATCCTCCTAGAATGATGGATTTGTGTATCCTTGTAAGGTACACTGAGAGAATAAGTGAGAAGTACATGATGAATGGACCACTGAGGTTAATGAAGAATTCCCTCTTTCACTTGAACCAATCCATGAAACATTGTCATGCCTTTTAGACCCTCTTGCACTTGATGAGAACTTGAAACAATTTCCTGCATGGTGCAACCATGATGATCCTTCCACCTAGGAAACACAGTGACTAATGAAATGTGAGACCAAAAACCTTCCAACCTTGAAATGATGATCACTTTTTCAGCCCTCTTCACTCAAAACCCTCTAAACCTACTCTCTCTCCTTCTTATCTCATGTATGCAATCATATGTACTAATTAGATCATATGACCTATATGTTCACACTCTCTGCCCTTGTTAGATCATCATGATACTACTTCTTCCCTTATCACATGGTCCTTAACACCTCAACTCTGCTCAAGCATCACTCATTCTCATACAGTCCTAAAAACATACCTTCTTCTCTTTTTCTTCACATATGCACCTTATAGTACAAATTAGATCAAGTGACCTATTATATTCTTCCTATGATATTCTCAACTTCTCATGCCTCTTCTCTACTAGTCTCTAGAGCCCTCTTACCTCTTCACACACTTCCTCTTTCTCAATCACTTCTCCATTCCTCACAAGCAACTATAAACAATACATACACTCATGCATATATACAAGCTACATGTCGCAATACCATATAGGTCAGAAAAATACCATATGACCATGCAAGGTCATTCATATTCAACATGAATAGAAATTTTACACATTCATACAAGTTATATAAGATGACCATATAGGTCAGCATAAGCCTTACAATACAAACTTTCTCGACTAGGCCTAATAGTTAGGTCTACACTTCCAACGGTCACATTTTGAACTTCAATGACATAAGGAAGCTCCACCAAGACTCCATCAGCTCTAGACACTTCATTAACATCCTCTCACAACCATTAACAAGCACAAGTACCTCTACAACATCCATCTTCAACATGGATCACACCATAAGACAAGCTCCATAAATTAGGTCTTAAGCACCTCATTATTCACTCTCCAAAAGTGATTTGGTTCACACCTCAAATCAAGTTTTCAAGACACATATGACACATCACTAGAAATTTATTGATCTCAAGAAACTTATTCAACTCATACCATCTTCCAATTCAAGGCATAACACTTCAAAACATATCCTTCTCTAACATTGATCAAATCTGCATATAGGACTCAAGAATTAGTCTTGAGATTATCAAGCTCCAACACCTCAAATTCCACTTCCATACTCAATATGTACATGGAAAACTTCACTAAGGACCTAAAAAACATATTCAAGAACTCATATTCATAAGTCACGTGAAGAAATCCATACTTGCATACATGTTCCACAAGCCTTCTTGACGATCCTAATTGGACTGATTAGGCCATTAGAGCTTAAGCTATAATACACCACTTCTGATCAAACCATGAGCTCAAACATATCAAATGGGACCTCACCAAAGTATTCATGTTCATATAACCTTGTTATACCATGTACTTATACCAAAAACCTCTTAGACCTCCATGACTGGTTTTGCACCCTTTAGGCCATTAGCGGTAGGAAACTTTAGGAGAAAGGTTTCACCAATTTCTTGCACAAAACCTGTGTCAATATTTTCATGAGCACTTGTCTTACACCCCAAGCTTGAGGAAACAATTGGTTTCATTTCATGATCCCTGCAACACATGCCTATACATGCAAATATTCACAAAATAAAGGTTTTTCTGTAGCTTATCATCATCCTTAGAGCATGCCACCACCACCAAAATAATATTTAAAGAATTCACTACATACTTTAATCTTCATACTAGCCTTCAAAATTCATTGCATGGCCAAACCCTTCATATTTTTTCCATCTCTACAAGCTAGGGTTTACAAGGGTTTAAACCCACTTGGCTTCTTAACAAATAAAGGATAGGACATCATTTTACCTCATTCCAATTATAAAATACTCTTAACTCCATGCCTCAAAAATGATGAATGACTCAAGTCCCTATGCAGATTTTTCCATGGTGAGCATTCAAAGTTGACCATCGAGCTGAAAAACACTGTTTTAAGAGCTCAGTAGATCCTAAAACAAGTTTTCATGCATTTCCTTCATATGTCTGACTTAAAACTTTGCACAAACCTCTGGAATGACCTTCTCCATTATTTCTAATGCTCATTCATGGTTACTTACTTTTGAAACTCACCATACTACATGTTTTTCCCTTGCATTATTGCCTTGTCTTCTATGTCTTGCTTCAAAGGACCTTGAACATGCACTATACACCTGAACCATGATCATTTACACCTTACACACATGCTCTAAAATGTCACAATACTCGTCACATGCTTACATTGAATTTCCTTGGCTTACTTTGCTTAATACCTCGTGTCATGTTTGCACTAGGTCTAGTTAGGCTTGCTTTAACCCATGTCATACTAAAACTGACCTTGATATCACCTTGTGGAGACACATACACCGCTGACACATCTCTCTAAACATGATATATACCATAACAACCTTTTACCATCTCTAGATCACATACACAAAACCTTTCTTGTTTACACTATGCATCAAGAACAAGCACTCACTCCTAGACACCATGACACTTCACGAATGCAACACTTCATAACACCAAAACAAAGCACTACCAATTAACCTTGAACTATGTTTCTTGATGATTGACACCTCATGCTGACTCTTATGCCATCAATGCAACTTGACATCAATGACAACACCAATGACATTATGTCCAACACATGTGTTTTGATTTTTTATGTATTATAAGGCATTTCATGATTGTGTATGTTTGAGCAGATGTTTTTTCCTTTGAGAGTTGTGAGGTTTGTAAAATATAATTTTGACTCGTCTAACACTCCTGCAAATTTTAGTAAACAATCCAAAACCTAAACAATGACTATATTCTTTTCCAAAAGAGACATTGATTGTGGAATTTAGATGCTAAAATCTTTAGGTTGAATGTTGAGATCCTAAAAATTACCTATATACTAACCAGATTAGATTATAAAAAACTATCTCCTAAACTGTAACTCATGGAGTTGTGAGACTAGTTCCATAAGGTGCAGAGTAACCCTAATTTCTTAGTTTTGTAAATATAAACCTGAAAAACACATATAGTGCATATACTCTAAGGAATGTGTGCGTGTTATAACGTGTACACATTCCCTTAATTATACACCCAAACCAATATTTTATAGGCTTGGAATTGTTTTGGTTTCCCAAACCTGCGCCTTGGACCTATAACAACACTGTGACATTTGTGTTTTTGACAAAATATGCAAAAAATCACCTTTCACCATGATCAATCCTACAAAAATGATTGTTATCTTTCTTAAAATTTGCCTACAACATCAATAAAACTATCCCCTTTCTAAATATATACTTTTTATATTTTTCTAACTATTCTAAGGTTTCCATTTATATTTATTTCAAACTATGTCTTTATACCTCTATTTTTAGTGATCGTAAACGATTATCTTTTTTGACATGTATCTTTTTTTCACTTCTCCAAATTGAAAAAAAAAATACAGTCCCAAACTAGGACTAATTCTATACATATTTAAAAAATCTAATTTTTGATACTTTTTGAGATAGTTGGTGTAGTGGGGGGGCATGGTCGGCTATCTGTTATTTTTTAATTCTCAAAATCTTTGTAATTGAAAAATCATAAAAAAAAATACTCACTAAAAAATCTTTAAAAACATATATCCCAAACTAGATGCTCCTATATATCTTTCTACCAAAGGGTTTTCAAAAATACTAAATAGTGCTAAAAATGAGGGCACACGACCTACTATCTACTTTGTTTTTTACAAAAATAGGAGCACCTATTGACATTTTAGATATTTAACCCAGTAACACTTAACCATTTTTGAAAAAAAAAGTAGTAGTTTAGAAACTAGACTCGAAATGCTACAATTCATGTTCTTATAACAGATCTTCAAAATTTGAGTGTAACTATCTCAAATAACTCGTACAAGTTGAAGTTTTTTATTTTTCAAAAAAAGTGTCCACTTAAGACCCCTTTTTGGCCCCCCATTTCCATAGACTTACCCTTATGTTACTTGTACATCATGCAAATGGATGTTTTGGACCATCTTTGTAGAATACATCTGTGAACTTAGACGTCAATTTGTAGATCCTGATGGTGCCTCTTTGTAGGAATCTACACAGCACTATATTTCATATACAACTATTCCACCACTCAAAGACACCACACATCTAGATGTGTAGGACTTCCATGCACGCTTTTCAGTTACTACAATAGTTGAGTGAAGCATCTATCTATATACTCAAGAATTATTTGTTTCATATTACTTATTCACACAATTAATTGTAATTTTTTAATAGAATTAATAATAAATTTATATTCTCTTGATAATGGGAGTAGGGAAGATTTGAATGTCTTATGGCGGTCTCCCAAGGAAGGTCAGATAAAATTAAATTTCAATTGTGCATCGAAAGGAAATTCGGGCAGAGCTACTTGCAGATGTATTTTCAGGAACTCGGAGTGTCAGCCTCTCCTGGCATTGGCAGAAGATTGTGGAGTTTCTTCCAATAATGTGGTGGAAGGCATAGCTCTCCTCTATGAAATTTTGGAAGCCAAAAACTAGAATTGGCCCCATTTATGGATCAAGGGGGACTCTCAAATCATAATTGGGGCAATAAATGGAAATCACATTAAGGCATGCATGTTAGATCCAATCTTTCGGAAAATCATATCCATCCTTCCATTTTTATAGAGGTCTCATTTTCACATATAAAAATATTATGGAATCAATTAGTTGATAGCTTAGCTAAAAAAGGAGTAGAGGTTTTGGATTAAAATCATAAAAATCATCAAGTTTGGATGGGGAATTTTCCTAGTGATAGCCTCTCCATTACTTCAATCGATGTCAAGAATGCCTTTTATCTTGATAATGAGTAGTTCCATTTTAACGGTTGGGGTGATAAATTCTATTGGTATTAAGGCTTATGGTAAGGCATGGGAAATAATTAATCAAATATTGGGTACATGACACTTGGCCCTTCCCTCGTGCGATGTGTGTCGAAGGCTTATTTAGTGAAGTCCTCTTGTGTGTGTTATCACTCCCGATTTTGCTTTTATGTCTTGGGTGGTTTTATCTTTTCTAGGTTTTTATGTGTGCCCTTATAATAGTCCTACGATGAAGAATCTATATAGTTCATAGGTAGGGTCAAGTAAGAAGAGAAAGAGGGCGTTTACTGGTGAAGATGTGGGAGACTCTTTTGCTTCTTGGATGGATGGAAAAATCAAAAATGTGGCCATGCGGGTATGGTTAGAGAAGACATAATTTGTAGCAGAGGAATTTAATAAGGTTGAAGAAGCTGATATTTGTGAGCATATGAGGAACTTGATGTTGGATCCACACCAGTCTGTGGGTAGACACAATGATTTTGAAATGGTCCAATGTTTAAGCTCAGCCAAAATTTTATCAAATGATTTTGTCCAGTTCATCGTTCACAGGGAACATGCATGCCTGGAGGAAATGTTAATGAGTTTACAGTTTCATGTGCACGCTCTAGATCAAGGCCTGCAGGTAATTTCAAAGGGACGGGAGACTCTAGTGTCCAATTTACGTTTTTCTCTTCCTAGGGAAGCATTGGTAAATTTTCCCTATTGTTGTGTTTATCCTACCTCTTCAGCCTAGGGAGAGGATGATTTAGAAGTTGATATTATAGTGGAAGTATCCCTCTGCACTAGAAAGGGAAAGAAGGTACCGATCTAGTTAACACCATGTGGCAATGATCGAATTGTATAATTTTTTGGTGTCTATCTTTAGTTTTTGTAGGTTTCAGATGTAGCCAATTTGGCTTGTTTTTGTATATATAGTTTTAGTTTATAAATGTGATGGGTGGGATGAAGGCTATGATTATCTCTCCCCCCATTATCAACATGATAAGGTGATCTTTACTTTTGAGAGTCCAATGATGAGCGATTCTATCTTGGACAGGTACTTCACGTATATTTTTTTACAAGCTAGGGCCTTCTCCCTAGGTATCAATGTGTGTGTGTGTGTGTGTGTGTGTGTGTGTGTGTGTGTGTGTGTGTGTGTGTGTGTGTGTGTGTGTGTGTGTGTGTGTGTGTGTGTGTGTGTGTGTGTGTGTGTGTGTGTGTGTGTGTGTGTGTGTAATTGATTCATAATTGAATTCTTTGGTTTGTTTATTTTACATATGACACAAGATGTCATGGGTACATTGCATGGATTACAATAGCTATTAGTATTGCATATGCATACACACAAGTAGATTTTCTATTGGTGATAGTATTGTTGTAGGATGAGTGTCTTAATTAGATATCTTGTGATTTCTCTTAGTAGTCTATATAGGAATGTTTCTAACTAGACTATTGATATTTATCTTGCTCTTCTGATGTTTTTCTTATGTAATTTTATGATATTGATGTCATCGTATGAATTTCTTATGGAAACATGTATCCAAGGTTGTTCAAGGGTGTTGAGGGGTTGGAAAATACTTTCATACAATATAGAAGGTGAAATGAGAATTGGTTATTGTTGGTGGTTTGCAAGATACATCTCAAGTTTTTTTTGTTAGGTGGTATATTCTTTCTTAAAAATTTACTTCACATTTTCTTACAATTTACAACAAAACCTATATACTTCTCTCAAAGAGGAGATATAAAGAAAGTTCATGTTGGATTGAAGGTAAGATCTCAATCCCTACATTAGATGAAGTGTTGGGATAAATAGTTAGTTTCTCAAGCTACAGAGGATGAAGTGTTAGTTTCTAAATTTGAAGTGTTGAGAATGAAGTTTTTGGATGAAGTGTTAGTTTCTCAAGTTGTGTACAGTTTAATTTTCATAAAAATACAATGTGTTTTAAGATCCTATTTTTTTCAAGAATATAAATTTATCTACTCACAATGCCAAGCACGTGAAGGTTTAATATCTTATGACACCACTAATTATATGTGTTAGTACTCATACAAAAATGGATCTAAAATAATAAAATAATAAAATTCGAATACACTAAATACAAACCTTACCAGTTTAAATCATAACATAAATTGAAAACTTACACTTCTAAGTCATTCCAATGAACCTTCTAGATCAACTCTCACTTTAAACTTTTCAAGAATTGTTTCATAATCAGCTTCACAAACTTTCCACAACTCTTAGTTGTAAGGTTTTCCATATAATTTTATCAATTTAATATTTGCAGCAATAACCAAATTTGAATATTGAAATATCCTGTTATGAGTTTCAAAGTATTGAAATAACTATTGATGTACATTTTTATGAGGGTGTATTCAAAGCTAAGTTTCTATAATAGCCATAGAACCAATAGGATAAGGTAGGTATTCCCAATTTGTGATAGTTATAGTTAATTTATTTTTTACTCTACATAGTGATAAGAGTAGTTATATGTTCTCTCATAATTTTCTTCATACACGTTAATTGCAAACACGAGTCCTACATTCAAAGTGTAATAACATTTTTTAGTATATTTATGAGAAAATAAAATATCATGAATGTTTAAAAATAAAATTATATTATAAAAATGTCCACCCCCCTGGTTTTTGTAAATTGAACTTTGATGGGGCCTCCAAAGGGAACCCAGGTCTTTCGAGGGCAGGGTGTCTTATTCATAATGATTCGATCAAGTTGGTAAGAGCATGAACATTCCTCTTGCAAAAAGGAACTTGTAATCAAACGGAGACACAAGCTCTTCTTTCGGATATTAAACTTGTTGTGCAAAGTGGTATTTCTCACTTGCATATCGAAGGGGATTCAATTATTATCATTCAAGCTCTCAAAGAAGGTAAAGCCCCGAATTGGAAACTAGATTACTTCTTATCCCATGTTGTTTTTTAGCTTGCTAAATTGGAGTCATGGGAAGTACGTCGTATCTTTTGTGAGGACAATCAAGCAGCGGATCTCTTAGCTAATTTTGGTGTGAAACGAGCCTATAATTCTTTAATAGCTAATGATTGCGTGGGGTGGCCGGGCTTGGCCACCATTTTGGAGAATGATGCTCTCTAATCAGCGGCAGATAAAATTTTCGGAGGCACGTGGGAAACTTCTCTTTAATACCCTGCCAAGATCTCATTTGCTTCACAATTTCCCTCTCTGTTTTGGTTTTTTGGGGGGTTTACATGAGTTGTTGCAATGGCTTTTGGTCCTCTTCCTAGGTTGTATCTGTGGAGAGACTCAAGAAATGGAATTTTACGGGCATGTCACTCTTACACGCCTGAAAAATGTGTTTAAGCTTGAATTCCTCCAGATTCGTAGGGAACTTGAAGGCATAATTGAGAGTAATGGTTGACCATGAGTCGATGCTGAAATTTCCTCTCTTTTCGTGACCAATCTTCTGCTGATATGCGAGGACAAAATGGAGGCGGTGCACATTTCTCAGCATTTCATCTTTCCCCGTCATAATGTATGGGGGTTTTGTATGCCTTCTTCTTTCATGTTTGATGCAAAGAACAAGGGAGTCCAAGGAGTTGGTTCAAGAATTGGAGACGTGAAACAAGGTTCTATGGAGGTTCGCAGTGGCTATGCACGTGAAATGCAAGTCTAGGGTGATGGAAGGGGCCTCTATCTCAAAGGGTGTATGTCTCTAACAAAACCACACACACCTTTCCTAATAAAGGAAGATAAAAATAGGTAAAACATTCATTACATTTACCATCTACAAAAGGTGTGCACCTTTTGCCATTTTAGCCCTTTACAAAGGGCATATGAGCCTTATTTTTTAAATTATTTTTTTACTCTTCCCAAATGACGTTGGGTTTTGGCTTACAGATCTAAACCTAAGCCTTGAGCTTATATTAGACCAACTAATATCTAGATTTAGGAGAATTTAGAAAAATTATTTGCCTTCGTAGACACAAAAAAATAATCAACTTTCTTTTTAATGTGCACGTGCATGCACGTGGGGGGAGGGGCGTCGGTGGGTTTGTAGAGGGGAGAATCTAGTTTTTAAAAATATAATTTTCAGAAAGCTAAATTATTATTCTCAATTATTACTTAATTTCTACAAAACTTAACTCATTATGGTCCATGCATGTAACATTAATGATAGTTTAATAATTGTTTTATGGCTAACCAACTTATTACAAAACTCATACCTCAATAATCTACACACTATTGGTTACTCTTTAAAAAAAGCAATCTATGAATTTAAGCTCAAAAGTCATATACGTACATATGCATTTTCATTTTTCCAACATTCTTTACCTATAAAGTCATTTTTTTTAAATATATTAATTGAAAAATAAAGGAAAATATATGAACAATCTTTCATATCTTTTACTTTTTTGTATGTGATTTTAAATAAAAGTTCATTCATTTGCTCTAAAAAAGTGTTCGTAGACATGCATTTTTGTTATGTTTTCACAAAAATTTACTATGTCAATATCATAAATTCAAAAAATTTACATGTACTCATTTCATCTAGGTATTGAAAAAATTATATATATAGAAACTAGATTTTAAATGTCACAATTTATCTTCTTACAATGTTACAAAATTGTTTGTCTATATGCCTTTTAAAGCCTCTCCAAGTTCAAGTTTTGCTATTTTCGAAACCAACAATTTATCAAAAAAAAATATGGTCACTAATCCCCCCTTTTTGTCCCTCATTATCTTGCATCCACCCATTGACCTTCATATTAACAAGATTTTTTATTTTCTCCTCTTTTTCTCGAGTCTAAACACAATTTTCACTTTTCCGACCTTACATGTTTTGTGTGATTTCTCTTGTTTATTACAAAATTACTTTATTTTTTTCTTAGTACTCCTCTTTTAGTTCTATTACTTCATTTTTACTCAAAATCAGTGATTTTATCTCAGTTTCTTGTTTTCTACTTTGTTTCATTATGTGATCATAAATTTTGGTATCCAAGCAACCCCTATCACTATCTTCCTCGTATGAATCGTCTTCCTTTGCTATCATCTTCCCTTTCCAGCTCTAGAAATTGTTACAACTTTTGGTTCGTTCTCTAATGTAAAATTGTTGCAAGTCTTATCTTTTAGCACTCCATTTTTTATTTTTCAAAATTACCTCAATCAAACCCATAATTCATCTGATTTAAAATCTCTCATTTTGGAACATTCTACTCCTTAAGTGTCATTTATCACATGAATCTCACAATAATGTATTTCTAGTTCACGACTCTTATTTACCTTTTGCACATGTGACGCACCTACAATTGGCCCTACTCCTAACTCCTCTTATTTTGTTCCTCCATTTTTATGAAATCAACTTGTTTTAGTACATCTATAATAATCAGGTGTTCCTTTCTCATTACAAAAATTGCATTAAGTCTCCTATTGCTCTTCACATGTATGTGATATATCATTTTGCACATTTATAACATGTTATCGTCATTCTTGGTTGTATCCTTTGTTTTCTTGATATCCTTCAACATACCATCCATGGTACCCACCTCCATTGTAATTGTTTCCTCTATAGCTACTATGATACCACCCTTTGTTTTATCCTTGGAATCCCCCTTAATTATTTTGATATCCTCCCACTTTATTTTATTTTCCCTGAAATCCTCCATTTTAAATGTGAAGTATGATGGGAAAATGAGTTTGAGTGAAGGATTGATGGACTTTGCCATGAAAATAGGGTTTTCTTAAGGAAAAAAATGTAAAGCTTATTGTTGGGAGCGATTGGTGTATTTCCAGGTGTTTGTGTAAGAAGAATAAAGTTGGAGGATGCTCTTACAAATCTTAAAATGTAAATTTTAGGTCTTGGTTCCTTTTTTATACAATTCATGAGAGATTCTCTCTCTCGGGCTCTGTGAAACCCTGGAATATGGCTAAAAGACTAAAATGAAGGTTATTTGAGTTCCCTTGATTGAAATCACTTGAAACTTGATGCATAGTAACTTGACATAATGATGAAAGATATTTTTGAGGTTTGAAGTGATTTGGGTAAGTACGAACTGAGATCTTGCTAACAATCTTATTTGAAGGCTAGAGAGGCCTAATGAAAGAAGAAATTTGTGGAACTGGGCATGTTTCCTTTTCAGAATTCTTTGCATGGTTGATATGGAAGTTAAATGAGCCTATTGGGTATCTAAAAATTGTTCTAGTTCTTTGAGAAAATAAGTTTAGAAAAATTTATGGAGGTAAAACATGTTTCACAATGCTATTAAACTATGCGGGCAGAGCTAAGGGAGTATCACACTTAATTGTTATTTCCTTGTGTTTTTAATGTTGTCAAAGGTTTGGGATCATGTAAAAAGTTAAATGAAGTTGTTTCGAATCTTTGAAATAGAGTTTGGAATTTGAATTTTTTTGGGGAGACAAGACTAAGGAACTTACTAACAGTCCTAGACTATGTAGTGTTATGATAAATTGCCAAGAAAAGAAGTAATTCATTGTTAAGAATAGTGAGAGCTTGAGAGTGTAGATGGAGTAAACCACAAGGGTTAATGCTAGATATATGGAAGTAAACCATTTCCAATTCAAATTTTAAGAAGAAAAAAAGGAAAATGAGGAATTCAAGAAAACAGTCCATAGTTTAAGCAACATAAGGTAGGGCAGTGTTTAGACAAAACAGGGTAAGAAGAAATGTCTTATTATGTGAAGAGGTTGGTAACAAAGCATATGAAAAGTTGATTCTTTGCTAGATAGAATTCAATAGTGAATTATCGTGTTCATTCTTAGTAAAAGGAGTAAATACATTGTGATCAAGAGAGATATCTATTAGGACATAGATGGGAAAGGTAAGTTGTGACTCTTTTTTATGCATTTTGGCTATAAGTGATTGGTTTTAGGCATATAAGGAGTTTGGAATTTGACTAAGTCAGAGTTCAATAAGAGGATACTCTTATCATTCTCTATGGAAGATGAAAATCCTAGAGAAGAGATAAAGGAACATATGAGGATAGTCAAGTGGAACATTAAGAAGAAGTATGAGGTGATTGAGTGAACATGGAAGAGTAAAGAGAGTCTTAAGGTGCATGTGGACAAGACGAGAGTTCACGAGTTGTAGGAACATTGAAGGACAACGAGAAGAAGATTCAAGATAGGTTATAGGCATTAGGAAAGAAGATTGATTCATAAAGTAGATGCTAGAAGAGTTTGTTCAAAATATATGTTTCCTAATTTGATTCTTGAGTTGCATGGACAGTGGTGAAGCAAGAATAGGAGAAATATAACTAGAAGAGGAAGGTTGGAAACATCAACCAAATGTGATGATATACTCGTTGATCCTTGAAATCCAAACACACTTGAAGGTATATCTAGTATAGATGGACTCACATTACATTGTAATCAGTTTGTACATGATCAAATGGTATAATCTTGTCCACCTCTGCATTAGGCATTCATCATTGTTAGGTTTGGAGGTATCATTACAATTGGGTTTAGTCTCATTGTGGTTTCTCGTCTTCATCTTTTCACGTATGGACACTTTGTTTTATTTTCCTTCACAGCAAATAGTATGCCATAATTTTTAATTTTCCACTACCTTAGGTGGTGAATTTGTTCTAATATCTTATTTATATTTGGTCCATTGTCTAAGTCTCAATTTGGCAAGTTCATTCACCAATTTCTCCAATTCAGTCTTTATTTCAGTTTCACCTTCTCTCTGCCATGGTTGTGCTACCACCACACGACATGTTTGAATCTTTGGTCAAACTCCTTAACTGTCTCTCCCTCTTTTTGAACTAAATCTCTCTATCTTTCTAGCACTTTGTCAGTTCATCAATTTGGACTAAATCTCTCATCTTTCTAACACTCTTTGTTGGTGTATCAGGGAAATGGAAATCACTCTTGAATTCTTTTTGCACTTTGTGCCACGACTTTGTATGATTTGGATTTATTGTCATATACCATTTTGAAGTCTCATCTCTCAAAGTTCCAACAAAATCATTAAACTTCACTTTCATGTTTGTTATATTATTACTTGACTAGTATGAATATAGTACAAGAGAAAAAAATCTTTGTATCCTTCATGTCTTTTTCAAATAGTGGCAACTTCTCCCTTTGCATCATTGTGTTTTCCTCTTACCCTATGGCTATGCCACTTTATTTACTTTGTGCGGTGCTTTTATTCAGTAAATTATTTTATAATGCTTGACCATCTAATTGATGTTTGATATCTAGCTTCTTCCTTTATCCTTTCATAACTCTCTCTCAAAGTAACTCTTACCCAATCATCCTAATAGATGATAGTGAAAGGGTTCACAAACAAACAAATTATACTATCCATCATATGTATAAATGTTTTAAAAGGGTCTCATACTAAAACCTCTCATGACATGTCCATGAGAATGATGGTGTTCATGATGGACTGAGATGGAAATTACATCACAAATTTTTCAAAAACAATTGTGAGTTGTCCTTCCATGAAATTCATATTGATACTTTGTTCGAGATTGTTTAAAACAAATTCAGATTATTTTCCTTCCTTCTCACATTTCATGTATGTGTTTATAATTATTAAGATGGACTATGTTTTAATACCACTAAAATCTCTTAATATTTCCTCTTCTACTCTTTTCTTTCTTTCTTTTTTTCTTTTTCCCCATATAACTGTGCATTAACACTTACTCTATATACGAATCATCTTTGAATGTTATCTTCCTAAATTTTTGAAACGGCACAAGGAATGGCATTTTATCTGAGGACTTCATTTCTTTAAACAATCTCTTTTAGTTGGGGCATTGGGTGTCACTTCTGATCTCAGTACTAGTCCCACTACTAATTTTGTTTCCCTTTTTTTTTATCATTTCTACTAACTATTCCTCCATCTCTATAATCATTATATTTTCTTTTCTTTTCTACTAACTATTCCTCCATCTCCATAATCACTACTAGTCTCACTACTAATTCAGTTTCCCTTTCTTTTTATCTTTTGTACTAACTATTCCTCTCTCCATAATCATTCTCTCTAATCTCCTTTTATATGTAACAACTAACTTCTTTTTTTCCTTCTCCAATCTTTTAGTTTCTATCATCTCTACCCATTGTTTTCTTTTTCTTTTTCTAATCAAATTCTCTACTGCTACTCCCATTTTTACTCTACTTCGCTACTTTTCTCTTTCTTTGTTACTTCTATTATTTGTGTTACTTCCACTTAACTATTTCATAACACTAATCACTCGTAACTCTTAATCTTCTTGCTAACTACTAATTATTTTCTTCATTTCTTTTGCTCTCCACTAATCGTTAATTTTTCTTTGCCAAATTCTGTTATTTTTTAATATTATGTTACTTTTCTCAAATTTCGTGTCTACTTCCTTCCCCACATATTTCCCCCAATCATGAGAGTATTTTTCTCTAGTAGTTACATCCCTTTGGATCCACACTTTTTCTACCCGCCATCTCTCAGGAACCTAATTCCATTTAGAAAAGTACAACACTGATTTTTTTGTTACTCTTGTTTCTGCTTAACATATGCATGTTTTGTTTTTCAAAATTATATGTTTGTCTTTCTTATTGCTTTCACTTCTTATTTCTCGCTACTTCTCTTTTTATTTTATGATAGAAGTCTCATGGACATCCTTTCAATCACACTCCAAGTTCAACAATCCTGATTTTAAATTACAAATTAAGCCCCGCTTTTAGCTCCCCCATTAAGATATTAAATAGGGTGGATCATCTGATTGTAAATTATGTTCCTGTGTCAAATGGTCTTGGCATTACAATATGTCAAGGTATGATTCCTTTCCTTTCCATGCACTAAAGAACACAACTCATTTTTATTGTTCCTGAAAATTTGTATAAACATTTCACTTGCATCCATTTGGTGTTGTTGCTAGTCACTACAATTTTTGTAACTCCGCAAGGTCTTGTATTCCCTCATCCTCTCACATCCCAAACCACACCCCAAAGTGTTACTGTTTAAACTTTTCATGCATTCTCCAATCCATGGAATTTTTCCATCGAGCTATACTCTGATACAGCCTCATAATTAAATCCGTTATCCTACTGAAGCACTATTGTTTATGCCTCTACAAGAGGTTCATACATTAGCAATTGAAAAACTTGATAAAGAGATTGACTCTGGGTGTTGCTTAAGAGGTATGAAATGTAAAAAGGTATATAGAAGTAACGCCTGCTCATCTCAAATTCTCTGTCAAATTCTTACTTTTGTGAGTGGTTCTCTAAATAAAGTTTTAATCACCAACAATACAAGCCATAAGGTGAAAAAGTAATTTGCATTTTAGTGTGCTGTCCTAACTTGTGTCTTTGAATGTGCATTTGGTCCATGCAGATAATTATATGATACCGTAGGTTAACAAAACAATTTTGAAGCTAAGGGGCCATAATCTAGCAGTGGAGTCACCACCCTTCCATGGAATTAGTTGGGTATGCTCAAAAGGTACAAAATATAAAAGGGTGAATGGAAGCAAAGCCAGCTCATGAATGGAAGCAAAACCTGCTCATCTTGAATTCTCTATGTCAAATTCTTACTTTTGATTATAGTTCTCTAAATAAAGTTTTAATCGCCGACTTTAAGGCCATAAGGTGAACACCTGCTTTGCATTTGAGTTTCCAGCCCTAATTTGTGTTTTTAAATGTGCATTTATAAATTGATGGATAGCCCATGCAGATAATTATATCATGCTGCAGGCTAACAAAACAATTTTGCAGCTGAATAGGCTATGATCTAGTAGTAGAGACATCAATGTTGGGTGAGGAGGCACCCCATTTTGAATCCCTGGAGGCACCCTTTTGCAATAGCAGATATGCTAGTGTATAATGTAATCATTGTTGTAATGGGTTTATAGCTCCAATCAAAAGTATTTACCTAATATTCATATAACAAATTTGCAAACCATATGGTTCCCATGCCAGAATAAGGTTACTGATAGATCAGACCTACATTTAAGAGACTCAAAATCAAAAAAAGTATGGATGGCATGTTGTCATTGAGCACACAAGGTATTGATGAGCTACGATTATTGTAGTAGAAGCACAAGATGATGATACTAAGATAAAAGTATTTACAATAAAATTTCCTGCCATAAATAGAAGTTGATCCTTCCTTGCAGGCCTGACTGGCTGATTGAAATTTACTTAAACTGACCTCTCCCACCATACCATGGGCCCACAAATGAGAGCAAATGCTATTTTTGGTGAAATAATCCTGCTTGACATGTATCAACCACAAACTGATTGGAATCGACAAAAACATTGATTCCTTGTATTACCTTTTATTTATTTTGGGAATTCTTCGCCTAAGATTCAAGCATACTCCAGCCTGGCCCATAGCACCAACCTTTAAGGTTAAATTGTTCGGACTAGAAAACACATTACTGTAGAATGAATTTTAGCATGCATAATCATTATTTAGTATTAGAAATGCTCATAAACCTTAGAATAATAAACTCTGTTGCCGTGATGTTCAATTCCATCAAGTTGCTCTCTATGCTCCAATACACTTGAAAAGATCAAATTGGTTGTCAAAGAAAATTTGCAGTCTACACATGCTCAAATGATATTAATTCTTCGATAAATCTTCATGCTTCAAGCCTGAAAGGATCATTACATTTCATTAGAGTAAACAACAAATTAAAATTAACAAAAATTAATAAAAATGATCACTCAAAATAGATTCTACTTATTTTGATATGTCTGGCATGTACCTCTTCTGAATATCATTACAGCTTTCGAGAAAGGGAAGTAGGAAATTGATAATCCCTTCAAGAAAACAAGCTAACTTCAAAAGCATAAGCTGCTTATACAAATTAACTTGGTCGAACCAACAATTACATCTGAAAGTAGACTGTACTTCAGCAAAGACTGGATGGCATGAGCCCAGCACATTTTAGGAACTATTTGCCAAAAGCGCCAAAGAATGCAGAGATGACATCAAAAAAGCTTAAAGAAAATCCTGAGACTCATCTATAAAAGAATTGAATTTTGATATTAAAGAATGTTAAACATATAAATGTGTCTTGCACAAAATTGCGGAGGAAAAAAAATATAACAGAACTGAAATAATTAGGTGACTGACAAAATGAATTCTAAGAACAACTAATATAACACCAACAAGAGACGTGACACCAATATTTAATGGAAATCACACTGCTCCAACAGTGGATCTGAGTAATTGACATACTTTTCCCATAGAGCTTTATACCTGCTCACTGCCAACTTCAACCAGGGTTTCATATTTCCATTATAATGCAAAACTGCGGCACTCTCAATCAGCTGGTTATCAACATTGGGATCATATCCTAAGCCTAGTACATGCCACCGTCTGTCAAGTGGTTCAGTTAGGCCATAGAATGTGAGCAAACCAGGAGGCAAAGTTCCCAATTTCCAGAGTGTGCGATCTATATTTTGCTCTTGCCAGTAGTGATACCTGCTGGTGACATCGGCCTTCTTCCACGCTACAAGATCAAAAACATTCATCCCAAATGCCCATCCACATGCATCTGGATCAAAATGATACTGAATCTTGGGGTGAGAAAAATTAAGATACTTATGATACCGATGAAAAGTCTCAAGGCAGGTTTCCACTGCCCCATTAACATTTCCATGCAAATCTATAGAGAAAAGAGGTGTCAAATCTTTCTGAACCACTACATCGTCATCTAGAAACAGAACTTTCTCAAGTGCAGGATATATTTCAGGCATATAAAACCTTAAGTGGTTCAAAATAGAGAGGTACTTAGGGTTATGAAACTTAATTGCAGTCCTGCTATCTTGGGCACCTCTAAAGTAGTAGCTTTGTGTTTCAGCATCTTGCAGCTGCTTCAGGACAGGAACATATGATGCATTTAACCATGTGAAGCCTTCCACATTTTGCACTTCTATAGCTGCCCCCTTGTACCAATGCATAGCAAACCAAGCCTGCATGGCTCCAAAATTAACTCCATCTGTAACTATATGGAAAACAAGCAGCTCTGGATGATCCGCATTGTAGGTTGTAGAGTTCACCACAATGGACGTTGCAAGAACATTATCTGAAAATACACAAAAGTGATACAAATTATTGTCTGTGAGCCTTGGAGAATTGTTCTTGTCATCCATGTACTTCTGGAGTTTAGGATCACTGATCCACTGCATTGTTAACCTCATACCCAAACAGTATAGGCCCTTGGGAACTGCTTCTGCAGCTAACTGTCCAAATGTTGTGCTCTGTACAGTGGCAGCATTTGCGCGATCTTCCAAAGCTTGTATCTGTGCCTTCAGTTTCATAATCATAGTTGCACTGTCATAGTGAAGCTCTTTTGCATGATAGATAAGTCGTGCTAGTTCTCGTATGGTAGGCTCAGCTTCCTGCATGGTGACCGAGCTTCCTCTTGTAGCTGCTTTAGATAGCAGTAATTGGCAATCTCTGATCTGGGCACTCAATTCCCATGCAAATTGCAAATCATTGCTTTCTTTTGCAATTACCACATATGCTTTTGCCAGTGCTATCTGATCTCCTAACTGCCTAATAATGGAATTTGCACTGATCATCTCTTCTGTGAGATTCATACCTTCTGCCACACTCCGCCTAGTAAATACATTGACCTACAAGAAACAAAAACTAACATTAGAACAATGACAGATTTCTTAAATAATAGTTAAAAGGATTGCCAGTACTAAGTTCCAATTCATCAACCTTGAGAAGCAAAAGTTACAGGGTCTAGTAAAACTTGAATCAAATTATAAAACTTATCAGTGGACGCCAAAAGCAATACACAGGAGATCTCATAAAAGTATTTATCTAAATTTCCATATTGATTCGAGTTCCAATGCATCAGAGTTTGCTTACTAGTAGTAATTTTCCTCAAAAGTTTTTGTAATTGATTTTTTATGAATAAAAATATGCAGATTTTTAGGTCAATGGCTAGAATTATCAACCAGAAAATTAGACAAACACAATTATCTAATAATAAATTCTTTAAGTATCCAGAAAGTTTTGAAAACACAGATAAGCAAACAAAGATACATAAGCTAGAAAAGATGCAAGAAAGTTATATTGAATGAGCACACTGATATCATCAAACACGGGAACATTCCATCAAATTACATAGACTGCAAACTAAGGTTTGGGTAAACATCTATCTGTCAGTTAATTACTGATTATCTCCCAGAACAAGAGACAGTTTAGACATGAGTATGGCCCAGTATTTACTCAGATTATGATCAATCATACTTTAGGATGACTTCAAACCATCCCCCTAATACTAAAATGTCAATTACAAATGAGGTTTTTAGGCCTTCAATATACTGAAAGGAAGGAAAACAGACATGGAATCCCATGCAAAGCAGTATTGCTACTGACAAACTCCAATCCAAATCAAGATAATATAAAAAAAGATGACTCCAAAAAAGGCATTATCTCTCGTAGACTAGTCTTCATACATGCGAAAGTCTATAGTTGATTTGCCCATGGAAGTTAGTATAAGAGTGGGTGGAAATAAGAAGACCAAACCACGCCATATTCAGACTACAAGCTTTGGCACTTCTTTTCAACAGCCATTTTTTCCCATATTTTACTCTTTCTGCTATTGCTGCACCTTGAAGGTGATTTGACTTGAAATTAAATTTGAGAATTGATTTCCTGTAAAGGGGCTCTGCATTAATTTTCTAAGGAAACTTTCTTTCTTAAATATTTTTAGCCTTCTAGAGTAAATTGGCCATTAAGATCAACTTACCACTTCAGCAGTAATGTAGCGTACTAAAGAAGATATTTTATTCATAACGACAAAGAAACTCAAGTTCAGGGATCAGATCCCCATACCCATACCCACATCTCTTGGTGACTTTATTTAAATATGATATAGCTGTACCCCTAGTTATATGCTCATGTGCCCTATTTCAAAATGACATCCTCATTCCCCTAACTGCATCCCACATCTCCTGGTGATTATGGTTTTAATTTTTAACCATTCTGCCATATTGTCTTCTTTTCTGGGGCCACAGCACTAAGCAATTTTGCTCCATGAATGAGTTTGAACATAATGAACAAAGTAAACTTCAAAGCAACTCAGCCTGTGTTGCAACATAATGAACCAGTTTGACCACAATTAGTGATGTTGTATATGATATTTCTGAATTTTTGTTTTATGGTGCCAAGTATTCAGATCTAAAAAATGACTGATTTTTATTTTGTTTCGAGCCTATCTGATTTATTTTAAATATCATTTTATGGTTGTTTGATATATGTTGAATGCTAAAGTGTTAATATTGTATGAGGGATTCTACAATTTGAAATTGAGAGGAGAAATTAGCATATTTGTAAGTTAGTGCACACAACCATCCATATATCGCTAATAATGGAATACATCTAAATAACATGAATCCTAGACTAATATGTTATGAAATATTTAGAGACCACCAAGTGTACCCAAAGCTAAATTTGTACTTTTAGAGACCCCCAATTGTATCCAAAGATAAATGTGTAATCACAGAGGCTGATTTTTTGAATAGCAATAACACCCAAGTGAGACAAACTTCCTATCCAACAAGAATCAGAATCACTACAAAAATCTTCTTTCCCATGGGCTTGGCATGGATCTAATGGATGCTTTCATCTTATTGTATTGGGCCTTCAATGTGCACTTATTGCAGGCTTGCTAGTCTATGGTTTCCAATGTGTATCTTTAAGGGAGGCATAAGGAGTGAATGGGTAAGGAGAATATCTAGCCACAAACGGTGAACGAGCCTGTACCTTGTTTGGCATGAACCACATCATCATGTCAATTTAGTATGGATTTTATTTTCTGATTCTTACCCTATTAATTTGGAACACTCTAATGAGGACATTCTCAGAAAGTTCTTGGCAGGAAACGCATTATCCTGACTTCTAAGGATAGGAAGGATTAGCTTCTCCCTCTCATGCCATTTTGGCTACAGATACATTTGTCTTTTTTCTTTTGTATCACTTTGATCGCTATTTTCTTGACTAGGGTCTCTTGTAAACCCTCTTTCTGTAATATGTTTTCAATCTGTAGATAGCTGCTGTCCCTTATGACATCTTCTTGCTGTTATTGCTTGCCAATTTACCCTGGTCCTACTTACCTAGTTTGAACATTTCAATACATTAATATAATTCCATTTCGTTTACTACCATTTGCAAGAGGGCTCAGATGCACTTAGGAGAAACATTATATGCCCGTAGAATTATAACATAATACATAGCAGCTTCCACTTATATCCTTCTATGGTGAAGAGGTCATCTTTAAAGTGTTTCACATAAACTCTATTTTCTAGGGGAAGTGCTTTACTTCCTCCAAGGATTACCCAACCTGGCCCCCTCAGTCCTTGACATTCCCCGTGGAGCATTTTTCCAATTTTTCAAATCCTACATTGGCCTTTCATAGTGTTATGGATCTGGCTATTTGTATTGTTACCCTAACCACATGGATTGGGAGGTTTACTGCATTGTGTTTACCCCAAGTTTACTTTCAAAGTTTTTGGTCTTTATTTTATTTTGTTGATCAATGTTCCCAAGTTCCTTATACGCTATCATTCTATTGTAATTGGACTCTCTTAGTACGGATACCGCTACTGGTGCTCTCTTGGTACGAAAACCATACTCGGGGCCTGTGGTTTTTGTACCCACACGCATTTTTTTAAAGAGAAAACAAATTTTAAAAATAGACTCTAACTTAAAAAAATAAACCCTAAACATAATTTACCTACCCACCCCTCATAAAGACACCACTACAATGCTATTTATACACCACTTGCCTCCATTCTATTCACACACTCACATTTTCATCTTTTGCGAATTGGGAGCTTGAAAGTTTAAGGAGAGAGATAGAAGCTTGGAGGAGGACGATAAGAGTTTAGAGGAGGATCAGCTTCAAACATCAAGGAGGAAGGAGTGATTTCAGGTATTTTCCATGCATCCATTGTTCTTTTTTGTTTTTTGTTTTTTAATCAAAAAATTTTGTATTACTATTAACTGGTATGTGATCAATGATCAATGATCATGAATGATGTGTTTGCACTGGTATGTGATCAATGATCAATGATCATGAATGATGTGTTTGCACACATCATTCATGATCATTGATCGTGATCTATCTATATTTCATTATTTACTTTATAACACATCATTCATGATCATTGATCGTGATCTATCTATATTTCATTATTTACTTTATGTTTTCTTTTTAATATTAATTAATTTTAAATTAGTTTTGTATTTAAAGTTTAAAATTTTAGGGTTTGTCATTTTTTTAAGTTTTAATTTGTTAAACGTCTACCCTTTGTGTATGCTCTCACCTCACACAATTTATGGCGAACTTGGTGATCATGATCAAAGAATGGCATAGGGGTTAATAAATTAAATTTTTAATTAGTTGTGTTTTTTTTTTTTATAAGTTTTAATTTGTTAAACGTCTACCCTCCGTGTATGCTCTCACCCAGCATCATTTATGGCGAACTTAATGATCACAAACACAGAATGACGTGTAGGGGTTAAAAAACTAATTAACTTTTTAATTAGTTACATAGTGTTTGTTTGTTTTTTAAGTTTTAATTTGTTAAATGTCTACCCTCTATGTATGCTCTCATATAATCCTCGCACCATTTATGGTGAACTTGGTGATCATAATCAGAGAATGACATGTAGGGGTTAATAAATTAATTGTGTTTGAATTTTTTTTTTAGTTTTAATTTGTTAAATGTCTACCCTCTGTGTATGCTCTCACCTCGCACCATTTATCTTGGTGATCAGAACCAGAGAATGACTCGTAGGGGTTAATAAATTAATTATATAATTTGATTTACTATTTTTTTAATAGTTTATTAAATTATTTTGCAATTTTTTTTTTAAATATCTCTGATTGTAGGTTAAAGCAAATCAAAAACTATAGTCATGGCATCAAGTTCAACTTCAGGGGGGCATGGGGAAGCAAGCCATGAGGGAGGCACACAAGGAAGTGTTCCAGGTCCCACGAATGTGAGACTGGATCCTTCCTATCCTTTATGGAGGCATGTAGAAGTGTTGGAGCTCCTTGTTGGTGGTGGTGTTCGTGTTTGGGTGTGCCCCCATTGTAACATGACATTTAAGTCCTCATATACCCAACTGAAGGCTCATTTAACTGGGGTAACAGAACGGGCATTAGACCATGTAAGAAGGTGGACAAGAATAAAATATTTATATACTTAAAAAGAGCAAAAGGAGGCTACCTTGCAAGCTGTAAGAGCTCACTCCAAAACTGTTCTTTTGCAACAAAGGGGTATAGGAAAACCACCAACACCACCATCATACCATCCTTTCATTGACAGTCAGACTAAAACTCTGGCAGCTGAAACTCCTTTGAATGAAGAGGCCACATCACAAAAGAGAACAAAAGGACCTCTAGAAAAATCATTCAACTTGGAGAAGAGAGACATTGCAGATGAATTGGTAGCTCAGTGTATTTATGCATGTGGGTTGCCCTTCAATGTGTTGAGGTCACCATATTGTTAGCAAATGGTGAGAGACATTAATGAAGTGCACAGGGGTATAAAGGCTCTAACTATGAGAAGGTTTGCACATCTCTCTTGGCAAAAGAAGTGGACCACATACAAACTTCTTTGCAACCGATTAGAGATTCCTGAAAGGATTCAGAGTGTCTATTATATCGGATGGATGGAAAGACTCCCGAAACAGACCTCTTATCAACATTGTTGCAGTAAGCCCTAAAGGGGCAATGTTTTTTAAGGCTGTTGATTGTGAGGGGAAAATAAAAGATGCACAATTTATTGCAAACATTCTAATTGAGGTTATTGAGTCGGTGGGCCCTCAAAACATTGTCCAAGTCATCACAGACAACACAAAAAATTGCAAGGCAACAGGGTTGATAGTAGAGGGCATATATGAGCACATATTTTGGACACCATGTGCAATACACTCCCTCAATTTGATGTTGCAGAAGATTGGGAAAATCCCATGGATTGAGAAAATATACACAGAGGCAAACAAAATTCAGATGTTTGTCACCAACCATCACATGTCTCAGGCCATTTTCAGAAGATTCTCGAGGTTGGAGTTGTTGAAGGTAAGGGAACAATTCATTAGTTTTAAGTTTTTAAGTTTTTTATTTTAAATTTTAGTTTTAAATCAATTTGTACTGTTATTGAATTTTTTTCATTCCTTTTTAATATTTTATAGGTTGTTGAGACTAGATTTGCATCTCACACACTCGTCTTAAGACAACTTGTGAAGGTAAAACATGCTTTGAGCAGTATGGTGATTGACAATGTTTGGACCATCTGGAGGCAATCAAATACAGAAAGAGCCCATAAGATAAAAACATTGATCCTTGATGATGATTGGGGGCACAAGTTGAGTATTTGTTGAGTTTCACAAAGCTTGTTCTTTGTATGATTAGATTTGTAGACAAAAATAGTGCTAACATAGGAGAAATTTATGATGGAATTGACTCCATGCTTGAGAAAATGAAAAAAATCATACAAGCCAAAAAGAAAGACCGTGAAGAAAACTTCTATAATGAAGTTAAGAGTGTGGTCATGAAGAGGTGGAACAAAATGACCACCCCATTGCATCTCCTTGCCTATGCCTTAAATCCCAAATATTATAGCAATGAAATAGTTGGGTTACCTAGTAGGCAACCACCATATGATGACCAAGAGGTTGCAAATGGGACTAGGGCAACATTCAAGAGGTTGTTTCCTGATCCATCTATATCTAGTGCAGTCCGCAATGAGATGGGAATGTTTGTATCTTCATAAGGTAGCATGGGAGAGGTAGAGGGTCTTTGTGACAAGTCCAACATGACTCCAATCAAGTGGTGGTATGTACATGGCCATGATGCCAAGTACCTACCGACCTGTTGCCATTAAACTGCTCTCACAGGTATGAAGTTTGTTATTTGATATTTTGATTACCAATTAAAAATTTAAATTTAAGATGATAACACTCATTTTTGTATATTAATAATACTTTTTTTTCTGTGACAGGTGGCTAGTAATTCTTCAGCAGAGTGAAAGTGGAGTACTTATGGCTTCATTCACTCAGCCAAACAAACCATGTTGGCATCCAAGAAAGCTGAGGATTTGGTATACATACATTCCATCTTGCACCTCTTAACGCACAAGACGGAAGAGTATACTAGAGGTCCTAACAAACTTTGGGATATTCAACCTAAAACCACTGACTTTGAAGCTTCCGCTGGTTATTTGTTCAATGTTTCACTACTTGGCATCGATGATGAACATACAAGGAGCCCTTCACAAGAGTTGGACAGTGGAGCTAGTGCAAGTGGGAGTAAGCTGAGACTTGCAAGTGCCATTCATGGAGATGATTTTGAGGATCATCTAGATGATATGTTCTAGGAAAGTGAAGTAAGTTGAATTTATTATGTTTTGATCTTTCATGAATTAATACAAAGTATTTGAAATCTGTTTTCCATGAATGAAATTATGAATCCATATGATTTTTATGAGTATTAAATTTTAAATAAGTATGCATTTTTCTTTAAATTTTGATATGTATTTATATTTATTTAATTTTTAACAATATATTGTATGAGCATACCCACAGCATTTCATACCTAGGGGTTTTAAAAAAAAAATCCGTTTCAGCATACCAAACCCGTACTCGTAGTCGTATCCTGGCTATCTAGATCCCAAGGATGATTACAAGGACAATGACAACAATCTGACGAGACTCTAATCATATTAAGTTTAACCATCACAATCCCCTTTCATGCCTCAATTTACAGCATCATATAGGAGCTTGCAGCTCCACCGACTTGCTCAGGGATATGCCTGCAAATATTCCCTTCTAGATATTTTCCAAAATGATCCAGCTGGCACGCATATTCCTTCCTCAGAATCCCTGATCACCCACTTCCTCTTAAATCCTGCACTGCCGCATGTTTCCCTTGATCGGATTTGCATTACCTAGTTAGTCCTGTGCCATGTGTCTCACTCAAATTCTGTAGGTAACCATCCTTGTTAACATGCCCAAAACTGGCGGTCAACAATTATTTTCTTTCTTCTTTAAAAAGTAAATGCTATAACCTAGACCGCTTATGTTCTCATTCTCAATCTCAATCTCAATCTTGTAAGCAATCTAATTCTGCATTTATACGCTTTAATTCTGCTTCAGGAGAATCAATGTTGAGTTGTGTTTGCAACTCCATTACATTAGTCTTCATTTTCTTGTTACACAAAAGCTGTGTTCATGTAACATATGCTGCCTTTGATCTTCATCATGGTTGCATCGTTTTGTATTTGGTAGTTCTCAGTCATGCCTTACAAGAAACATATGCCTTACAGGAAACATATCTCTATTCAATGGTATAATTGATGAATTAAAGACCAAAGCAATTACCAATCTCAAAAAAAAAGTACAGGACTATACCTATTATGGCATGAAAGAATGAAAACCAAAGAATTTACCAATCTTGATTCACATAGAGGACTCTGTACCTATCATATGATGTTCAATCATAAGCAGGACAAAAATATTTTTCCCGTGTTAAGCCTCTAGATCAGATTTCGCAACACATTTGGTCATTCCATTGCCATTAAGATTTCTCTTACCCAATGCAAATTTTCCTGGCAGCCTGTTCTGCTTGGATCAATGTTTTGGCTATGGTTTGTCCATTATGTTATAGTTTTAACCAAGTATTTCCATGATTAGTGAGAAAGGCTTCTCCGGCATGTTCAAAAACAACAGTGCAAAAAATTGTGACACAGCACAGTATGCACAGAAATGCTTGGCACAAAGTAGAAGAACACGCCAAAAAAATGAACATATTATTATCCTGGGAATATCTTGTATGTATACACATACATACACAATTACACCCTTAAAAGGTCAGGATATGACATCCAATGGTTATGAAACCCAACTCTCCATGCAGATGAAACAATCGATAACCCTGGCAATTAATATCCCACCACAAGAAAACAAAAAAGGAAAAGATATAGAGGCTACACATAATTTTTTTTAAATGCATCATATATTATCTCAGTGAATCAACAATTTTCAACAGCTGAGCACAAGGGTTACAAGGAAGTTCCCTACCAAAAAAAATCAAGGAAAAAGAGCACCTGAAATTGCGCCCCAATAGGCAAAGAGTCAACATCGTGAAGAAAGCACTTCCACTTGGCTTTGACTAGAAGAGACATATATTGCTTGAAAATTCTCGGCTTTCTTGAAATTTTGAAAAGAATCCTCCTGAAAAGGAGCTTTACATCGTGCTTGTGACGAAAACTTGGGTGCCAACTGAATCATTTGCCTAACATTTTTGCATCTGTCCTTCATTATCCAAGAATATTTTGACTGTATTCTTACTGCATTCTTTACCACATTCCCACTCAGTCAAGTGTTTACACATTTCCCATCTCACAAGCTCATTATAAGCCATTCATGCAAAACACTGTCTTCTTTGGCAAGCAATTTGTCAATGGATCTGCAAGTCTACAAGCCTTCACTCAGTTTTACCAAACTCCATCTGTAAAACCTCATTATGGCATACTCCCAAACATAATGATATTACATTTCAATGTGTTTAGTCCTCCCATACAACCGTGGATTCTAGATACTGGCCAAGCAACTCTGACCATCGCATCTCAAATAGGACACTTTTGGACACATGCCACCACGTCATGTAATTTCTTCAACCAAACTAGCTCTTTATAGGAAAAGCATGCTGATACATACTCCACTTTTAACGAGAAATACTTAGTTGTTTTTTACTTGAACATGAGATGAGCCCTCCAAACAGCATAAAAGCAGTATCCAGAAGTTGGATTACTTCATATAGATCCCCGACCAAATCCACATCATAGTAACCAAGTATATGCAATGTCTTTTCTTGAATCCCTTTGATGTGATACCATGACATGTTGTACCCCTAAACCTGAAAACTGCTTAATCACTGCCCAATGTTGCAATCCAGAGTGCTGTAAAGTTTGAGCTAGCAATGCTCAACGAATAGGCCAGGCTTCCAAAGCACCCTGTATTGGACTTTTCCCATTTCTTCCACCTCGGCTTCCATCCTGGGAAACATCCCTTGACAATTGCACCCTAACTCCACTGGTGTAAGTACATGCTCCAATTCAATCATTAAAATTATATATGTATGTTCTCAAAATATATACTATGATTCACATATATTAGCCAATCATTTCACATCCCTACAAGCTTGAATTTTCCCTAGCAATAATGGTTTTCCCCCTGATGTCTTGTTACAAATTCCAATGGTAACTTAATTCTCAAAATTACTCAACAAGGGTAAATCCTTGCTAAAGACAAATGTGTCATTTTAATATAGTGCCAAAAACAAAAATGACTTGACAACCCAATTGATGTACTTGTATCCGAATGTTGTCAATCTGCTGGGTACTAAGCCCAAGATGACTACTTCAACTAATGCAATGTTTTCGCAAATTGTAAAACCTTTTACTACTTTCCGCTTCAAATATTCAGTATGTCCTACAGCTGGGTTGTTTGTAAGTATATTTCTTCTTCCAACAAGATACTCAAAATGCAGACTTCACATCAAGAATCGTGAACATGCAGATTCAGATTAGTAACTGGTGCCAACAATGCTATCATTGATGTTGGTGCACCACTGGTGAAGAAGTTTCTGCATGCTCTAGTACTACAACCTGAGTATATTCCGTTTGCCACCAGTGTACCTTTTATCAATCAATAGAAACGTTTGTTTTATACTTCAGCTTGAATGGCCACTTGAATCTAAATTCCTTTCTTCCAGAGGGGAAAATCTGCAAGTTTGTAATTCTTGTTTTCATCCATGGCTTGCTGCCATTCTTCTGAATTATCTCCTTCAGGTGCATCTTTCACAAATCCAAGCTCCTCTGCAATCCTTGCATAATAATCCTTCGTTCTTTGTTTTAGTCTTCTTATTCTTGTTGATCTTCTGGGCATATGCTATTATGCACCTTGAAAGACTTCAGGTTGTGGATGTGATTCTTCTTCCTCTATCATACCCTACTCTAAACCAAACAACGCATATTTATGCCCCCAATCAACATGTTCAACACCAATGCTATCACTCTTGAAGTGAACTCAATTTTTAGGCAATTAACCTGTTCATGCATCCCACTCAATTCTTTGAAAGAATTGCATCATCAAAAGCTACATCTCCGCTCTTAATAATTCCTTGCTTTACCATATTATTTATAGAGACGATAAATTCCAGCGGCCCTGTCTTATCCAGTCATAAAAGCATTTAACACTCTTAGCATTCAGCTTCTTCCATTTTCTCATTAGGGATATGGACACATGTAGAACAGCCAAAAAACCTTCAAATATTGATACTTGGCTTCATCTTGAACCATACTTCACATGACGTCTTCAATTGCAATCCTGCAATGTTAAGAATATACACAACAGTTTCTATTGCTTCTTTCCCACAATGAGTTACGCAAATATTTCCCTCTTTAATATGCACCCAACACTTTCAAGTTTCAACCCAGTGCGAAATAATATATATATATAGTTCCTTCCAGAGAGAAAAAAAAATCAACTTCCTTTACGTAAATCTCAATCCATTGTCACACCTGAACCTCTTCAATGGTTTTCCAAATTGCTTATCCAATGATTTTGAAAAAAAAAAAATTCTCCATTGTAAATGACTTATTCTAAGGTAAGCAAATGTCTTTCTAGAAGAGTCACCAACAAATGTTTAAAAAAATAACTTGTTCCTCTATGACAAAATCTACAATGATTCAAAAATATCTGAATGATTCAGCTCCCATTGACTACTTTACTCTTCATGGATCTTTCCTTGAGAAAGATTGTCTTGTTTTCCAATTTTGCAACCATCACATATACCAATTGATCAAGACCCGAGAATAATATGAGGGGAAACATGCTGAAATATATGATTCCGATGTGTTTATGGGCAGATACGATTTAAACAATTATTTACAAGTTATGAATAGGTGTAAGAAAGCATTAAGAATGAGAAAGGACATAGGAAATGAATTCACAATCATAATACGATGCCATACCAATCACACAAACACGAGAATTAGACTGTAATGACAAAATTGTATTATCTGACTATGTCTACACAAATTCAAGAGAATGAATGATAAATAGGATTGATATAGTTTATAGGATTTAAGGCAGAAACCCATTGGATCACTACCATACATATTTATACAAATTCTGTCTTTTGGTCTTCTAAGTGCATTGGGTCTCAGAGCCACATAGGGTTGACGACCCATGCTTATGCTACTAGTACACTCTGTCATCAAGCTTAAAGTGTTTTTCTATGATCAATGTCAAAGTTTGAAGCATGCTGATGGCCGGGAAAACACAAGGAATCTTGACGGTTAAGTTGGACACTCTTACTGCCACCTGGATCACCAATTGACGCTAGTAAGTGCATATTTAGGCCCTCTACCTAGCTGCTCCATCTTTAAAAGCTCCAATAAATGTGCCCAAGCATATGATACCAAGCAATAGTTTTCACTACCACATCAACTTCCACCTCCAAGGAGTCTCCAGGACTTTTGCTTGAAGTTTATTAAACAAAAAATATCCTTTTCTTTTTCCTGCAACAAAGTGATCATTCTTGTCCTTCAAAATATAACCAAGTCAAACAAATCAATCAACTTTGCACCAATAATTCTTGCTTACAAAGAACAAGCACTGGTCAAGGCAACATGATGGCAGTGTGGGCCTGTCGATCAAGTAAATGACCGAGAGACAACTTGCAGCCTTCCCATGGTATGAAAACAATAATAGGCAATCACAAAATATGCAAATAAACATTTCATCCATTCACTTTGCAAGCAAGAAGACATTAAATTTAATGGCACTCGTGTCTAAGCTCCATGTAACCTGCAGACCAACTTCCTACACTACTTGATTAGCTCAAGCCTTCTTTTCTACAAGCTCTACACTCACATCCCTTTTCTAGACTCACTACAAGCTCCAGAGCTCTTATTCTTGGGCTTAGCTACTTTCAAAATCTAAAAATCCTCTCTTCCCCAAATATCTAATGAACCCCCCTCCCTCATAAAACGAATTACACATGTTATTGGCAAGAGTGTTTACAAAAAAACCTAACATAGGGGGAACTTGAATCACCACCTGAACACTGAAGATGCACATGTTACATGACAAGTTCAAAAGCAACCACCAACTGCTGCAAATACCATTGTATTGCAGTCCAATTTTCCCAGTTTGGAGATCCTTGACATAAGCTGTCATTGCAGGATTAAATTTCTCTAACAAGTCATTGTTTGAGTTCATTTTGCAGGAACGCCCCAAGAAATTATGTTCAAGCATTACTTCAAGTTCTGCCATGTCCGTCAATATCTGCCAACTCTGAACATGGCACTGACACGTCCGAGATGGTTTATGCAGAGAAATTCACCACTAATTTGAAGTTTGTAAAGCAATAAGCACTGGAGGACTCAAATGGACTTGTAAAACTCAAATAGACTTGTGAAGCTCAAAACAGGCTTGTGAAGCTTGAATGCACTTGCAAAGCTCAGATGGGGCTTATGAAGCTTGAAACAAGCTTGTGAAGCTCCTATAGCTTTGTGAAGCACCAAAATAGGTTTGCAAGCTTGTGAAGCACATAATTGATAATAGACCTGCGAAGCTCTACAAAGCTCAAAATAAGTCTGCAAAAAACAATATCTTGTACTTGCCGCTGGATTCTTCACCCAGAAAGATAGAAGTTTTCAGCAGAATGCAAAAAATGGTTTGAGATCTGAGGATGCTTCTGCACCAAAAGGCATTATTAATATCTTTGTAGGCACCATTAAACATCATCAGCAATCGTATCCCCTTCACCAGTTAATTCATGTCCTTTGCCATCTCCAAAAATCACCTTCCTACCTTTTTACAGTCAACTCATATTGCACAAACTATGTTCTCTCATATGTCATGTGCTTCGCAGTTTCAAAATCCAACTATCGGGACCCTCAAAGAAGTTCAATCTTAGCAAGGAAATAATATTTGCTGCATCTATCTTTCGCGTGAGCAATAAATTTGGGGCTGTCCTCTATATGCCATTCTTCGTGGCAATGAAAACATTTGATCTTGTCCTTTTTGTTAAGATTCACATTAGAGGATTTCAATTTTTCTAGATTCTAATTTGATGAGCCTTCTCCCTTTTTCTTGGCCTTGCATTTTTTTTGCCCATTGAAAAGTGTGTTGAGGAGGAATCTTCTAACCATGGTTCAAAAACTCTTATTCAGACATTAGTCAGCAGCCCAAATTTTGACTTGTTACTCGGGACTCGGGAGTTTCTCAGCAATTACTCGGCATTACTAGGCAACTTTATCAAGACTTTAAAAACATATAAATTCATAAAATAAACTTGAATAACATTAATAACATTTTTAATTGACATGAGAAATGAAAGTAGAAACTGTATAAATGTATTTTCTATTAATGTTCAACCAAAAAGAAGTACAAAAGTACAAATTACAATCAATGATTCAATGAAAAACTCCTAGCTTCAACCAATGCATTCACTGTATTCGCAAAGCAAAAATCAGAAAATCACAGGCACAGACGTGAAAATGAAGCTTTTTTTTTTATTGGCCATTATTCACATTCCCAGCCAAGTCGATAGGGAAAACTTGGCAAGTTTCGCCATGTAATGACAAAATTACTAGGTGAAATTCGCCGAGTTTTCTCTCCCCAACTCAGCTTAGCGAGTTTTGTATGATTTCTCGTCTCAAGTTTGCCTTGCAAGAACTCGCAAGTTTCACCAAGTTTTGAACAGAGGTTCTAACATCACTCCAGCATTTTTCTCTCTAACATCTTCTTGCAGCAAGGTAGAACTGCACATCTAACAAGTCCAATTAGTTTTTCCCTTGCAAAAACCAATTAAAGTCATTATTGTATCTTCGTCAAAAATAGTAGCATCAGATGATGTCAATTCATCCAACAGAGATTTGAATCGATCAATATTTTTTGCCCATTCTTTGATACTCGTAAATAAACAAGTTACTACTGAGATGAAGTATTGTGATCAAATTGTTGTATATGTGTGTGTCAATCTTTCCCATCTTCGTTTGAGGCCTTGACTTGTTCACAATAGAAATAATATTGTTATTTAAACAATGAATAATGCAAGGACAAGCCTTACCATACTTCATCTCCTATTTCTTGATTTCATGTGCACACAAGACAGGTTTTTTCTCCTCACCCTTCATGATGTCTAGCCAATCTCTTTCCAACAAAAATCTCCATTCGGAAGTTTCCAAAGGCTGCAGACCATATCATCAAATTGCTTCCACGTATCTGAATAATTGTTTTGATGCCATGCTTAGATCATCACTCAAAAAAAGGTTATGCTGCCATGAAATTTCACAGATGAATAATGCAAGGCCATGCCCTACCATCCTTCAACTCCTATTTATTGATTTCAAATGCATGAGGTTGGCTTTTTGCTCCTCCCCCTTCATGATGTATCGTAAATATATTTCTAACAAAATCTCCATTTGAAGTTTCCAAAGGCTGAAGCCCACACAATCAAATTGCTTCATCAAATCTGAATCATTGTTTAATGTCATGTTTAAATCTTCACTTCAAAAAAGGTCATGCTGCCACCATATTACACAGATTGCAATCAAACTGGGAATCCCAAACTTCTCAGTTTAAAAGAAACTAAACATCTCATACCATGTTCAAAAAACCAACAGTTCAGAAATGTGTGGCCACCGGTCGATACACACAGAAATGCTTGATACAAAGTATGAGCACACCAAAAAAGAACTTATCATTAACCGGCACAAAACTATATCTACACATATTTACATCCTAGGCCCAATGGTCATGGAATTTAACTGTCCTATGCAGCTGAAAAAAGCTCATACATGGTGCAGTCAAGGTAAGAGGGGCAATTTAATGACTGTCTAACCTTGCAGCCTGTTGAGTATTCTGAAGTCAATAAAGACTAACAAACAATTTTAAACACCCTTATTTAGTCTACATACCTCCTTTTGAAGTAGCTTGATCTTTGTTAGCATTAGGGCTGTTTTTTTCCCTTTCAAGGCATACAAGTGAACTGGGAATGAAGGGTAATCTATTGATCATGCTCTGAGATGATCTCCAGGTATTCTAGAGACAAAACAACCTATCAACAACATTTAGAGCACCCTTGTTTGGTCCATACAGACTCAATGTGAAGAAGCTTAAACTTTGTTAACAAGTTAGGACTGTTTTTGCCCTTTCAAGGCATACAAATGAACTGGGAATGAAGGGTAACCTATTGATCATAGCGCTGAGATGATCTTCAGATAATCTCCAGGTATTCTAGAACCAAAAACCTACCCAACACAATTTACAACCAATTAATTGACTGACACATCAGGAAATGGACATTGCCTTTTTAACAAACAATTAGCCTAAACCTTGAAGCTCTATTGCTCATTGCAGGAAAGAAGATGCTTCAGAAACCTTATTGATACTTTGACTAGATTAAAAACAAATTTTGAGAATGCTATCCTTTTCTCGTTAAAGTGTTCCAAACCCCATATCTTTCATTTCACCAAAACAGCTCTGTTTTGTGTCAAATAGCCTGCACATCTCATACAGGGAGTGATCCTCGAGTTTGTTTGTTGCAAAATGTTCTCCATGACCAAACCTTCCTATTGATACCTTGGGCAACTTCTAAAACTTTCAGACTTCCCGACTTGCACACACCCTGCGACCAATGCCCCCAAAAACATCTTCTTTCAGCCAAAACCATGTTTTTACCACACGTCATGATGGGAGCTGCGGGTTCCTGCTGTTTCTTTCACATTGTAGACAGCCAAAAGCATCATAAATCAGTAGGAATTTCTTTTATTAATGATGCTCTAAGTTTGTGTGTAATATAATGGTATGCTTTTAATCAAAAGCATTGTTAATCATGCTCCTCCCATGATTGAAACGTTTCCTAACTTCCCACTGTGCATTTTCCTACAAAATGGGCTCCACGTGAGGGGAAATGAATTTTTTCTTCTTTTTTAATAAAAACAATGTATTGTGAGTTTTTGGTTTGAACCACGTTTCTACCATCCAGTCATGCTTGAAACTCAGCTCAGAAGCTGCCCAGACTCCCTCTTCTTCCATTTTTATTCAACTGCCCTTGTATTGGGCTCCACTGACGGTAAAATGCCATAGATCTGAAAAAGACATTTTTAGGTTGGAGTTTGAGGATACACACACCTTCAAGAGCAAAAAATCACACCAAAAGTGCACTCAGCTTGTCCTGGGGGTTCTCGGAACTTCCCAACCTCCACCGCATCTCATTATGCCCAACAACAAAAAAAATGCTTCAAACTGCACATGCAGGGGCCTGATCACGCCATTTGAGCATCAATATAACATCTTAATGGAAAATCCACCATGACGGTATATTTGGTTTCTGCTGGCAACTGTAACTCCATATCCTTGACTTTCCTACTATGAGCCTTGTAAGGGAAAACATGCATTTGACACCCTCTTGGAACTATTACCACCCCCTTATTCCTAGCATGGTGACTTCTTCAGAGTTCGAATACGAAGATCAAATAGCAGTATCGGTTCACCACTTATTGACTAATGAGAACATATTTTTTGGTTATGTGGGATAGCTGTTCTGTACCAATGATGCTCCTGCATCAATATGCCTAACAGTTAGTGCCCTACCAGAAGAAAACAAAACCAAGGGAACAATAATCATAGGTTACATGTAAATATTTATGCCAAAGGTGTATTGTCGTGGGTCAACTTTCGTGATTACGCCTTGTGGTGGAGGTCAGTTGTCTGATGTGTACTGAAAGCATCGGAACTCTGCTAAATGCACATCATTCGGTGTGCCTATGTGATCTCTCCAAGGGGGCCATGGCTAGTTTAACTGTAATCTGACTGTATTGTTTACAACATGGCAAAGGGAACTAAAGTTTCCAGCATAAACATTAGATTTCATTACTGTAAAACTAATTCATACATTTGGAACTAATTTACAAAAAGAAGAAAATGTTCAAGTATACATCAAACGAATTCTCACTTTGATTAAGACAACAGGATTGGGATATACAGATAACAAGACTTATAGCTACTTTCATAATGGACAGAGTTCTACATTTTGCAACTCTTGGTCATCCTGAGGCACTTCTTGCTTCTCGCCTTTTTCATCATTTCCCAGAAATATTTAGTCCATGATCCTTTTCATTCCATTTTTTTATCGTTTAATTTGGTTGTCTACTTGCATTTTTTGATATCATTCTCATTGTGCAGGCAGCAAACATCATTGTTTCCCAGTATTTTCTCATAGCTGTAGAGATACCAATATTTCTTTTGTTCTATCACAGGACAACAATCTATTGCATAGCAGCCACACCTGATGTTGTTGTACTTGGACTCAGTGCAGTAGAGTTACCAATAATGCAACATGCCATGCAAAACACGGATGCCAAAATAAATAGGGGTAAACTAGTAATTTTATTGACAGTAAATACTTTACATACATTTGATTTGCAACTAAATGGAGACAAACCTGCACCACTCAATCTTTCATTCTGCCCGTCTCAGCCATGCAATACAGGATTTGAAGCCATCACCTTATATAGGTTTTTCCTTTATGATGGGAGGGAGGAGAGTCGAGGAGTCGGCGGGATGGGTAATGCTTACCTAATTTTCCTCTATGATGGGAAGGAGGGAGTCAAGGAGTGGTGGGATGGGAGTAGAGGGGGCAGTGGCTAATGGTTAAATTTGTCAGTTTAATCATTGATATTTATTATTCAACAAGATTGCATGCACGCACATTCATCAGCAGCCTGAAACCGCGCGGCAAGTAGAGCTCAAGGATCCTCTAGCTTTAGATTTTCTTAGTATTCCTGTATTTATTATTTACCAATCTAACAACTTTGGCAATTCACTAAAGACGGCCAGCCATATCACCAAAGAGAACAGTGAAGGATTGGAAGTAAGGATATGCACGGAGCAGAGAATAAAACTACAGAAGCACAAACTAGAAATGCCTACATATATTGTTTTCAAATATATCAAATGAAGTATGTGGTGAGGTTTTGGTGCAATGATTATGAAAGTGCATTCAAGTGGAACCCCATGTTCACAACTCTTACGAGGTCGTGGCATATCCGGCATTATAGGCAGCCCATAATCTCACCGACAATTCACCTAAGGAAAAAAAAAAACTACATAGATAATATATCAGGTGCATGTATTGTAATCAGGGATAACAGCAGTTTCTTGAGTTTCAATAGGTCTATGAATGTTATTTGAATCCAGACTTTCAATAGAAGATGCAAGTTTAAGCTGATAATCAGCAGATCGCGTTTCTAGAAATTACCCCCAAGTTCAGGCCAACTGGAGCCAATGCCCACACAACATACTCCTTTCAGACCTAAAATTATACAAAACCAGCATAGACAATTGAGCCTACAATACCTAAAAAAACATGACATGTTAAAAGAGCATACCTCATGGTGAACAGCATCAGTACGCTTCTGCTTGTCATGCCCAAAAAGCACCAGAAACAATATAACGAAAAGGCCTCCTACAACAATCCAAAATCCCCTAGAGAATTTCCTTCGCACTGGGCGCCTGAAATCTGCAGCTCTTCTCTTCATTCTATAAAAACTGTTTCTTGGGCCTTGAATCGAATCCATTCATGCTAATAGACTTACAAGGATCTGCAGCTAAAAAAGAAGAGCAAATATCGCCAGGTCTAAATTCTCAACTGTCTCGTTTGAAAAAAAAATGCCAAAATGTGCTTCCGTATCCTGTTCACTGCCCTCCATCCATAGCTGATCCAAAAGCCCACTTCACGATCGAAAAATCAGATATCAAACTATCCTCTACAGATACAAACACAAAAGCCCTGTAAATGTTATGAACTAGAGTTAGCTATAGATGGACACCCACAGTCCCTATTGACTAAACTAGCATTGGCAGATCCCATGCACCACATCCCATCAACTTCAATCCGGAAGATTCAAGTTACAAACATTTCACATCCACATCATCAATGACTTATTGTATCGTACTTTGTCATTTCTGCGAAGATTTTCACAATTACTATTGCTTCATATAGTCTTGTTTTCTGTATAGGATGATTTCCGTATTTTACGCCCAAACACGCATTTGGGTTGTCTCGTTTTTTGACAGGATTCCTTCCCAAATGCCTGAATGTGAAGTCTGTTAATGTCAATTCCTTCATGACTGTGGTAAACTTTTTTTTTGTTGGGCTGTTTTTCTAGGCTGGGCTGGTTGCTTTTACTTAAAGCCTGTATTGAGGCATGCTTGGGTTTCGGCGGCACATGGGGCATCCGGTTCCCCTCTGGTGGAAGTACTTTGGGGCATGTGATTAAGTTGTGACCGTGACTGCTTTTTTCAAAGAGTTTTGAAGCAATTTCAACATGTATGTATTGAAAAGACATATTTGATTGGGGTGGTGCTCTATGTTTTGAAAAGACAATGTGGGAGAAGATCGATCAACCAACCATCATCTTAGTAAGAGGGCCGCTCCCATTATGGCTTTGAGTAGGTGATCTCCAAGGGATAATGCTTGTGTTGACTTAATCATCGTTTGAGTTCAAACCTTGATCGTTCAGGGAGTTACCCCCAAATGCATGATATTGCTACACTCGCATCCCCCCTGCCTATAGTCCCGTTGTCTATGAATTTCACCAACACATGAACAAACGCATGGGAAATCCACCCCTTGCACCCGATAACACCCATAACTACCTTCACCTCTACGTGCCTGATAATAGGGTTAGCCCTACCCGATTGGGTGTTGGTTCATTTTGGCGCCATACCTATTAGCATAAGGATCGTGGTACATTGGGGTTCATATGATGTTGCAAACCAATGTGTGACTATTTTTGCAAATGACTGAGGATTTTTAGAGTCATGAAAGCATTTCTAAATGCACTGAAGAGGCACGTATATGATGCTTACCATATATGAACCATAACAAACACTTATTATACTTGTGCCAAAGTCGGTCTCATCTCCTGGGATTATTTCAACTAGTATAGATGTCTTAAACGCGTATATTTGAAAATGTTGAGAGATATCACTTTCAAGGTGTTTATCTTGGATTATTTGCATACATATTGATTAATAGTTTCATTACCTTCTCTATAAGTTTCTCATTGACTGATAACAAATGTTGTCAATCTAGTTACACCATTGTTCCAAGGTCAAAAAAGTATTTCCTAAAAAAATTAGCAGGCTCCAAACTCCACTGTATGGCCAAGATATTATGATTTTTTGATTGACTCCTCTAAGCAAATAGAAAAAACTACTAATTGACTGTCAAATTTAAAATTTAAATTTCCTTGTGATGGTCAAACGAATGCCAATTTTAAAGTTGGAAATTAATTGTTAACAACTCATGGAAATTGCAATATATTACCACCACCCTGAGTAGTAATTGTAAAATGTCTATCACCATACAAATAAAAATATGTTGGTTACAAGAAATGACTAAGTATCAGTCATGTGTAAAGGGTTGCGTGTAGGAGGGGGCACACGAAGGACAAACAGATGCATAATGATTTGGTGGACCCGCGCAGGTGTGCGCACACAGAGAGAAAAGCAGAGCAGGTTAGTGCACGGAGGTGTGCACACGACCGAAGGATTGGTTAGTGTGCAAGGTTGTGCACATGTAGACAGAATGTTGGGACTTACTCGTTTGGGAGCATTGGCTAAAAATAGAGGAAAGCAGGATAATGTGAGGCACACATAAATGTTATAAATAAGAAAGCACATGCAACCAAGGATAGGAACAACACTTGAAAGCAAGCTAATAACAGGAATTAAAGCATGAGTAAAGCAAATTATTTATAGTTTGAGCTATAGTTAAGAATGAGATGAAAAATCATGCAAGCTATCTTTAGAGCGTGACTATTATTAGGAGTTGCATGAAGGCGGTGAAGGGCAAGTCCCCACCGTATAATTATAAATGATGCCTCATTGTAGTAGAAGGGCGAGTTAGTTATTGTAGAGAGATTCTTATGAGTACTGGTTGTTTAGATTTTGAGTAAGCATTATGGGAGCGTGCATGGTCCAACACATGGATATACTGGGTAGTTATGTAATCAGTTACTATGTTGTGCAATGAATTGTCATTGAAATGGACAATTGGTTATGGATTGCTAAGGTTACTATATCTTGAGTATGGTTTAATGGGAATTTAAATATTATTGGTAATTTTGTATGCAGATTAATTTCCTTATTATATGTGTTGTTGAATATTCAACTATGATGTATCTTCTTGTATGAATGGTTATTATGATTATGCATACTAACATCTTGGTAAGTAAACAAAGGAGGGTCCTAGTGGATGTGCATTTCGGGTGAGCTTCTAGCCTTGTCTAGATGAAGTGCCAGCGTGCATAGTTATGTGTTGATAAATTTAAGACTACATTTTGGTTCCATTGTTGGTGACCTCTTTTTTTATTTGTCTACTAGGATGTTGTATGCACATGGCATTCTGATTGTCTTTGGAGAATATTGAGAATTGTATTTATGATGGTCAGGACATGTTTGCCTAAAGGTATAGCACTGGACCTGATTTTAATGTGCGAAAGTGGGTGGAGGATCTCTATGATTGTTTGTATGAGACATTCTTCATCTTTTTTACAGTAGAGTTGTATGAGTGGTTGGCAGCATGCGCATGAAACAGAGGTGTTCAAATTGGTAGGAAGCAAGTGTGGAGGCAAGAAGATTACCAAACACTCTTTAATTTGGATGAGTTGTGGACTAGAGCTGTAGATCATTGGTGGGAAGGTGTGTGGCACAGTTATACCTTGGAGTATGCTATTTTGAACATACTTGTGCCCAGAAGAAGTAAAGTTTTGGTTTTTACACGATCTAAGAGGATCTTATCTATGTGCGACACCTTTAGCTATCAAGATCTTGATGGTTGAATTAGGAATGGAGAACCCACTTATGGCGGGCTAAAACCCCACTGCATGCACAGGGGAAGGAGACAGGTTCAACAAGGATAGACGAATGCCCTTGTAGAAGAGAGAAAAAGGGAGGAAAGAAGAATCCAGGTATAATGATGCACGACAAAGGGCAGTTGAGGAGGCGCTGAGATTGAGAAGAATGATGACTGGCGGAAGTGATGAGACCCCTGTAGAAGGCGAGGGACTGCAGGATCATGTCCTCTCAACATTGGGGAAGTACAGTAGAGAGACCCATTCGGCATCTAAGGAGAGTGAGTTTGAGGAAAGATTAGGAGAACCTAGGGGCACGTATCTAACCCAGCCTAGCCACCTAGCCCTTACGCAAGGTGTTCAGAATCTAGAGGTTATTGTAGAAGAGCACCATAGTGAAGGTGAGCAGGAAGGCAATAGAGGTTCATCGCATTGGGTAGGAAACACATGTAGGCATATTTTAGTATCTGCTCAAAAAGCGCAATAAATTAAGGATGCGCACATGGTAGCACAATAGGTGCGCTAGTGTTTGGAACGAGTATTTTTTGGAGTAATTTTACAGGGGCATCATCAGGACAGAGTGTTGGCGCACATCCCATTGAAAGCAATCCTATAGGTGTGGCTATAACACAAATGGTTGGTGTCTAATTTAGCACAACCACTGGGACACAAGGGAAGTTCATCTACATGACCATAGGTCACGATGGGAGGCTTAGAAGGCTCAAGTCATCCACTGCGCAAAGGAAACGTTGGTGGAGGTTCAGGTTCAAGATCTAGCCCCATTCCAGGACAAGGGCCACAACAACCACAACAACAACCTTAGCAACCATTACAGCCTCAACAACCATAGCAAAAGACACCTCAATTCTTCTTTGATATGTCACTTCACTTGCCAAAGTATAGGGATGTGGAAGATGCAAGTGAACATGTGCATAAGTGTGAGTTATTGTGGAGGGCTAAAGGAATAACAGCTTTTGATAGGAAGCTAAGTCAATTTTCCACCACACTTCAAGGGTGTGCACATAGCTGGTATAGAAAATATGATCCACACACAGACTGTGGTGGATTATGATGTGTTACACACTGCCTTTTTAGTTGAATTCATATCCTAGAGTTTGAGCAACAGAGTATTAGTGCTCTAAAGGATATCAAGTAAGGCATGTCTGAGAGCGTCAGGGAGTATGATGCGTAGTTTCAAACTTTATTGTCTAAACTATCTTATGATATTCATCAGAGCCAAAATGCGCAGTGGTTTGTAGGTGCCTTGTTAACACCATTCAGAGGAGCTTTCACACTAATATCATTTACTAATCCACACGAGGCCCTAGAAGTAGCACTATGCACAGTTGAAGCAGTTGGAGTGTTGACACAGGTGTTAGTCCTTTCCTCGAGGTATAGATAGCAGCTATGGATACACAATTGGAAAGTTATTTACCAATTCAGTGCATGAGATGCACAATGGGTTATGGTGTACTGATTGCAAGGTGGAAGGACACACAAAGGATAGTTTCCCGTGAAGAAGTGTGTGCATGCATTGTTGACATCTTGTGAGATTTTCCACAAGAATCATGATGTTAGGAATTTTCCACTTTTACAACACGCGACACAAAAGAACATCTCTATGTACTACAATATTTGCGATGCACATACCCATGATATAGTTGACTGTCATTTGATCAACCACATTCATGAAGGCATGTGAGACTGGATTGTGCCAGACCACTGTAACAAGTAGCTCTCAGGAGCAAGAAGGATAGACCAGTGAGATGTGCAATAATGGGAATGATAGATTCTGAGGTGGATATCGGAGTAGAGGTTGTGGTAGTAAGAAGGTTCGCGTGTGGGACATGTTATACTTATGGATCACTAGATCATTATTAGCGTGAGTGTCCTAAGAATCAGGTATGTGCATGTATTGTGGAAAGGCACACAAGGTTGAGGATTGTCCGGACCTCTATGAACACATGTAAGAACAAAAAGAAGGAAAAGGCATTGGCATGATTAAAGTGGAACAAAGTCTTGAACAGTTGGGCACCTAAGAAGATGACTGATTGGAGCTTCAACCTATACTAATTACTACTCATGCAGAAGTGGTGTGCGTGTCAGCATATAAAGGAAAAACTTTTGATCAGGAAAGAGGAGGTTATACATGTTAAATTTATGGATGTTGCCCATCAAAAGGAGGTACATTAGGAAACCATGGGTGTTACCAAAGAACTAAAAGGGGAGATCCAACGTTTGAATGAATAAGCATATGAGAGGGAACGCATGAAGGGTAACTGAACTTCCATAAAAAGATGTTGATGATTTGAAGGAAGTATGTAGGATGTTGCACCATGAGAACATCATTCCCTTGCTAGGAGAATGGTTGTGCAGAGAAAGTACCACGTGAAAAAAGGGGTTGAACATGAGTGCCAAATTCTTCATGCAAATTTACCACCACAAGACCATGAATATGACAAGGAGATAACACTTGATGCAGTGATAGATGGTTGGTTGGTGAGTAACATTCTTATTGATATAGGTGCAGAGGTCAATGTTCTGACATTGGATGCTTGGAACCAAATGGAAAGGCCACAACTGTGACCATCTTCTAATGTGTTGTATATGGAAAATAAAACAAGGTATCATGCACATTGGGGTACTCGAGGATATGCCTCTATCACTATTCAAGGTATTAAATTCATGGGTGATTTTGAGGTATTGCTACTTGTAGAGGCATATAACATCCCAACACTTTTAGGTCATCCATGGTGTTATGCGAACAATGATGATTTGTGCTTCAACAAAAGATATATCAATTTTGAGAACAAGGATGAGTGAGTGGTATTTACCACTGGATGAGACAAAGGTTGCTCCATATATTGAGCCTGTTAGTGAAAAAGAGCTCAATCAAATATATGCACATACAGTGTGTGATCCAGAGAACGTAGAGCCATCAAAAGGAAGGCATCCTACATTAGGAGGATGTGCAATCTATCAGTGATACTTCCAACATTGTTTGTGACAATTGGGCCCATGACGTCTATGAGATGGTAGGTTGTGAGGTCAAGGGAAGAGTTATTATGATGATTAGGCCGCGCATGATTAGGTGTTTGGGAAGGACTCAATTACCAAGGTACACTGGAGAAGAGAAGCATGAATCTTTCTTGCACGTGATGGAAGACCAGTGGGAAAATGAAGGGGATAAACATAATATGATGGTTTATACACTGCATAGGATGACAACACATTGGTGGGTGACACACAGGGACAATCTTTTGGGTTGGCACGAGGTAAGGGTATCCTTTCAAACAATATTTAATCAAAGCAATGTACCTTCACTTGTACATGACTATGATTGGAAGACTCCTGCTTTGGTACACATCCACAATTGTGAGAGACATTGGGCACAAGGATAGGAGGTTATACCACCATCCATTTGGGTACACAAGTTTTACTCCACTTTGTGTAGATGCGCATGGGCATGGTATGTGCATGCCGAGTTGAAGCAAAAAACTACAAGTTGGCGCGGCATGATGGAAGGTATTATTCACACCTTTGATTATTTTTCTACTAAGCCTCCCATGTCCATGAAGCCTTGCATATCATGAAGTGCATCACTTTAGGAGATAACACAAAGGTAAAGGAACTTATGGTTCATATCTTGGGAGAAACTGAAACTACGATGCATGAGGATGTGGTAGAAACAGAGGAGATACTCCTAGGGCGTGTGTGGAAAGAGAAAGAAAAAGGGAAGATGGTCTACCTCATTGATGATGAGGAAGTTGAAGATTTAGACATCAAGCACACAGAGGGTGCATGCAAAGTTATGGATTTTGTAGATGAGGAGATGCACACATACCATATGCCTATGAAAACTAAGAAGGTGAATATTGGCACTGAGGATATGCCTAAGGAGGCTATTATTGGAGATTATTGGTCAGAACCAGAGGTTGCGAAGATCATTAAACTATTGTGTGACTTCTAGGACTTATTCCCAATGGGATATCATGAGTTGAAGGGCATACATCCCTCATTGGGAGAAATGAAGGTTAATTTGAAAGAAGGTGCACGTCTATTTCAGAAGATGCTTTATCGGATGAACCCGAACCTATGTGAGAAAGTAATAGAGGAGATTGACAAGATGCTTAAGTTAGGGATCATATAGCCTATTAAGGAATCTAAGTGGGTCAGCTCCATAGTGTTAGTATCAAGAAGGATGGATGAATCAGGATCTGTGTTTCCTACAGGGTACTCAATGTTTCATGTGTCATAGATCATTTTCCTACTCCATTCATTGAAGAAATCTTGGAAGGTGTAGCAGGTCGCGAGATCTATTCCTTCACTAATGGATTCTCAGGGAACCATCGGGTACACATTACGAGTGAGGATCAAGAAAATACAACCTTCGCAGCTGAATGGGGAATTTTTGCATATACTGTGATGCCCTTTGGGTCGAAGAATGCGCCAACAGTGTTCTCGTGCATCGTTGTTCAGGCATTCCAAGACTTCATCCATAAGTTTTTGTAGGTTTATCTAGATTATTGGACTGTTTATGGGTTGATGAAAGATCATTATGACAATATGAGATTAATGTTTGAGAGATGCAGGCAGCTCAAAATTTCTATAAACATTAAGAAGTGTATATTTGTCATCCCCTTTGGTACTTTACTTGGGCACATCATTTGTAAAGAAGGACTATTGGTAGACCCTGCTAAAATTACAGTAATTTTAGGGATGTAAGAAGCTACCAACCAGAGTGAAGTGCGTGATTTCCTGGAGCACATTGGTTACTATCAAAAGTTCATTAAAGTTTATGCAAAGATTGTCCCACCCTTAGAGGAATTACTCAACACCAAGGGAAAGTTTTAATGGGATGGCGCACAACAATAGGCATTTGAAAACTTGAAGGAGAATATTACCACCATACCTATCTTGCGCTTCCCTTCATGGATCAAACCTTTTTATGTCCATGTAGATGCATCTGACATGACTATTGGCACAGTCTTAGAGCAACCAGGTGAAGGGAACGTTGATCACCTAATATGTTTTGTAAGTAGGAAGTTGACACCAACGGAGTAGAACTATACAACGATATTGCGTAAAGTGTTATCCCTAATCTACGTGCTTCACAGGTTTCGACAGTACTTACTGGCCACACCATTTATATTTTATACATATCATATGACATTGAAGTACCTAGTCAACAAACTTGTTTTGTAAGGATGCGTCAACCAGTGGATACTCCTTTTCTAGGGATTTTGAATTTACAATGTCCCGGTCTCATACTACTATTCATATGGTTTTTGAGTGAAAAAGATTACTAATCAACCCATGTCTTTGGTCATCTTACTTTGTTTTCTTTTGGCACTTTCATTCTTGCCCCGTACTTTTCCAGTTCATACTGCATCTTTCATATCTTTGACTGGGGTGCCTCGGTCCCCTCTAAGGCGCCCTAATCCTCTTTGCACTTTACTCTCACCTTTTGGGCTCTTTCTCGCTATTCGAGCTTTCTATCTTTTTGGTGGTCAGCCTTTTCCGGGTTAATTACAAAATTAGAACAAGAGAACCATATACATATAAAGCTATGATACCATAATAAAGGACCAAACACTAAGCACTAGTATCTCCACCTAAGGTTGCATCCATCAAAGGCTTCTATTACTCCATTTGCATCCATCTAGCTCCATCAAAAGAGACAAAGGTTGGTTCATCTACATCACACTTCATAGGAGGGGAGTTTATTCTATTCCATGCACCATTTACTTACATTCTACATCTAGTTATTACTCGCTACTCAAAAAGTGTGACTAACACAAGAACGCCTATGACACGATTCACACACACACACCTAGAACTACATTGGGTTTGAGATGTAGTGCAACGCTCAGTGATAAGTCCATCCATTTGGAAGTCGAGGACAGATTGACCCCTTCATATGCATCTTTCTTTTTTAGGGTTTTGATGTTTTGTTTAGGGTTTTATAGGTGTTTCTTCCATCTCTGATTTGCAGCGACATTCACATGACAGGAAGCAAACACATGTAATCATTCAACAACACCTCAGAGGAGGTTTCTTGGTAATTTCCTTAGACCATGGTGCCCATATCTCAAACCAGGGTGCCCCAGAAACCCCTATCCTTCTCTAGGCACCCCAGTCTGGCTAAATAGTCCATATCTACATTTTATTGGGATCCTATGTGGTCGGTTCCTCCCCCTGTTTAGCTGGTCTCCTTTGGACACAGTCCTGTGACATCTCCAAATCAGCTAATGCCTTTCTTAACCCTCTTTGTCTTTATGATTTCACATTTTATTACTTAGGCTACTTGGGTACTTTTAGTATTGCATTTACTTATTTATTTACTGCTTCTGTAGCATATATATTAGGCTAATATATTCCATTTTAGTTTAATAATTTTGGTGAACCGAACTTGATCTTCACGCTTAGGATCCTAATTTTTCGTCTATCATGGGTCAAATTTATTTGTCTGATTTACTTAAGATGCATGCCAATTGCCAGACTATTCTACAAAAATCCCTAGAGACCATGTATCTTCCTAAAGATACCTTGTCACACGAAATAAGCCTCATTTTCGATCATCTATTTGATGACCCTAGCCCTCATGATCCTCCATCTAATCAATCTATGTTGGAATCAATTTAAGGATTACATTATTTGTTTCAAGACAAGTTTAAGGTTATGGAATCCACGATTACATATCTCAAATATGAAATGCAAACATCTTAAGAACGCTTTTCAGGCTCATGTTTGTTCTCCTTCTACATCTCATCTTCATCCTATATCTACTACATGTGCTCATATTAGTGAGCCTTAAGTCATACCATTACCAAAGCATCTCATCTTTGATCACAATACTAAGCAACATGACCTTCTTACTGAGCTCCTTAGTCAACAATTGATCACTTTACCACCTACTCATCAATATCCTCCTTATTGGCTAGTAAAATATCAAGGTTGTCCATATTGCAATTATCATCGAATCAATGGACATAATGACAATGATTGCTATGTGTTACAATTACGAATCAAACATCTTGAACATCATGGCTTTATCTCATTTTTCGCACAACATTCTATTGCATGCCCATCTACAAATGCTACTACTTTTAGTATTGCATTTTCTTATTTATTTACTACTTCTATATCCTATAGATTAGGATAATATATTCCATTTTAGTTTAATCATTTTGGTGAACCCGAACTCGATCTTCACGCTTGGGTTCCTAATTTTTCCTCTATCACGGGTCAAATTTGTTTGATTTACTTGAGATGCATCCCAATTGCCATACTATTCTGTAAAAATCCCTAGAGACCATGTATCTTCCTAAATATACCCTGCCACATGAAATAAGCCCTATTTTCGATCGTCTATTTGATGACCCTAGCCCTCGTGATCCTCCATCTAATCAATCTATGTTGGAATCAATTCAAGCTTTACATTATTTGTTTCAAGACAAGTTTAAGGTTATGTAATCCATGATTACAAATCTCAAATATGAAATCAAACATCTTAAGGACGTTTTTCAAGCTCATGTTTGTTCTCCTTCTATAACTCATCTTCATCCTATATCTCCTACATGTGCTCATATTAGTGAGCCTTAAGTCATACCATTACCAGAGCCTCTCATCTTTGATCACTATACTAAGCAACATAAACTTCTTACTGAGCTCCTTAGTCAACAATTGATCACTTTACCACCTACTCATTAATATCCTCCTTATCAGCTAGTAAAATATCAAGGTCATCCATATTGCAATTATCATCGAATCAATGGACATAATGATAATGATTGTTATGCGTTACAATGACGAATCAAACATCTTGAGTATCAAGGCTTTATCATATCGTACTTTGTCAATTCTACTAGGATTTTCACTATTACTATTACTATTGCTTCATATAGTCTTGTTTTATGTATAAGATGATTTCCATATTTTACGCCCAAACACACATTTGGGTTGTCTCCTTTTTTGGCAAGATTCCTTCCCAAATGCCTGAATTAGAAGTCTGTTGATGTCAATTCCTTCATGAATGTGGTAGAAAAAATTTGTTGGGTTGTTTCTAGGCTAGGCTGGTTACTTTTACTTAAAGCATGTATTGAGGCATGCTTGGTTTTCAGTGACACATGGGGTATTCGGTTCCCCTCTAGTGGAGGTACTTGGGGCATGTGATTAAGTTGTGATCGTGACTACTTTTTTCAAAGAGTTTAGAAGCAATTTTAACATGTATGTATTGAAAATACATATTTTATTGGGATAGTGCTATATGTGTTGAAAAGACAGAGTGGGAGAAGATCGATCAACTAGCCATCATCTTAGTAAGAGGGCTGCCTCCATTATGGATTTGAGTAGGTGATCTCCAAGGGACAATGCTTGTGCTGACTTAATCATCCTCCGAGTTGAAACCTTGATCGTTCAAGGAGTTACCCCCAAATGCATGATATTGCTACAGACGCATCCCCCTACCTGCGGTCTCATTGTCTAGAAATTTCACCAACACGTGAACAAACACACGGGGAATCCACCCCAAGCACTTGGTAACACCCATAACTACCTTTATCTCTATCTAAATGATAATAGGGTTAGACCTACCCGATTGGGTGTTGGCTCATTTTGCGTCGTACCTATTAGCATAAGAATCATGGTACATTGGGGTTCATATGATGTTGCAAACCAAGCCTACCAACCAATGTGTGACTATGTTTTCAAATGACTGAGGATTTTTAGAGTCGTAAAAGCAATTCTAAATTCACTGAAGAGGTGTATATGATGCTCACCATATATGAACCATCTCAAACACTTACCATACTCGTGTGAAAGTCAATCTCATCTCATGGGATTATTTAAACTAGTATAGATGTCTTAAATGTATATATTTGAAAACATTGAGAAATATCAAATTCAAGGTGTTTATCTTAGATTTCTTGCATACATATTGATTAATAATTTCATTACCTCCTCTGTAAGTTTCTCATTGAATGATAACAAATGTTGTTAATCTAGTTACACCATTGTTCCAAGGTGAAAAAAGTCTTTCCTAGAAAAATTAGTAGGCTCCAAACTCCAATGTATGGCCAAGATTTTATGATTTTTTGATTGAGTCCTCCAAGAAAATAGAAAAAACTACTAATTGAATGTCAAATTTAAAATTTAAATTTCCTTGTGATGGTCAAATGAAAACCACTTTTAAAGTTGGAAATTAATTATTACCGACTCATGGAAATTACAATATATTACCACCACCCTAAGTAGTAACTGTAGAATGTTTATCGCTGTAAAAATAAAAATACATGAGGAAAAATATCATCAGTGTAATGTTTAGTACATATATCTTAAATACACCTATCTAAAAAATGTTGAAAGTTATCAATTATAATGAGTCTATCTTAATTTTGCCACAAGTATATCCTTGATTTTTCACTATTATAAATGATTCCTTTTTACATGATGTTGATGTATTAACATCTTGAGTGTGTACCTTGAGAAGCATCCCAGAATCATACCTGGGTTGGTTGGTAATACCTAGTGAGAGAGTTGTTGTGTATGGCATCGCCTTAGCTTGACCTAACATGTATCCTTATTACCTCTTAATGACCACTAGAAATTCTCGGTGCTACCATCTTCGTGTCATTTTTCATATCTCCTTCATATCCTCTCCAAGTATTTTGGTATGCCTCCATTCTCTCTCCCCTTTTTACCTTTATGTCAAACTATATGTAGTTGGTAGCATTGACCATGATTTATGTTGTCAAATAGAACCCTTTTGTCTAGTCCACTTGGTTCATGTCATCGACTAAGATATATCATGAATTTAGGTCATATTCCCCTATTTATAGGCATCATTGTTGTCATTTATTGATATGATTATCGCATATTTTTCTCTTCTTTCACTTGCAAATATGGCCTGAAAGGTTTAAGAGGTTTATTGGAGATTATACTTTGGAGCATTAGGATAGAAGGAACAACAAGAATTGGAGATGCACCCACAAGATCTACCAAGTCTTTAGATTCCTCAACTTTGGTCTACCTAGGTATTTTACTTATACCTCTTATGATCCACCCACAAATCTATCACGAGGTGTCACTAATTCAGAAGGGGCTTGATTCACCAGCTATGTCTTCACATAGGTAAGTATCTTATCTTTATATTGATATTATTGAGTGTATTTAATGTATCATATATTAGACTAAGATAAAGCAGTATATCATTATCTACTACATTATCTCTTATAGCCCATGCTTAAGCACCAAATGGCATTACAACCCTGAGTCTATATTTAGTTACTGCTTATTATCTTATTCTTGCAACTTTAGGATTCTAGTAAGACCTGTTGGTGTGGGGTACTTTCCTTGTCATCTCGGGGAAATTTTCACATCACTTGGTGAATCATCTCACTTAGGTGATATCACAGGTCTCAGGTGTCTTAGGAGCTATGATAGGTTTTGTCACAAAATTTGTCATGTGTGTCAGTGTGCATCAATGCATCACACAAGAGTTACTTTCCATTTCTGGAGTGTAACTCTTTTCTCCCTTGTGGAGGTATGACTGGTCTTGCATTGGGAGTTACACAACACTTCTATTTGTACCTTCTTTTTTCTTATCTATGAGAATGAGTAGACCCTTTTCTTTTGCATGCACATTTCATGGTTGAATGCTTGATTACTACATGGAACTCCGTCATGTTATCATTCGAGTGTAACTCAGTTGATGTGTGCACCTTCCTGCTTGATCCTCGTTCTCACATTCTCTCACATGGTATCAGAGCACGTTGTTGGGATTCACATCACTCGCTGTCATCCATTGCCTACTACTCTTGGTTTCGTGGTTTTACTAGTTTCTTATGCAAGCTTCCTTTTTCATTTTCATTTTGTGCTTTACTTGCATTAATTGGGTTCATCTCAATTTTCATGGAGTTTTATTGGTTTGTGTGTTGTTTTCAGTGCATGTGTAGGTTTTTTGGAGTTTGGAGTTTTCGGTGTTTCCCACTAAATCTTTGTCTATCAGGAGTTTCGTCCAAATTTGGTTGTTTACGAAAAATTAATATCTTTGGAGGTATTTATGGTTTTTGCTGTTTTATTGCAAAAAATTTTTAGTTTTGAAAATTTTTTTTTTCTCTAAATCTGCCTCCTTCCGTGCTTCTGTTTTCCTCCTGATCACCCCGTACACCTTCCACCTCTCCTCCCTAGCTCTTCAGCTCTTCACGCCGAGCTCTTCCATCCCAGCTCGATGGTCGAGCTTCATTGCTAACTCGATGAGCTCCTCCATTTGGAAACTCTGAGTTGTTCATGTTGGATCCCTTGGTTGTGCATTGAGTTTCCTTGCATATTCTTTGGTTGTTCAAGTTAACCCCTTGCCTTGGAAAATTGTGCTTCATTTTAGCTCGTGTGATGCTAGACTAGCTCAGCCCGTCTTGTGAGTGGTTTCCCTTTGGGCTTTTTTCCCCTTGCTGACTCGTTTTGAGTGTTGGGTCTTCTTCATATCCATCTTACACCTGGCTCGTCATGTTTTGTTTCTTTGCCCATTTTTACGTATTTGCTTTGTGGTTCCTTGCCTCACTCTGAGATCATCTATAACCCCTCCCTTTCTCTCAACCACGTTGAGCCTTGCTTGATTGAACCTCGAGCCCGAGCTTGTTTGCATTGTCATCTCCTCTATGCCTTTGCGTTTTTCCCCTATATGTTCGTCGCTAGCTCTTTATGGTCCGTTACGGCCCTTGGCCTCGTCAACCCGTTGGAACATCACCTTGCATCATTAAATCCTTGTGTTATTGGTTTGCTTGCTTGTTTCTACAAGCTCCTTGTCAAGCCCTCCGTTGCTACCCTCGACCTTTGCCCATGTCATTTTTGGTCCTGTGCTTGTGTGTTTTGGCCATCTTGTCTCGTGCATTCTTCCCTCGACTTCTGTGACTTGTCATCCTTGATAACTCCCAACCATTCAACCTTGGATTGGATCCCTATCTTTGTGTGTTATACTTTCTCACATCTGACACTTGTCTCGAACCCACTACCTCCACCCCAGGAGTCTTGCTCGCTCCATGTGCCCTCATCTGTACTACTCACCGAGTTATTCCACTTCAAACTCCTCGAGCCCTATCCTCACCCTCTCACAAATTCCTCCTTGTAGCTTACCCATCCAATTGCCTCCTTGACCGGTTGACCCACCTTCGCCCCTTTTTTAAAAATGTAAACCCCACTTTTCATTTTTTTTGTTAAGTCTAAGTTTTTAAACTTTGGTCTTAATTAATTTAAAAGTAGGGGTCCTTTTTTTAAGGGGGGATTTTTTTATTATTATTTTATTATTTAATTAGGTCTTAATTTATTTTATTAGGATCTAGTTTTAAAAATTAATTAAGATCATTTGTTTTAATCGGAGGTCAATTAATTGGTATCCTGGTTTTATTTTTTTAACCCATGTTTTTTATTTTTCATTTTCAGAAATTAAATCAAATTGGGAAAAAAAAAATATTCTAAAACTAGGGTTACTGGGATTTTTTTGCCACTGAAATTTTGTGGGAGTGTGTAGCATTTTTATGACTGTGTAGGTCCCGTTTGGAAGCTTTTCTGGCGTTTTCAGGTAGTTTGTTGCACGTTTTAGAGGTTTTTTGACGTTTTGGGGCCTTTTGACTCATTTTGGAGTTGTTTTGCATTGTAGTGCTCTTCTTCTCTTATGAGCTAGTGAGTGCATCTACCATACAACCTTACAGAAAGAGATCCCCTTATGTGACATGAGATGCTTTTTCTCACACAGAACTTTATTTTGTCCCCTTGTTCCTTGATTTTCTCTTTTGTGCTTGTTTACGTGTTGTTACCCTACTTCCAATTGAAACTTACTATGGCCTCCACTCTTGCGTGATTTTTCACCTACTGCAAGGTGAGTGGTCAATTGTTTCACGTCACAAAAACACACCTTACTGTAACCAACACATTGTTTATAAAGTGTCACAAACAAGGGTGGTTATCATTGTTCTTGGGTGTTGTAATTGCATGAAGATGACATTCTCAGTTAAGTATGACATCTTGTAACCTTGTGTGTGTTCTCACACCCTTCTTTTCTTACATTCTAGATGTATTTTCAGTTGATTTGAAATCCATTTGAGCACATGTTTGTCATTATGACTCTTCTGCACTGATTCTCTTTTTGTGAATGCACCATGGAGGATGTTCTTTCCAGACTCGAGCTTCATAGTATTGCTTCTCAACCTCTACCTCTTCTTCTTGTATAGATAATTATACATCATGGCATGTTTGGATGGAACATTACCTTACTCACAAAGGCCTTTATCCCTTTCATGCATGGGAAAGTTCCTATACCCACTGATCCTTATCATCTTGAAGATTGGCTCAACACTTGTGATCAGGTTTATGGTCACTTGTTGAATCATGTTTCCAGGCCTCTCCACCATCATGTGGTACACACATAAAGTGTCCTCACATTGTTGGAGCATTCTTCAGTCCTTATTTGGAGACCCTTTAGAGATTTTCATTGTTACTTCTTCTGATACAATTGTTTCCTCTCTTTCTTCATGTGATGATAGTTCTGTTGACACAAATTTTCCTATTCCTATTCCTAATGATGAGGTTTGTTCTTCTAGTTCTGATGATGAGAGTACTAATGAGGATTCCTCTCCTCCTTCTCTTGACCACATTTCAAAGAATGTTGAACCTCCTCTTTCCCATCAGACATCAAGAAGTCATGTTCCTAGCTTCATACTCTCATTGCATCTTCCTCCATTCCACAACCAGTGTGTGAGGCTTCTTCCACTCCTCCTCCTTCATGTGTTGATGATTCATACCTGTGTCAAACATTTCTCTTTTGTTTGTTGAGCAACCCTTTTGGGATGAGTATCTGTCGACCTTCGTTTTCTCTTCACAGTTCCTACTTGTGTTGCAGTACAGGGAGTTTCTCTTCCTTCTACAGGTGTTTTGGAGGAGTCCTTCATCTCCTTTGTTGGGAGTGCCCCTTCTCGGACTTTCATCACTTCCACTATTTTGGAGACCATCATTGATCCACCTCTCTTGTGGATCCTCTTTCTATTGTTGTGGGGTTGTTTGTGCCTTCACTTCATATGGACATTCTTTCGAGTGATGTTCCCATAATCTAACTGACAATTCTACTTTCGTGGCATTACCTTCAATTCCTTTGCACATGCTTTCTAGACCTATGTCACACTTCAGTGGACCAGATTCAAAGTTTTTCGTACTGCTCTGCCTTCAGTTTCCTTCACAGAGTGGGCAGACTTCTAGTACTCCATTTATGTTCTTCCTAAGGGAAGAAACATTGTTCGATGTGGATGGACCTTCTTCAGTCTACAAGTGAAAGACCACATCATTGACACTCTTCTTAGAGACTTCATAGAGTTACAAATTTCAAATCCATTGAAGGATTCTTTACCAACCCTTCACTGAGGCCAAGTATCCTTACTTGTGCTCTCGTCTTGGGTGAGGTCCATTGTGGCTTCACATCTTCTTTAGTTTCTCTTGTCTCCTTCCTTTCTTCTCTCTCTTCTTCTTCTAGAAAGATTACAGTTTGTACATGGGTACCTCATCAGGCCTTTAGTTGTTAGGACCCATTTGACGCATCTTTCTTAGGTTGTTTAGGGGAGTCTTCGATCTCTTGTAAGTATATGTTTTTCCCATTGGGTTTTCCTCCATTACTTGAGATCCTTGTTGTACATGGGTACCTCATCAGGCGTAGTTGTCGGGACCCATTTCTCATTTCTGACTTTTCATGCCTCATCCTAAGTTATGATGAAGGGGGGGGGTGTTGGTGTGGGGTACTTGCCTTGTCATCTTAGGGGCATTGTCCACATCACTTGGTGAGTCATCTCACTTAGGTGAGATCATAGGTCTTAGGTGTCTTAGGATCTATGACATATTCCATCATAGAATCTGGCATACACATCAATTGTGTCAGTGTGTCATCATAAGGAGTTACTTTCCATTTTTGGAACATAAATCATTTCTCCCTTGTGGAGGTATGATTGGTCTTGCATTGGGAGTTACACAACACTCCTATTTGTACCTTCATTTTTCTTATCTATGTCATATGAGAATGAGTAGACCCTTTTCTTTTGCATGCACATTTCATGGTTGAATGCTTTTTTACTACATGGAACTATGTCATGTTGTCTTTCGAGTGTAACTTGGTTGATGTATGTGCCATCCCGCTTGATCCTTGTTCTCACATTATATCTACCATATGGCCAAGATATTATGATTGAATCCTCCAAGAAAATAGAAAAACTACTAAATGACGATCAAATTTAAAATTTAAATTTCCTTGTGATGGTCAAACGAACACCAATTTTAAAGTTGGAAATTAATTGTTAACAACTCATGGAAATTATAGTATATTACCACCACTCTAAGTAGTAATTGTAGAATGTTTATCACTGTAAATATAAAATACACAAGTAAAATTTTCATTAGTATAATGACTAGTACAAATATATTAAATACACCTATCTGAAAAATGTTGAGAGATATCAACCACAAGGAGCCTATCTTATTTTTTCCATAAGTATACCCTTGATTTTTCACTACTATAAATTATTCCTTTTCACAAGATGTTCATGTATTAACATCTAGAGTGTGTGCCTTGAGAAGCGTCCCAAAATCATATTTGGGTTGGTTGACAATACCTAGTGAGAGATTCATTGTGCATGACATCACTTTAGCTTGACCTAACATGCCTCATTACCTCTTAATGACCACTTGACATTATTGGTACTACCATCTTCACGTCATCTTTCATACCCTCTCCAAGTATTTTTGTATGCCTCCATTCTCTCTCCCCTTCTTACCTTTATGTCAGACTATATGTAGTTAGTAGCATTGACCATGGTCGATGTTGTCAAATAGAACCCTTTGTCTAGTCCACTTGGTTGATGTTGTCGGATAAGATAGATCATGAATTTAGGTTATATTCCCTTATTTATAGGCATCATTGTTGTTATTTCTCAATATGATCATCACATAGTTTTCTCTTCTTTCACTCATAAATATTCCCTTAAAGGTTTAAGAGGTTTATTGGAGTTTATACTTGGAGGTCTACTTTGGAGGTCTACGTATCCCTTTTATGATCCACCCAAAACTCTATGATGAGGTATCACTAATTCAGAAGGGGGTTAATGCACCAACTATGTCTTCGTAAAGCTAAGTGTCCTATATATTTTTTACTATATGTTTTTATTATTGAGTATATTTAATGTATCATATATTAGACTAGGATAAAGTAGCATATTATTATCTACTACATTATCTCTTATAGCCCATGCTTAAAAACCAAATGACATTAGAACCCTTAGTCTATACTTAGTTGTTTATTATCTTATTCTTGCAACTTTAGGATTCTAGTAAGACCATGCCCCCTTATCTTAGACATAGGATTTTGAATCCTGGGCCTTTGATATAAGTGTGGATTAATCTATTTTAGATCTATGACTATCACGTGCCTAAGCACTATCCTTGGCTTGTGTGGCAACCTTATAATGGTCATCTACTTGTATTTTAATCTATATTATTAAGAAGAAAGAGAGGATACTTATATTGACCATCTTAGCTAACATAGATTCTAGTGAATCTGACATGAATCTTAAGCCACTGTTAAGTGAGTCATCTTCACATGCACATTTATATGATATTATATCAACTTCTTTTCTTCCTTTTTTTCCATCCCAACTTCTTAATATTACACACTTGTTAAACATACATTTCTTATCGATTTTCTTTTCTTCCACATTTAGAAATCTTAAAGGTTAATTTTTCATTCCCACCATGGAACACATTTATAACACTCAAAATAACAGTTAGGCCTATATTCCTCAACTTCAACCCTTTTATGTAGATTTTGATATGGTTATGTATTAGCCTTAATTTAATTGAAATGGATTAATTCAATTGATTCAATTAGGATTGATTACTACATGTTATAGGGAATATAATAATACAACTATTTATGGTTATATGATAGAAACTATGTTATTTGAAAGCATGTCAAGCTTACACAAAAATTAGAAATGTATCTAGGGTTAGAAGGATAGCTTAGTTAATTCATATCACTTTTTGACTGTGTCATTGCAAGATCTGGGATGTATGAAGAATTATAAGCAAGCCTAGATCAATTATTTCTCACCAAATACATCAAAGGTTAGGACCATCGAAATCTCGAGGATTGGATTCTACAATTTAACCCTACTATACTATCTTGGACCAATAGATAACAGAGTTAAGGTTTTTTTGGTTTTCTTCTTTGTCGCCTATATAACACTTTTTTATGTTCAAATTCTTAGGTAACCTTAGTTTTCACACATGCACCTACAAAACAAATCTAGCTTCTTGCAAAAACCTCAAGCACACATTAGATCTAAAAATAATAGATTAAAATTCTTGAGTTAGACCGACCTTGGTGGTTAGCTAGTTTGTGAGTCACTGAGCATTGCACTATATTTCAAAATCAATGTAGTTACCCTATTGTGTTGTGTAAATGTGCATGTAATATAGAACCCTTGACCTAGATTTACCCTCATGATTCCACACTGATAGCGGGATATGCTATGTTGCTCCCATGAAACCCTTGTGTGTAGGTGTGTAAAATAGATTTATACCCTCCTAGGTTGTGAGATGAAGTATGAAGATTGTACACTTTCTTCCTTAGCTCAGTACTTGGTACACAGATAGGTGCATGCTAGATAATAAATACTAAGGTGAACTTGTATATATATGAGTTTATCACATTGAAATTTTAATCTTAGTGGTGTGCAAAACTGACCATAATCATATTATGTGGAAAGACCTAATGGGCAGAAAGGACCAAAACTCAAAAAGAGTCAATACTGCACATCTCGATCAAGACCGTAATATAGTCCTAACCATTTTTTACAGTATTGGACCAACATCAACAAAAAATTCAAATAAACAACGGAAAATGCTAGAGATATCTATGACACAACATAAAAACATGAACAATCATCAAGTAAGTCACAAATCAAAGGATAAATCAAGTAATGAAAGAGAAAGAAACAAGGAATTGTGCCTCTGAGACTTAGTTTCATCATTCAAGAGCCACATATATAAATCTTACTAAAAACATTATGTAATGATGATATTGTCTATATTTTAGTTTCTACATTTCCCCCCCCTTATGCTAGTTTTAAGGAAGAAGAGGATGTGCTAAAGTATAAGAGGCCATATGGAATTTTAACATAGTAACCAAAATGTGGCAAATAATGTGGTTGATTGACGTGACCGATGCAGAGATAGGGAGTAGTGTGATGTAAGCGTTAAAGGGTGTAACAGACATAAAAGGCTTATTTGGGGACTTGAAAATTTTTAACTTGGAATTTTGAAGAGTTGGGGATGATCAATTCCCAACAAGTGTTTGATGATTTTAAGGGATTTGGGTGTCCCATTACCAAGGGAATAGTGTCACAAGGCATCTTAGTTGCCCCCTAAATAACACTTCCCATACTGTGGGACCACACTATTGTAGAAGAATCTAGGTCCTAATTTTTTTTAGACAACAAACCTCAAAAAATATTCACTATGCATATGTGTGTATTATATGTAATTGTAGTATTGATAACTTGTAGATTTTGAATGGAATTTTTACCCCCTACATTTTCAATAATTGCAGTGGCATATTCACTTGTAACTTAGTATTCAATGGATCTTTGTGTCCAAAGTTGACTATTCGGTTGTTTGAGCTTGTATATTGATTTGTATAGGAGAGAGGATGGCCTTGCGTAGCTAGCCATAATATTTATAACCGCAATGTTTAATGCATCTTTGTATCTAGATTTGATTGTTTGATCCTTTAATTTACATATTTATTTGTAAAGGGGAGGTGATGGCCTTGCATAGCCATCCCATATAGTTGTGCCCCTTTTGAAGAAAAAAATGATGGAAAATAGAAGTGCTTGAGATAAAAATAAGTGTTGACAAAAATTTGAACAAGTGTCATTAGCGCTAAATAGTGTGTTGAGGATAAAATTCGTTATTGATATAAATTTGATTGACATTGCATTGCTTCTGAGTGTCAACAACAGAAGTAGTGAATAGATAAAGTATGTGCTTGCTATAAAGTTTAAATCGCAAATTGAAATTGTGAAAGAGAGCCAGTGTTTGATAAAATAGTATTGATCTTTGTACAAGGTGTAAAATAGAGATCAAAGTTTGTGAAATAAATTTGAATATGTCAAATAGAATAGATAAAATAGAGTAGTGTATAATTTATGCAAAGGGAGATCGATTCTTGATAGAATCTAATAAACACTTATTTAATTTTCCATGAATATGACTTAGAAAAATTATTGTAGTGAACATATAAGCATATATTGTGTAAATAAAATTGTTGAAATTGAAGGATAACGAGGATCCAAATAGATTTTGAATGAAGTGTCATCATGTTTCAATATGGAAATAGGGGAAATAAAGATCTCAATGTTGAAATGACAGTGTAAAAATCAAGAGAAACTATTCTTAATGATACGAAGTATAGAAGTTTGAGGTATTAATTAGTTGATAGGAGTAGGTCAAGACATGTGAGAATATGCCCAAAGGGGACCATTTAATATAAATAATATGGTAGAAAATTCAAATAGTACTTTCATTGTTATTGTGATTGATAGTGAGTGTGTGCTCTAGGAGAGATAATGATAATGTACGTACATAAGAGGCCTTGTACTTGTGATTTGACTGAGTACCATATGTCATTTAGACAAAAATGGTTAATGAATTGGTAAGTGTCAAAAACTTGTGATTTTGTTGAAAAAAGTAGCAATTTTAAGTATATTTGTAAAATTGTAAAATTTTGCTAAATTTGAGACCATCATGGTATATAGGACCAAATGGCCCATTTTTGACTTTTAGGTCAGAACTGTATAATTTTGTACAGTCCTAACCCTAAGTTGTATAGTCTTGACCATATCTGTATGGTCTCGACCTAACATTGAAAATAGTGAATGATATTGGTATATAGTTGTAAATTTTGATAATTAGCATGTCATTTGATTATTGTAGAGTTTTTCTTGATGATATATGATCTAATACATGTTTTAATTAGTCTATTATTTCAAAGAGATATGCATCTGAGGGAGTTTCAAGGTGGCCATCACATGGAGACCCTTATTTGGTTGGATATGATGATGATGGTTGGGATGTGTTGGACAAAGTCTGATTTGTGTTATGTAGCCAGACTAGGGGAAGTGCCCCCAAATATGCATTTGATCACCGCATTGTGTGAGTAGTGGAACTCCAAATACTTTTAATTTTTGGCTCCCCATATGAGGATTTCTACCATATTCTATGGCTTCTTCTATTGAGGAAGAGAGGGTACAAGTCCTACTGATAGATGTGTCATTTCAGATGCACATGAGCACATGTGGATTTTGGTTGGTGCATAGGATGGCCTTACAGAGCTAACCATTTACTTGAGTTCAATTGTGAAAGTTAAGGGTTCCAATAACTATGAAATTTATTGCAATTTTATTAGCATTATTTGTGGTAGTAGATGGTGGTGAGGTTTCGATCTCATATATGATGTCGTAGATATAAGTCAGTTGATAGAGGATGATGGAGTCAGATATGTTTGGGATCGTAATATGTTGGCTACACTTGTACATATATTTATACAGGTTTATCTTTGGAGAGCCATAGAGGTGGTGTGGTGGTCATGACATTATTGCATATATGGGCTTATGAGCATATAGTTATAGTGTGGAAATTGGAGGTCCTGAGGCCGTGGGCCCATCCAAAGATATTTGCAGTATGGTGAGTGATACCCAAGAGGAGAGGCTTGAACACCACATCTTATTGACCCATATTAGATAGGTTAACCCCTGGTGGTATCATATGGAGTACCATATAGGAATTTTCTATGATGGGAAAAGGATTTCATAGACCTTCATAGAGTGTGGTGGACTATCTGGCTATGTGGTTAGAGGATCAAAAGATCAAGATAAGATATGCTATATCAGTGGAACGTTTGATGCGTTCAATTTGGTTTAGTACAAGATGTTCCTCCAGCTCCATACGTGTGGAGGATATCGAAACATATAACATTGAGAGATGGGAGTCAATTAGTTAGGACTGACACTAGCATAATTATTTCTCCCACTTGTCAACGAGGTAGACTCAATAGTGGTGTAGGTGACATGGATGATGTAGATGTACCACATCTTATACTCGATGGTGGGAAGAGTCCTAATGGGTATTGTTTTTTCCTGTGATCATAGAGTGAATTAGGAGGTGGAGTGCAAATACCAGGAGTAAGAGATGGAGTAGGTATGCCCCCACCATAGGAGAGGGATGGTGTAGGTGAGGGAGATGTCATGTAGATGATGTCATAGCCATGGTTATTTTTCACTGTGAGTATCTTAGGATTACCTAATGTGTAATGAATTGATTGTGATATATTTTTAAAATATCAAATGAGTAGTAACTAATAAATTTTTTAACCATGTGCATGTACAAATGACACATATTGGATGATGATCTTGGATGCATTCATGAGGACATTGAATAGGAACATCCCCAACAATGTTGTGGTTAGTGGTATGTTAGATTGATTTCGATGATGTGGTCGGGGAGTTTGCATACTTATTTGACCCCATAGTCATGGTAGCTACTACATGTATTGAATTACAGAGTGAGTGAGATGAGATTCAAGTATATCCAGCATAGATTGAACCTCAACATCCACCTAGGATAAAGCTTGTACATGATTTGGTGACAAAGTTGATGAGTGTATATGAACAATATGTTGAGGCTAGGGTTTAGATAGGGACCTTACAAGAGAGGACATGAAAATATAATTCATGATCACATTCACATGGTCATAGAGATGTAATGGAGGCCTTGAGTTGTCATGCTCTCATTGAGGTTTTGAAATAGGATGATAATGTATAAACATTTTTGAGAAGGGATGACCATTATTTTATTATCAATTTTTTGAATATATTATGTGTATGTATTTTCATGTTGAGTTCATATGGTGTCATTATGTGATGATATTCTTGATTAGTATTAGCTTTAATTTTGTTGTACATATATTGCCTTGATGTGTTTGAGTAATGTAGGATCTAAATGTGAAACATGTGTTGACTATGATGGTTATTTTAAGTACAAATGATTTATTAAATGTGGTGCAATTAATTAGGATGAGAAAAAATGGCAATGTGCATTGATGTTTGTATCGCATGTAAAGGTAGTGAAAGAAGTCCAAACATGAAAGTATGTAGGAGGAAAGTGAATGGCGAGGAAACATGTTCTTAAGAAATAAGGAAGGGTAATCCTCATATGCCCTTGGGAATTTAAAAGAGACATCATATTTAGCCAATAGGACTAATAAGCATGATGAACTGTGAGTTAAGAATTCATGATAGTCTAACTGAATAAAAGACAAATGGTTACTTTGGATCACCAACATGCACTGTAAGGATTACACTTGAGTTACTAGTTGGTTGAATAGATGGGTATCTTTGTCATTATTACAATAGATATATGACTAACTCTAGTATCTTGTACTATAAATTGTTGGTCCTTTGCAACCCATTTGAGTTTAACTTTGGTATTGGTTGATTATTAACAACCTCATTCAGGAGGGAGAGCTTTTATAAGAGGTTTTGAAACCGACTTGTCCACAAAGAGACCATCATCAAGAATCATAGTCTTTGGAGGATAATGTCACAGAGGAGTGGAAAGATATCTATGTCCATGACTATTTATCATAAGAGATAATTCCTTTGTCTTCAAGCCACTTAAGTTTTTGATCTAGCACATAACAATCATTATCACAATGCCCATTAATATGAATAAAAGTTACAAAAAGGTTGGATCCTTTTTCATATTCCAATTAATGGGGTGGATGATGTGTAGTAGAGGGTAGATGAATCAATAATTTATTAAATAGGGTAAGAAAATTATCGTGCATATGATCGAGATATTTGTCAAAGTATAATGATTCATGTTTAAGAAGCGACAAAGGCTTTATAGTAGTTGTAGCTTTAGGTATAATATGATAGGAAGTATTTTCATGGTGCAACATCCTAACCTTATCCAAAAAGTAAGGTGAGTCACGTGGACTAGTGGATGTAAGCTATATGGATGAGGTAAAAGCAACATCTTGGGAATTTTTGAAGGTGTGTGGAGTAATAATCTCATGCTCAAGATCAATAACAAGTAAAAAAATATCATTAAAGGAATTGCATGTGCACAAATCACTCTCATTCTTATCAATTCCATTATAATTAGTGATTTTCACTAATTAACTAACATTTCTTACCACTTTGGTCAATTAACAAGCACTTTTTTGATCACCAAACCTCTTTCACATTCAGGATGCCACTTTACGATGAATCGTAAGTCAAAATCCTCTTCAAAATAGACAATTAGCATTTATTAGCTAATTAAGCCTATTTTGCCCTTGTTTTGGTCAATATACCCTACTATTGGCTCAAACCCCTCTTCCAACCACTCAAAATCACCCCACTTTCCTCCACAACGTCTCAGCAAGCTTCAAAAGCTTATCCTAGCCTCCTAGTTGACCCTAAGCGGTTGATTAAGGCTCCACACATCTTAATCACTTGTTAATTCACTAATTGTGATTAGCAAAGCTTAATCATGATTAGTAATTCTAATCTAATTTGGGGATTTTAGTCCCACATGCACCAAAATACAAGTTTTCCCCAAAAGGAAAACTATAAAAAAGGACTCACCTCATACCTTAATACTTTACACCATGCTTTGATTTGCATCTCATATAATAAATATGATTTATAGCCAAGCTCAATCCTTGCCTAAAGCCTTCAACAAGGTTAGTAGATGGATATCTAAAGTGACTTTGTAAGTCATTTGGAGAGGCCATTTCACCTTGTTTGGAGTAGCAACCATCCCAATTTGATTTCCCTCTTAGGTCTATTTAGGCCCATGTTAGGTAATTGAACATATTAGTAGGCATGTTTAGTTAGATTTTGAATTATATTCATGTTAGTTAAGCATTCCTTTAAGCTTCTATCTTAATGTTACATTCCTAGACTTAGAGCCTTGACTAGAGGTGGCAATGGTGTTAGCCTTCCTTAGTTAGTCATGCAATTTTCTTTGTAAAGTTTAGGGTGCTTTCATTTGGCACGCCCAGTGGGACAATACCCCATTGCATTCAATTTTTAAAGCTTTTTAACTTAGTTTCAAAGTTTTTCATTTCAAGTTTTCTAGCTTAGTTTCAAGTTTCCTAGATTAATTTCAAGTTTTCTAGTTTAATTTCAAGCTTTCTAGAGTACTTTCAAGCTTTTTAGATTAGTTTCTCAAGATTTTTAGATTAATTTCAAAGTTTTAGAGTAATTTTCAAAGTTTTGTAGATCAATTTTTCAAGCTAGGTAGTTGTTTCAACTAGATTAGTAGTAGAAGTTGTGTTTTCATGTTCCTTGCAGGATATAAGGAGGTGAAGCCCTGTCAAAATTTCCTCAAAATACCAAAGTTTTGATCTTTTTCAAGAAATCCTCTCAAAAACTCAGATTTTGAGCACCTACAGGAAAGGGTGCACCTGTGCAACAGAAAGTGTGCCTGTGCAACAGAAAGTGCACCTGTGCAACAGAAAGTGTGCACTGTGCACTAAAAGTGTGCCCATGCAACACTATTTTTGGCTCTGTGTGTAAAGTGTGCACCTGTGCATCCAAAAGTGCACCTACACCTCACTGGACATGCCCATGCATAACTGACTGTGTAAAATTGACAGAGGTGCACCTATGTGCACTACTGTGTGCACCTGTGCACTACTGAGTGCACCCATGCTCTACAGAGTGCACCCATGCACTAAGAAGTGTGCCCATGCACTAAGGTAAAATTTCCTCAAACTTCAAAATTTCAATTTCTGTGTTTTTAGGATTGCTGTCATTTTTAAGGGTTTTTAGTTGTTGTTTTTGTCAATTTATTGATTTTAGAGCAATATTCCTAACAAAATTGCCTTAGGGTTTGATAAGGGATTTTTGATTAAATTGGCTTAGGGTTTGATGAGTGATTATGTTTTCATACTTTGTTTGAGTTTGGAATAGGGTTGTGTATGCTCTTCTCTTGCACCTAGTGTGATCTTGAGAATCAAAAGCACCTCTAAACCACTTTTTGCTTCTTGGGAGTAAGTAGGAACAATCATCATTCATTTTGTGCTTAAGGGAATAAACTTTCATTTTTGGCATGTACTTGATCTTTTAGTTTAAGAGATTTTTCACTTGATAAATAATCAAGGCTAAAATTTGTGTATGCTCTTCCCTTGCACCTAGTGTGATCTTGGGAACCAAAAGAAATTTTAGTCTTTCATTAAGAAGCACTTGGATTAATTGGGAATAAACCTTGTTTTTGCAAAGTTTTATGGTAGTTAGTTGATTTACAAGCCTTTTTCATTGCTATTTTCTATGATATTGTGAATCTTTTTGAACTACTAACCATTTGTGTGAAGGACCTAAAACACTTGTCAAAGAAAGAAGGGCTCTCTTCAAACCAAATTCTAACATTCACGTGTGTTGGTAGCCAACGATGGTCTAAACCAAATTGCTTAATCCAAAAGATAAAAAACACACCAACACACAAATTCAAAACACCGTATTGAGGTTTCGGTTAAGAGCTACGACTCATCCAAAACTAGGACATAACCCCTTTGGCATAAGCCTTAAGCTACAACAATGGGGGTGGTCCTAGGAACCCTAAAGTAGTTCACAAAGAGGGAACCTTGTGAAAAAACAGGAAAGTGCTCCACACTACCGAATTGACTAGTACACCTTGAAAGATTAGAGTCATTTATTTCCATTGCACCCCAGTGATAATACAACTTAAGAGCTACGGCTCATCTAGTTAACTAGGACATAACCCCTTTGGCATAAGCCTTAAGCTACAACAATGGGGGTGGTCCTAGGAACCCTAAAGTAGTTCACACAAGAGGGAACCTGAGAAATGTGAACAAAACAGGAAAGTGCTCCACACTACCGAATTGACTAGTACAAGATTAGAGTCAAAGTTATTCCATTGCGACCCCAGTGATAATACATGAACGCACTAGTTTCTCATTGATTAGAAGGGGGTAAAGTAAAGCCAAGATACTCCTTGGGAAACCTTGGTAAATCGAGCTCACAGAAGTATATCTTGTGACACATAGAGAGAGAACCCCTAGGAAAGCTTTCAGCCAATTTTTTCTTAGTTGTTATACTTGAGAGCTCTCACAAAGTGACAACTTTGTTGGATTCAAACTCTTGTTTTTTGAACAAGGGAAAGAATCTCTTAAAGTTGAAACCACATGACATTTCATCACAAAATCTATTTAGTGTTACTTTGACCTAGTTTTTCACTTGTCCTAAGACAAGGCGAAACTCTGCCAAAGTTACACCAAGTATTTTTCAACACCACTTGGTTTACACCTTTGTTTTCTTGTTGCCCATTTTGGGACAAAAGGAAACAACATATACGGATACCGCTTGATCATATTACGTGTCCACCACTTTTGTATTCTACTTGCATGACTAGGTTGCAATGCCAGAGCACAAGTGTTGAAAGTGTGCATGGTACGTACTCACGATCTAGTAGGCCCTCATTGTCTCAAAAACCCATATTTGAGACTCATTATCATTTGTAGTTAGGTGATATCATCATTGTCTTCTTTTGAGTTGTTACGTTGCCCGCATTATAGCCATACAATTGAGATATTTACGTCTTGTTTCCATTGTGAAACTAGGCCTAAATCTCTATATTGTATTGTTACGTTGCTCACACGCATAACAATTTCTTGTTATACTTAGACATAGTTTTTACATCCTAGCCTTGTCTTGAGTTTTGTAAGTGTTGAGGTTACTTTGTTAGCATCGCTATAACACCATTTTGATACTAAAATCTTGCTTTCTCACAAAGTTGGATTACGTGTCCAAATAGCATTGTTACGCTGCTCACATTTGTATCATCCATTTTACAACACTTAGACTTTGTTAGTGTTTAGAAACTAGTTTTGAGTATACCTTGTTAGAAGGATCACGTCAACATTATCTTAGCATTTAGGTCTTGTTTATTTCAAACTTGACCTAACTGGTGATATTGTGTTGTCACTATTTGGTTTCAAACCTATCTAGAAAAATCTTAGGGAGTAAACTATTTGTTGTGACTAAATTTGAGTATTAGACATCATTGTATGTATTTAGATAACTTGTGTCATATATTTGCCTTGCTAGGGTAGGTTATTCTTTATTCTTTGGTTCATACGTTCACATTGACCTATTGATTTTGTGGCTATTCTATAGTCACCTTGTTTTGACGACTTAGTGTCGTTACGCTGCAAAAATTTGACTAAGGTCCCTTTTTAGTAAACCTTAGTGGAAATATTTCACATTGTACCTCTTATTTCGAGTATGCCTACTACAAGAATGGGATCCCAAAGATTAGAAGCCGATATATTTGGAGGTAACAACCCTCTTTTAGAGGATAATCTCATGGTTGACCATAGTGGTGGAGAGGAAGATTCTCCTCGTATGAATATAGAGCGTCCTCCCACCAATTTTGATGATTACATTTTTCAAAACAAACATGAGGTTCTTATGCATGTTATGGAACTAGGAGCTAAGTTACCTTCCACAGTGGACCCTTCTCTCATTGCCACAATGGTTCAAGGAGAAGAAGAAGTAGACCGACCTCATCATACTGTTAATGAAATATTAAACCCAGGTCATGCCTCTACTTCTGCACTACAGAATAATGAGGAGATACCTTTTGAAAATGACAAAGATTATCAGGTACCTGTTATTAGAATACATTGTGAAGACAATGAGGAACATGTTCATCATGCACAACCTCCCCCTAACAAAGATCGTAACGAAGTACCTATTCAAGAGGTGACATTAGAACAACAGGTCCAAGCCCTCACTCGCCAATTGGCAAGTTTGGCTTCACATATACAAAAGGAACAACCAAAAGTTGTGAAACAAGCTATACCAAAGGCAAAACCTAAAGCTTCATTTTCACGAGTTCCCAATAAACACTCCTCGACAGAGACACAAAGAGATCCTTATGAAGAAATTTCTCAGAGAATAGGGGTGGGAATACACCTAGATTTAATCCTATGTATAGACCTACGCCACCCACACAAGATCCACTCTTCAATCAAGAGTGGTCCACTATGAAGAACACCCTTCTAGCATTACAAGAAGGTAAAACTGGTAACAATAAGAAATACCAGTTTGATGAGTTGTGCCCTTATCCATTTGATAGGGCCATGCTACAGGTACCTTTCCCATGACACTTTGATTTTCCAAAATTTGACAAGTATAAGGGAAAAGGTGACCCTCGTGACCATATTAAATATTTTTATATGGCATGCCAAGAGGTTGCATTTAGCGACAATTATCTTATACGCCTCTTCCCACAGAGTTTAGGAGGACAGGCGTTAGAGTGGTTTGTACGCATCCCCAAGGGATCTCTATCTACATGGCCAGAATTAGCTGAACATTTTGTACATCACTTTTCATTTAATATAGAGAGTGACATTACCATGTTAGATCTCTGCAATGCCAAACAATGAAACAACAAAAACTTCGCTGCATTTTTACAATGATGGAGAGGATTAGCTAGCCACTTTCCTTGCTCCATACCCAAAAAATAGTTGATAAGCATATTTTTTCCCAACCTCCATCCAGACATTACGTTCCACTTGCAAATGCATTGTGGCAACACATTTGAAGAGGTAATCGAAAAAGGGAGTCAAATTGAAAAAGCATTGTTAGCTAGGGGGACTCTAAAACCTTTCTCCCATGATCATAATGATTCCAAATCTAACGAAAAACCAAAGTTTTTTCATAATAAGAACAAAAACATCATTGGTGATGGGATAGTAGACTCTAAGTGAGTACAAGCCATTCAGAACCACACACCTTTGAAGCTTGCAAAGGGAAATCCACCTACAGAGTATAAACATCATACTTTCACACCTCTATCTGAATCAATATCATCCATACTAAAGTAGTTAGAGGTTAAACATGGTTAAGTACCCTAAAACACAACCCTATGGGGATGACACACCTAAACCATCATGGTTTAGAGATAATGAATTTTGTGGATTTCACCACGTAAAGGGTCACAAAACTGACAAGTGTTTAAGATTAAAACACTACATTCAAGACCTAGTCGACAGTGGTGATATAGAAGTAGACTCCACTTGCCACTGCCAAATCTCCAAATGCAAACTTAGGGATCTTCAAAGAGCCTTTTCCCAATCACAAGAAAAGAAAAATCTGGATCGGGGACAATCATCTCAGAATAAGAATGCTAACTATGTGTCAAACAAAGACCATTTTGATGCCTTGATAGGTTGTGTTGATCCACTCATTGAGAAAATCAATACGATTAGAATTAAAACAAGAGAGTGCACCATGGCAACATGATGGGCTCACCTTGTTATCTCAGAACCTACTCCCCCTCCTCCTCAAGAGAGTCACTATGATGTGTTAGATCAACTAGAGAAGACTACAACTAAGATTTCAATCTTAGACCTTCTAAATATTTCTAACGTCCATAAGGATATACTTTGCAAAACCTTACAGGGATCAGGAGTATCTATTGATGTTGACCCAACACATTTACAGGCCATGGTAGCACAAATCACTCCTGCAAGACACATAACCTTCAGTCCGACAGAAGCCTTAACTGAAAATCCCTCCCATAACCTGCCCTTACATATTGAGGTAATAATCAAGCATAAGAAGGTCAAGAGAGTGCTTGTGGATGGCAGATCGGGTCTCAACATTTGTACTCTTAAACTAGTTCATCAACTAGGCTGCACAGAAAGTTGATTTGGAGACAAAGGTCATCACCATAAAGGCATATGACAATGAAGAAAGACAATCAGCTGGAATGATCACTTTCTCATTGGAAGTTGGTCCCATAACCCATGATACGAAGTTCCATGTCTTGGACCTAGAGCTCCCTTACAACATCTTGCTCGGTCACCCATGGATTCATGCCATGCAGGTCATGCCATCAACATATCATCAGTGTCTAAAGTTGCAGCATGAAGGACAAACACTTACTATACAAGGGGATCCCCAACCATTTTCTCATTGCAGAGCATTGTCAGGCTATTTTCCTACCATCTACGAGTGTCCCTCTATGGAGATTGTTGTCCCTGTTCAGTCAGAGGCCCTCACTTCACGAGTGGATCCAGACACCCTGACTCCCAGTGACAATAGTGCATCTACATCAGAATCTCCTTTTGCTACATGGGAGATGAAAGTCATAAACAATGGTTGTGGAGAGTATAATCTTCAGCAAGCCCTTATGGTTCAAAACATTCCACTATCAGCCCAAGCACATGGTAGACCATGTTATAAATTCCAAAGATCAAGGGAGAATTTCCCCTTCGACAATTTCACTTCAGGTGGCTTGCTAGAAGATGAAATAATCCTCAACGATATTATATTTCATCCTCAAGATGATGAAATGGATTTGTGTTACAAGTCATCTAGGTATGTTATTCCTAACAGAATCATGCTTACTATGAGATATCAAGGACATGGTTGTGGCCACCAAGAACAAGGTCCATTAGAAGCTCTTCCAATACCTCATCATATAATGGGTAAATCAGGTATTGGCATCCATTTGTATGAGTCTCACCCTTCAGATAATGAGTATGCTTCTTCTGAGAGTGAGGATAGTTTGTCTGAAAATGAAAGTGAAACAGATTCCCGGTGTAGTCTTTACGAAGACCTCACCTCTACGAACCTATTCTCTAACATGGCTATCCTTACCATAACCCCTGTTACACCCATCATATCCCCTATAACTCAAACATTAAACCTCATCTACCCATCACTCGTGAATTGGGATCAACAACAACACATACCTATTGACGTGTTTCAGAATGATGAGGCTATTGGTGAGTTCCTTGGGCATCAGAGATAACATTCCAAGAAATGATCACAAGAAAGGATTCTCCATTCAGCTCAACACATGTGCGTACTTCGGAGAGGAGGTAGAATTATGTGGACACTTAAGTAAAAAAGTGAGCAAGGGAAAGAGTTCCTACAGAAAATCCTTGCAGAAAGAAAAAGGGGAAGTCCTATAGTGAAAACCTCTTCGAGGCGCTTGTGGACAAACAAGCAGAACAACCTATGGAAAAGATAGTGTACCCATATAAAGATGAGGATCTCCCTGAACCACCTTTGGTAGAGGAGGATCTCAATCTTCCTCCTGATCCTACATGCATGGAGGATGAGTCAAAGCTACTAGTGGAAGATACAATAGATGTTAACATCGACATGAAGGAGTTTCCTAGAATAGTTAAGTTGGGAGCTTCACTCTCAGCTCAAGAGTAGAAAACATTTACAGGACTTTTGAGAGAGTATGCAGATATCTTCACTTGGTCTTACACAGACATGCCAGGACTTGATCCTGCATTAGTGGTGCACAATCTTGTTGTGCACCCAGACACCAAGCCCATCAAACAAAAGCTCTGGAAGATGCATCCTCACGTCACCTTACTGGTAAAGGCAGAGCTAGAAAGGTTATTAGAAGTAGGCTTCATCAGGCCTATTGACTACTCAGAGTGGATTTCTAATGTGGTACCAGTTCAGAAAAATCCAGTCGGTATCAGAGTGTGTACCGATTTCAGAGATATTAACAAAGCTTGTCCCAAGGATGACTTTCCTCTCCCTAACATCGACATGATCATCGATTCTACTGTTGGTTATGAGATGCTATCACTCATGGATGGCTTCTCAGGTTATAATCAGATAAATATTGTGGAGGAAGATCAACACAAGACAACTTTCACAACCCCATGGGGGACATTCTACTACCAAGTCATGCCCTTCGGCCTTAAGAATGCAGGTGCTACATATCAATGGGCGATGACTGTAATATTTCATGACATGATAAGTGACATCATGGAAGATTATAGATGATATACTAGCTAAATCTAGAACTCAGGAGGAGCACCCAGAGATTTTGTGGCGTATCTTTCAGTGCCTAAGAGACTACAAAGTCCACCTTAACCCAAAGAAGTGTGTCTTCAGGTGTGCTATCTGGGAAATTACTAGGATTCATTGTGTCAAGGAGAGGAATAGAAGTGGACCCCCACAAAGGTCACTGCTATCACAGAAATGCCTCCTCCTAAAAATATTAGACAACTACGTAGCTTACAAGGGAAAATTCAGGCCATCAGAAGGTTTATTTCACAGCTAGCAGACAAGTGTCATACATTCACACATCTTCTTAAGAAAGATGTTAATTTCACCTGGGGGCCAGAACAACAACAAGTGTTTTCTTTGCTAAAAGAATACTTGGCTAAACCCCCTATTCTCATGCCACCCATGGCAGGAGAACCCTTGTTGCTTTACATTTCTGCTACACATTTTGCAATTGGGGCACTGTTGGCCCAGTATGATAAAGAGCAGAGAGAAAAAGTTGTATACTACTTGAGCAAGAACATTGATAGCATATGAGCTCAACTATCCACAGATCAAAAAGGCTTGCCTAGCCATAGTGTTTTCTTTCCAGAAGCTACGCCACTATTTTCTCAACAATAAAGTCAAGCTTATTTCAAAGGTCGATCCTTTAAAATACTTACTGTCAAAACCCACCCTAACAGAAAGATGGCTAATTGGATCATCTTGTTAAGTGAATTTGACATTGAGTATGTGCATCAAAATTTAGTGAAAGGACAAGTCTTAGCAGATCAGCTAGCAGAAGCTCCACTACCAGGTACCAAACCTTTGAGTCTGGAACTACCAGATGCATCTATCATGTACCTTGAGGAATCTATCATTTGGAAACTATACTTTGATGGCTCCTTTACCTTTCATGGTTCAGGTGTCAGAGTTGTGTTAATCACTCCTACGGGAGACTTGATTCCCCAAGCATTCTGGCTCAGGTTCCCATGCATGAATAATATAGTGGAGTATGAAGCTCTCATCACAGGGATGAAGCTAGCCATCAAGTGGGATATCAGACAGTCAATTGCATTGGTGATTCAATGCTCATTATCAAACAAGTCACAGATGAATACAAGGTCAAGGATGAAAAACTTCTTCCATATAAAAGGATGGTTGATTCCTTGAAGGAGTTCTTCAAGAAGATAACATTTGAGAAAATACCAAGAGCACAGAATAGAGCAGCTGATGTTATGGCTACAGTAGGATCCATGTTGAGTATTCCACCAGGGAACAATGATATGCCATTCTTCATAGAAAATCTAAGAACACCGGCATATGACATACCAGATTCCTGTTTGGTGTGTGATGTTGTTGGTCCCTTTTCCCCATGGTACGCTGAAATATTTAATTACCTCCATGATGGAACCTTTCCCACTAACATTTCCCATGCTGAAAAATGCACCCTCATCCAGTGTATAGCCCATTATACCCTACTTGGGGGCACCCTCTTCCCGAGGCTACGACAGGAATCTGTTGCGATGTTTAAGTTTGGATGAATCTATCCAAGCAATTAAAGAGGTGCACGAAGGCATCTATGGGGCTCATACTAATGGGATCGTACTTGCAAAGAAAATTCTCAGAGTAGGCTACTATTGGCCTACCATGGAGCATGACTGTTGTAACCATGTGAAGAAATGCATGGATTGTCAAAAGTATGACAACTTGATACATGCACCAGGCACAATCCTTGCATCCTTGTCACAACCCCTTGGCCATTCTCAAAGTGGGGTCTCGATCTAATAGGGAAACTTAACCCTGTCTCTTCAGATGGTCATAAATTCATCATTACTGCAACTGAATACTTTACAAAATGGGTAGAGGTTGTTCCTCTCACCTATGTTGAAGGTGCCCAAATCTCTAAATTTATCATGAACCATATCATTTGTCGATATGGTATCCCTTCTGCTATTATCACTGATAATGGTAAGCCATTTAAGAATAAAATAGTGAAAGCACTCTGCAAACACTTTCAAATATCCCTTAAGTTCTCGACCCCCTATTACCCTCAAGGTAATGGGCAAGCTGAGGCTTCCAATAAAACCCTAATTCACATTATGGAGAAGATGGTGAACAAGATAGGTCATGACTGGCATCTACAAATTCACCCTACCCTCTGGGCATTCAGAACTTCTATCCACACCCCCACAGGTGCCACTCCATACTCCTTAGTATTCGGCATGGAAGTCATACTACCTTTAGAGATCGAGATCCCTTCTTTGCATATTGAGCTAAGGGACTACCTGAATGAAGAGGAGGACTACAGAGTAGCTCGACTGGAAGAGTTGGAGCTATTAGATGAGAAAATACTTCACACTCTCAATCACCTTAAAGTGTATCAGGATCAAGTGTGGAAAAGCTACAATAAAAGAGTCATACCTCATCAATTTGAGGTAGGGGACTTGGTGTTAAAAGAGAATCAGAAGAACACCAATAAGGACCATGAAAAGAAAGGGAAATTTGAACCCAATTGGCTAGGACCATATGTTGTGGTTACCAAGTTTGGTTCAGGTGCCTATAAGCTAGCCCATTCAGATGGCCAAGAGCTTCAAGAACCCATGAACACAATGCATCTTAAGTGCTTCTATGCTTAAGTATGGGGTCTCTAAAATATCAGAAAAGCAAAAAAGTATAAAAATAGAAAAAGAAAAAGAGAAATAAACAGGTGCATCCAATAGTGAAAACCACACAATGGTGGCACTTTGGACAAGTCCTTTGGTGAAAACTGGTTTCTGGCACCAAGGGAGGGTCCGTTGTTCACAAGCATTTCAGGTTTAGGAGTATGAAAACTTTGTCCTAAGTTGGTCTTTACCTTCGTCTGAGTCCCTTGTGAGCCTATCCCTCTTTTCCCTGATCTGGCTGATCCAACCTTTTGAATGCAGAGAATTTAACTTTGAATGAACCCATCTCACACTGGGGGAAACTTTGCAGCATCACTTCTGGCATATACCACGTGGCATTCTGCCCTTGTACATCCCATCTAATGCTGGGGGCATCCACGTTTCTTCATTTCCTTGCACGTTCACTTCGGAAAACTATTTAGAAAATGTCAAAAACATTCGTATAACTTTTGAAAACCCCAAAACATACAGATATGTTCCTTGGAAAAATCAAAACATTCAAATACGTTTCGTAGAAAACTCCAAAACAATAGAAAATTGTCTTAGAGATAAAACCAAAAACAACGAAAAACATCCCAAAACTGTCCCACAAAAACAAAGTAGTAGTTTGCTTACTTTTAGTTGTTGGTTTGTATGGTTTTTAGTTGCATTTCTTTTTTGTATTGTGTACTTTAAGTTGGATTCACTTGCTTACTTAGATTGAATGTCATTTTAATCTGTGGTATTGCATTGAGTTCATTTTATCTTGCATACTTGTAATAAATGTGTTGCTTTGATTAGATTTGTTTAAACTTGTGCTTGTTAATTTTTACTTGTACATTGTGTTATCACTTCATCATCATATCACATAAACCATCACATCTATACATCATATATCAATAAATGCTAAGTCTACATCATACATGTATGCTAAAGCTAATCATCAAGTACCGTATCATCAATGGGGCAAGAGGGGTTGCGCATGATCACAAATCTATCCCCCCACACCAATATCAAAAATAAAAACATGTTTTACTCAAAGTATCTCATCAACATGCAATATGACATCAGCTAAGGCTATTTCATAATCTAACATGTGATACAAACATAAACATACAGATTAAACATGATATCTCATAAACAACATGTGGTACATCAGTAATCCATCTATCATCATACATCATCAAAAATATAAATGTCCATGTACAAAACAATGTGTCTCAAAAGGTACATCTGATATAATGAGCCATCATGGGCGATACAAAAAATCTTCATCACGAGGCATAATAAAAAACACTATATAAACCACCTCAAAAATGTGCCTTCATCATGAGGCATGATAAAAAATAATACATATACATCCATACAAAAGTATGCCTTCATATCGAGGTGATACACCAAAAAAATACATCTAGTACATCAATAAGAGAGTCAACCATGACTCTCACCCTCGTCTGGGACTGCTGGTCCAAGGTCCACCACTAGGTGGGGGCATATGAGGTGCTAGGCATGTAGAAGGTGCTATGCCATGATGTGCTGACCCATGCTGCTCTGAAGCCTATTGTCTTGAAGGACCTGTGTATAGATCATGTTGATCGCGATGGCCTATGGGATCTAGATCAGGATGTGTGACCTGCTATCTGACTATACTCAAGAGCTCTCTACTTGGCCAGAACATGGCCACGTAGTACTACATCATGTAATATGTGGCCTCACTTGCTACAATAGTAGCATGTGCCCAATCATCAGATGTACCCCTGAAGATGTGCCTTCCTACTGAAGCGTATCACACTCCACTCTCACACTAGCTATCTCTATCCACAGCTGGGATCTGTTATGCTATAGCTTGATCCCTCTCTACTATAGCCTAACCTCTCTGCCTGAAACTATAGACTATCTGCTATCACATGATCTTGCTCAGTCATGGCCTGTAATCTCTATCACAAGATGATCCCCATCTTCGATGCCTAGTCTCTCTGAAAAAACAATGTCCCTCTCAGGTACATCTAATACAATGAGCCATCATGGGAAGGCTATAACCTGTTGTAACTTCATCACGAGGCATGATAAGGCAAACACTATATAAACATACATCTATATCCTGAAATCCTCCTCCATATCCTCACCACCCCTAATACATATACATCCATACAAAATTATACCTTCATATCGAGGTGATACACCAAAAAATACATCTAGTACATCAATAAGAGAGTCAACCATGACTCTCACCCTTGTCAAGACTGCTTGGTCTAGGTCCACCATTAGGTAGAGGCATCTGAGGTGTTGGACATGTAGAAGGTGTTACACCATGTTGTGTTTACCCACGCTGCTCTGAAGCCTGTTATCTTGAAGGAACCTGTATAGATAACATTGATCGCGATGACCTATGGTATCTAGATCAGGACACATGGTCTTCTATCTGACTATACTCAAGAGATCTCTATTTGGAATGGAACATACACGTAGTACTGCATCCTATAATATGTGGCCTCACCTACTAAAGTACCACTATGCCCAATCATTAGTTGTACCCCTAAAGATGTTATTACCTGCTGAAGCGTATCATGCTCCACTCTCACGCTAGCTAGCTCTATCTGTAGTTGAGCTATCTTCTACAGCCTGGTCTGTCTCTGATATAGCCTAATACCTCTTTGTCTACAACTATAGACTATATGCTATCACCTGATCTCACTCAGTCATGACATGTAATCTCTCTTTCTGAGCCTGATCTCACTCTATCATGATTTGATCCCCATCTAGCCCATAGACAATAGCCTGGTCTCTCTGGGTAATGACATGATCCATCTCAGCTACCATTTAGAGTTTTAAGATTGTCACCTATTGTAACTACTATTATAAGGCAGACACCTTCCCATCATCCTATATATATAGAGTATCCTCCTCCATATCCTCACCACCCCTGCTATCTCCTCCACTCTTGGGTGGACTTTGTCATGAACTTGTGTGAGGGGGTGATGGAGGTGCCTGCAATGGTGCTTGTAATTGAACCTGAAGTGGAATCCATGGTGTCAATACCCATGGCTTCACTGCTGCTTTTTGTTGTACTAAAACACATTTTTGTACTAGCACATGCGACACTGGTACCCCCATATGTAGTCCCCCCTGTGAATCTGCCTATGCGTGTGAATGTTCCTATGCTCTGGGATCAGGGCCATGTCCCCCCTATGCTACTACATCCAATACCTCCTGAGGTATAGTTAATCTATGTGGAAGCACTATCACATACCACATTGCATAATCTAGGGTAGTCCCTGGATCTACTATCTGCGCCCATTGTACCCAAGGTTGTGGGACCACCTGTAAAAATCTCGTGTGAGCTTGACCAATCCTAATCTAGGGCCGCATGCCTCTCTGTATCTGTGTGCATATCACATCTCATCACCAAGAATCTCCTGAATGAGATCGAACTAACACTGGACCTTATCCACTCTGTACCACTCTATGACATAGCTCCTGCTCCCAATGATGAAATGGTCCACTGCAGCTGTAGTCAACTTGACTACATCTTGAGGCTAATGGTATAACCTGTATGGCTTTCATGTGATCATATGGGCTTATACCTCATTAAAATCTCACCTGTAATATTCTGTCTCCCTTGTGGTTGTGATGTCATCTCCGTCTAAAACCCATCCCATAATGGAAGGCTCTCCAACAACTCGAGCTCTCAAAGCTCCTGTAGGGTGGCCTATCGCAATATGATCCCAAGCCCGGATCTGTAATAAAGTGGCAGGACCCACTGACCTTTGTCCATGATAGGATATCAAGTATAAATTAGAGTATAAATGAGCCAGTATACATTGACCCCAAATGTACACTTCTTCATGAAGCAGGTCGTGAATCACTCCAATAAGACCCAGAGGGAATCATGTACCATTCTTGTAAAGAAACAAAATGATACTGACAAGAGCTAACAAATATACAGGGACCCGTTCTAGTCGCGGATCAACCATGCACCTCCTAATAAGAATTGACATACCCTAGCAGGGTATATCTATCACTCCAACTATCATGGTTGTGTAGCACTCGATATGGTCATGACGACCATCATATATAATCAAACGACCAATAATAGGAACTCGTAGGATTCACCAAACATCCTTCAGTGTAATACTCATCTCACCAGTAGGAAACTAGACGTTCTGATTCTTACTCCACCAGCTCTCAGCTAAGGCTATGAGCAGGCTACGATCTAAGGTAATCCATGACACATGAGCTATGTAGGATAAACATGTCACCTCTAGGGTAATCTCTAAGAAAATATGGTGGTTTCAGCTAAACATCACCTCATAGGCCTGGAACTGCCCCTATCGCTGCCGTGTCATTAACACATCCAAGTCCACCTACAAAACTAATCAGGTCATTTATTATGATCTTGTTATTTTACTCTACCATTTAATTTTTCTAAGTGTATCGTCTTTTTTTTCTATTCTATCATTAAATTCTTCTATAATTCCCCAATTTTGACCATCTAGGGTTTTCTAACACCTGTGTTTTCTTCTACAAATCATTTAAAAAATGGCTTTTGTGCATAGGTGCACCCTTAAGTGCAGCAACTCACCCCCTCATGCATAGGCGCATTTCTCTTAGCATAGGTGCATTTCTCTCAGCATAGGCACAATTTTCTAAGCATAGGAGAATATGCACCCATGCGTGCCTTGGAAAATGGTCCGTAGGTGCACCCCCGCCGAAATTAAAAAATTAAACAATGAAAATCAATGCAGTGAATTACATAGGCACATTCATTTATGCACCAATGCATATGCACCCATGCATGCACGACATAGGTGCACCCCTTGTTTTTGCACTAATTTTACCTAAAAACATACATTTCAACAAAAAAAAAAATGATTTGCATAACCAGGGTTAAAAGAGCATTTTTGTGGACCTGCGGTCCATTCGATGGGAGCCTCATGTAGTCCCTCATGTGTTCCATATGGTGTCTCTAGTTCGGTACTATCACCATTTCTTCTCATAGTTCAGAGCTCAAATCAACAGTAAAATGGTAAGTGAATGTGGTAAATAAACTTGTTGCGATGGCTTATATACCCATTTTTACCTTGCACGGTATGTATTTCACCCCTGAAGTGCCTTGAGACTACCATATTCCTTATAAAATTCTTCAAAACACTTGCCATGATGATTATTTTTAGTAAATAATTATTTTTGCATCCATTTTGGTATGCTACGACATGTTTTTGCTTCCCGGCGAACTTTTCTACTACCTGGGCCATATTTTTTCCTTACAGTGAATTTTAACAAGGTATCACGAATTCACTGTTTATTCTATGATATATTCTTCCTAAAAATTCAAAAATTTAATACAATATTAAAAATGTTCAATAAACCCAAAAAATTGGTAAAATCATTAAAAATCCAAAATAATGTACAAAAATTCAAAATTTTACAAAAAATGGTAAACAACATACATACAGTTAAGGCATATGTCAAAAGCATTGTCCTCGAAACATCAAAATTTGTCCTCCAAAAGACATCTTTTTAAGGTTCTTGCTTGTTTTGGTTTCGAATGACTTGCGGATTATCGTGATCTACCTCCACTAACAAATAGCTAGGTTGTTTACTACGTCAGTACTTCCATGCAATAATGAGTTGCTAGAGACTGTGTCATAGTACACAAAATATTTTCAACGGGACTAATTATGTCCTCAGTTATTCCCCTTGCATGTATTCTTTCTTGGGGCACCACTTTTAACCCTTTTCGTTACAACATGAAAATTTGGAACCGCAACTTGATAACAAAAACATTGGTGCAACTATCTTGAACGTTATTTGTTTGAGTATTGTTGATCAAGAATTTCGCGCTTGTTACCTATCCAAATTAATGTACCAAACTAAACACAAAAACCTTGAAAAAATCAAATAAAACTGATACCTGATGGACAAGATCCGAAGATGCAGATAGATAAGGAAGCCGATGTAGATAAGACGGGCGCACACGAGCAATTTTGCATAGTAGATCCAAGTAACCTGTGAGACACTGATGCTTGACAGAAAAAGACCATGTTAAAAGATATTTAGGTGGACTGCCCAAGAAGCGGGTCCGGGAAGTGATAAGCTCCCTCAGCGGATGTCAGTCCATGTTTTCAATTAAGTAAAAAAGCATACATGATAAAATATGTACGTATAGGACTAGATTCTCTAATCAAAGTAATAAACAGAATCTAAACAGCAGACAGAAAGTAACAGAAAACAGGGAACTGCGAAAACAAAGCTAGATTTGTGTTACCTGTGTCCTTTTACCTGTTTATAGGATGATCGGTGTCGATTATGTAGAATTTGCGTTGACTGGTTCAGATTGGTGTCGACTGATATAGATCAACATCAATCTGAGATAGAGTGCAAGAAGGTTTGGGAATCGAAAAACGAAGGCAAGATCCTCAACATCTGCTGGATCTGCAGAAGCTGGAGAGATACTAGCAAGGCTCCAACTGTGCTGGATGCAGGAACAAAGTCACCAGAAAATAAATGGAGATGTGTGATGTTGATGTGGTAAGAGCAGAGTAATGGTGCTCCTCTCAGGGATTGATTTGGACAAGATTCACTCTCACTCGATAGATAATGTTCAAACTTGATGCTCAAAACTCTCTTGTTCTCTCTATCTGATTCACAGTCTATCTCACAGTCTAATTCTCTCTCTTACAATCTGTGTCTAACCAGAACTGAGTTCTGGGATTCTATTTGTAATCAGTGCCGATCGATATTAAATCGGCGCTGTTCCGAAAAATCGGCGCCGTTCCGAAAAATCGGCATCGACCGAGTACCTGTCGGCGCCGATCATGGAATAGACTCCTGAAATGGCCAAAAGGAGTGATTTATGGAAAGATAAGAGTGATCCCTCCACCTCAAATACGGGAAATATCCCGCTGCTTGGTTTGGGAGGAAGAGAAATAGGGGGGACATATGGATAGAATAGATATGGGGTAGATAAGTGGTTGGGATACATGTAAAAAGGTGTAATTAAATAGTTAATATTTAATTACTCATGGGTAAAACAAAATGGGGTGAATTAAACTTAGGATAGGTGTTTAAATCATAAATTGAATAATACCTCAAGGGGATAGTGGTGATATAAACATTGCCCAAAGTTACCTGAGAGAGCAAACGCTCACGAGGGACACTAAATTGGATAACCAATTTTAGGTGTCTACATTTTGCCCCTTTTTGTCAAGTAACTTGCAATAAGCAAGCTTGTGAGACAAAAACAAGGAGGTGGAAGAAAGGAAGAAAAAGTGATGATGTGATCCCCCTCAAACTAGGGATGGGATGGGTGATAGAACAAACGATCCCAGGTTTGAAAAAGGTAGATGAAAACGCAAGAAGCCCCAGCTAGATGTCTAGAGTAGACTGGATCATTAATGACACACAAAAGATAAATAAAGAGGCAGCAACCTAAGGAACTCACATTGGTAGGGAAAACTAGATGGTCTCCTCATGAGACGAAGTTAGTACCTACAGACCCATGAGTGTAAGGAGGGATGCAAAATAGTCAGCATCTAAAGAGAGACACATTGGTAGGGACAACCAGACGGTCTGCAAAGCAAACGACGTTAGTGCCTACAGACCCGTTAACTCTAAGCTACCAAAAAAAGTGTGAGTGCCCCATGTAAAGGGAACAAACTCGAAATGGATGATGATATAAAAAAAGTATGTGCCAAAAGATAACACTCAGGGCCGGATGACGACCAGATAGATAAGCCAATCATTAACACCATGGCAAGAAGATTATGAGATGGAAGTAAATGACGTGGAGAAGTGATATTACAACCCATCGGGAAAAAATGAGTATAGATCGGCGTTGATTTAGACAAATCGGTGCCGACAAAAAAAGATAAGAACAATCGCCGCCAACCACTTCAATCAGCACCGACAGTGCCCAGCACATATAAATATGCCAATGGAAAATGTGAATGATTTATTTACACTGTGACGATTGATTCAGAGAGAATCAAAAATTGGATTTGAGCACCATGGAAGCTTCTAGAAGTGGTCAGAAGTGGAGGAGGACATGACCTGGGGTAAGTGGTTCTTCTTGAACCCATCATTATTATTTTTTTTATTTTTATTTTGTTTTCTATTTTGGTGGGAGGCCAGTGTTTTTGACACGCTACCTTCCAATCGACGTCGATTGATATAATTGACGCTGATTTTATTACAGCGGTGCCGATTTAATTTAATCGACATCGACTAAGTGTGATCGACGCCATTTGTAATTTTGAACAGAATATTTGGATAAAAATGATAGAATGTGTTTTGGATGCTTCAGATTTAGAAAAATATGAAGCTAACATTGCTCTTGATGTCGTGGATGTAGGCACGAGAGGTATTACACATGAGGGATGCGATTTTTGAGTTACTGGAGACCATTCTCCCTGACGTCATTGACACAGACTAGCTCCACTTAGAGTTAGCCAGGCTCAGGGGCTTTCGGTACTACAGATGAGTGCCACGAGATGTAGAGTTGATGCGAGCACTAGTGCGACGATGGGATAGCCAGACTGTGCACTATTTGGTTTAGGATGGGTGAGATGACCATCACCCATGAGGACATATACAGGATTTTGAGGCTGCCAATCATTGGGGACCCGATAGAGATTACGCCATGAGAGCAGCAACAGAGGGCCCTAGGTCGATTGTATGGAGACAAGGGTAGATTATTCAAAGATAGTGTCCAGGGTAGTGAGGATAGCCTCGCAGTATAGACAAGATGTTCCCAGGAGCAGATGGATAGTGTTGATTTAGATGGCAATCTCCTACTTTGCTCTACCAGATTCGGGAGGTGGGATATTCCCATTGTTATTACTAGATTACGTTTGTGACATTCTATAGTTCAGACAGGTGTTCGCATTTGTTGATGGCTTGATAGATCAGATATATTATGAGTTATGGATGTATACCACTGGCCAGATGATAGGCATTAATGTCAGTTTTGTGCTCCATTACTGGGCATATGAGCACATAGTAGTGATCAGGCCATCCAGCCTTCCTTGGATGCCAGCAGTAGTGGGGGCTATTGATTACAAATTCCGGCGGATGGCGGGCCGATATGGCCCCGAGAGATACAGGGAGATCCACAAATTGGTATACTGAGCATTTTAGGACGCTGACACTAGAGCAGGTCATCTGGAGACCATATCAGGTATTTCTGACATGGGCCGGTCAGGATGTTCACCTAGTGGGCTTGAGATAGAGTAGGGTGGTTAGGGGCCGCAGGCCTGATATGTGGGAGCGTGTCTTGTTTATACGGGTATTGAGACAGTTCGGCCTAGTACATATAGTGCCAACTATCTACAAGCCTTATAGGTGAGATAACAGAGAGACTGATCTGCTGATTTTGATCCCGACAGATCCATTGAGAGAGGCCTCACCCTCCATAGACAGTGATGATGACGCTGGAGTGGATGATGGTTATGCGGCATGGTATGCGATAGAGCTACCATGACACCTTCCAACATCTATAGATGTCGATGAGGAGGATATGGCTACAGTGCTGGAGAGACTAGAGGGAGAGCACACCACCCTGATGCATACACACCAGGCAGCTCTCGAGGAGATCAGATCTCTGACAGAAGAGAGGGATGCCCTAATTTTGGAGAGAGACACTACTCGCCAAGAGCGAGATATAACGATCCAGTAGAGGGATTGCTACCATCGACATAGGGAGGCCCTCAGGGCCAAATATGGTGATATAGGTACCATGTCAGAGTCTGGGACACATGGCATGACCGTAGGAGGAGGACACGACCTGTAGCACCAGTAGCACCACTACGAGCACCTAGTATCGTGAGCCTAAGTACATATCAGCCTCTCCTCGCTGAGGTGAGATGCTATGAGGATGTCCTAGCATAGCATGCCCCGGATGTGCCTCATTATGAGGCGAGGAGGAGATCATCGATAGCCACAGCGAGTGGGGCATCTAGAGGGAGGGAGCACCGGGAGAGACCGAGGTGGGCAGAGGCCTCCAGCAGGAGGTGCGTCTAGCTCGATAGGTGGTGGCCAAGAGAGACAACCTGGTCCAGAGGAGGGTGGAGGAGATAGTGTTTTCCACGTATTAGATTTCATGATATAGAGATTGATGTATTTTGTATCAATGTAGTGATGTAGCCTCGATTGGAAGGCATTTTATAGATGGCTTGATTAAGAGCCACCCATTTTTTGTTGTACAGACACTCATGTATATATATAGATTCATCATTTCCTTTGTCATATAATTGTTCTCATGCTTTTAATTTTGATATACATGGATAGATGTAGCATAATTATGATGGATATAGACATAGACCGATAGATGATGAATAGATGTGATGGGATAGACATAGATGTAGAGGATATAAATAGAAGTGATTTGATGTGATTGACATGTGGATTTAATTTGGATGAGAAAATAGATATAGATAGATGGAATGTTACTTGGATGGACAAGTGTTTAGATGATGTGATGGATAGGTGGGAGTCGATAGTTGGAATGGATTTGATATTTTTGAGATTTTAATTAAATTTTAATGAAAATAGATAGATAAACCCACATGTGTTTATAATAGAGGCAATGAGATGTGTTTAGGACAAAGTAGATAAGATGAAATTAGATAAATGATAGAGTTTGATTAAATTAACATGTTAAATGTTAATTTAACTAGATGAAATAAATGGAAATACTCTTTGTGAGAGACAATGATGTAATGAAAATGAACTTGATTAGAAATAAAGGAAATACACCCAGATAAGAAGAAAAATGATAAGTTGGGCTCCTAACCGACCATAAATAGAATCTGGATAGGAAACCAAAATATCATGCATACAAGGCCCTCTATGTGGTTAAAATGAACATGACACTAACTAGCCACAAACCAGATTTAGGAGGGAAACGAAAGGAGCAATAAGTAGGTATCTTGTCAAAATTTACAAGGGACAGAATACATGTTCATACTAGGAAAATAGGATTCTCCATATGATCGACAAAAGGTCTTATATCTCAGCTTCATGATTTCTGGCAAAAAAGCAAATTGATCAACGCGGGAAGTTTGCTAGATATGGAAAGACTGATCAATACGGGAAGTCTTTCAGTGATGCTAAAAAGTGTATAAACTGACTGAAAGGTTGATCAATGTAAGAAGCCTTGAGAATTCCTTTGAGAAACAGCCATCCTTCAAGGGAGTGGTCCGTATTTTGAATTTTAATGATAGCCATCCTTCGAGGGCATGGTCTATATCTTTTGATTCATTTGATAATGTATGGATAGTTGTTCTTCAAGGGATCAGTCTATCTTTTTTGGATAGCATATTTTTTCTTTTTCTCTTTTTTTTTGAAAAGCTTTTTGGAAGAAGCTGAGTTTAGACCTAGATAGATCAGATAGAGGGGAAGAAAACGTACAAAGAGCATGCACTCATGCCCCGAAGTAGATCTGATTAAGATAAGCACTTGGGAAAAATGAAGTGGTGATTAAGGTATTCCTACCATGAGGAGAAACATATCCATAAGAAAAATGCTATGAGTAGAGCCACGATACTCATATTTAAGGTAAAAAAGACAATAGGTGGAGAACCACATAGTTCCGAATCACCATGAAAATATATGACTGGTTGTTATATGGATGAAAGATCTGTCTTGTGACTAGATTTTTGTAAGATAGATTTTAATAGTAGAAGGGCCGTAGAATGCAAGGCATTAAGAGGTTCCATTTCAGGTATACCATCCATGGAAGATAGACAATAAGCCCCAGACCCATATTTATGAGTGATAACGTACGGACCCCATCCAGTTGGGAGAAAACTTACCACGCTGACTCCTTTCGAGTGTAGTGACATTTTGGTTTTCTTTTAGAACAAGATCACCAATTTTGAAGTCACGATGCTGCAAGTGCTTGTTATAAGCACGTTTGACACAGCTGAAGATAGACTTGATGATGTTCAAGAGTGTTGAGACGCTGCTCATTTAATAATTCAAGTTGTGCTAGATGATTTTGACAATAGCCCTCATCAGAGACAAATTCTCTAAGAGAAACATAGAGCGATGGGATTTGGACTTCTAAAGGAAGAACAGCCTCAGACCCATAGACGAGAGAGAAGGGAGTAGCACCAGTAGGAGTATGAATGCTAGTCCGATAAGCCCAGAGAGCAAAAGGGATATGTAAATGTCAATCCCTACCAGCTCGACTAGTTATCTTTGCGAGGATATTACGTAAATTTTTATTAGAAGCTTCAGCTTAGCCATTAGCTTGAGGATAGTATGGAGAAGAAAAGATGAGTTTGATATTAAAATCGTCGCAAAGGTTTTGCAAATCAACATTCTTGAAAGACTTACCATTATCTGTGATGAGTTTATGTGGAACACTAAAGCGACAAATGATGTGTTGATAGAAAAAATCAACTATGGGTTTAGCTTTTGTTGAAGAAAGAGGGATAGCTTCCACCCACTTAGTAAAGTATTCAGTGGCAGTAATGATAGAATGATAGATGATGTGAAGAACGGGGATTGATGAGACCAATGAGATCAAGACCCCATTGCAAAAAAGGCCACAAATCCGTTGTAGTTTGTAAAGCTTGACTAGGGATATGTGTGATATTGGAATGTTGTTGACACTTGACACATTTCTTAGTGTATTCACAACAATCTCGATTAAGAGAAGGCCAATAATATCCCAAACGTAAGATGCGTTTAGCTACGGCCAATCCACTAAAATGTCCACCACAGATACCGTCATGGACCCCCTAGATAGCTTTAGATGATTCAAGGGTTTTGAGGCACCGAAGCAAAATACCATCAAAGCCGCGTTTGTAGGGATCCCGCCTAGAATAGTATAGCGATTAGCACGTAGGATAAATATCTTCTACCATTGGAAGTCAGATCTGGAGGGAAACACTGAATGAGATAGATAATCAACGATCTTTGATACCACTCATCCTGAGTATTGGTTGTGACAACATGGATTGAAGTTAGTTGCCTAAGATGAGATGGTTGATCTAATAATTGCACAACCACATAAAGTCGTGAGTCCTCGGTAAAAGGCGGGATAAGCGAGGCTAACGAAGCCATTGTATCTGTGAATCGATTCGCAGTACGAGGAATAGCTTGGATAGTGAATTATCGAAAGATTGGAGTTGAACGAGAATGATATCACGATATTTTTGAAGGATATCATTCTTGCATTGATAGACACCCATGACTTGATATGATGAGTCAGAGTCACCAAAATATGTCAATATGACAAGCTCCGAGATTAATGGCATTTTGAAGACCCAAGACAAGAGCTCATATTCAGCCATATTATTGGTGCACTCAAAGTTCAATTTGTGTGCGACTGGGATAGGCGTACCCCAAGAGGAATCATCATGAAACCTGCACCTCCCCTTGCTGGCATTTGGATCCATCAAAGAAGAGTTTTACTTTAAATGGAGACAGACCAAAATCATCAATTTGTTGGATATATTCATCAGGGATTGCGCAAGGGGGACTTGAGTGCCGGAAGAGGAGCATCAACTATTGATCTGCCATGACCTGACCCTTGATAGACTTTTGTGGGATAAAATCGAGATCAAATTCTGTCATAAGCATGAGCCAACGAGTGATACGATCATTGTGATAAGGCTTCGCATGAATTGTCTTGAGTGGATTGACACTGGTACAATGTAAGTTTTGTGATTAAGGAGGTAATGACGAAGCTCTAGAAGTTGCGAAGAAGAGAGCACAACACAACTTTTCAGCTTCGGATAACGTGTTTCATCTCATGGAGGTGCGACTGATGTAATAGACAACTTGTTCTTTACCGTAAGTGTCCCGATGCGAGATCATGGCTCCCAGAGCATGGTTATTCACAGAGATATAAAGATAGAAAGGCTTCCCCCTCGCGTGGAGGTGTAAGCACAGGTGGAGAAAGAAGATAAGCTTTGAGATATCAAAGGCCTTTTGGCAATCCTCATCCCATTCAAAATGAACGTTCTTACAGAGTAGGATGATGAAAAAGGTTGAACAACGGTCCGACAATTGTGAGATAAAATGACGCACTGATTGAAGACGTCTTGGAGACTTGCGGAGTTGCTTTAAGTTAGAAGGGGGAGGCATCTCAAGGATAGCTTTATTTTTTCGGGGTCTACTTCAATACCCTTCAATGGAAATGATAAAACCTAAAAGTTTACCAGTGAGAACGCCAAACAACGCACTTAGATGGATTTAGACGAAGACAAAAGCGAATTAAATAAGGCCTCTCAAGAGAGGTTGCAAGAATGAAAAGATGACCTGACGACGTTTGGATTTACCGAGGATACGTCGACATAATCTTCCACAGTGTTGGTAAGAGATCATGGAAGATGTAGTCATGCTCGCTGATTAGGTGCTCCTGCGTTCTTAAGGACCGAAAGGCATGACACGAAACAATAAAGGTCCCCCCAAGGAAGTTATGAAAGAAGTCTTATGTTGGTCTTCTGGTTGCGATGAGAATTTGATATCCCCAGAGAAACCATCCATAAAGAGAAAGAATATCATGACCGCAGGTAAATCCACGAGTTGGTCGTATTAGGTATAAGGAAAATCATCTTTTGGACAAGCAAGATTAAGATCCCGGAAGAGTCGGTACGAATGAAATTTTCCCAGTTAGCTTTAGTTACTTTAGTTAATACATTGGAACACCCATTGTGGATAAGCGATGGGTTGGATGATTGAGTCGCCGGAGCAAGCGCTACAAACTCTCTTTACGAGAAGGGCGACTCTAGGGTGCATTTACTCAATTTGTTTAACCGGTTTGATTTGAGGTAGGGGGAAGAGTACGATATTGTGGACCAGATATCGGGATATCGGTTCTGGCATATACCATATGCCCCCCCAAGCAAGGCTTGACGATGGTTGGAAAGAAAAGTGGTAAGTCCCTAACTCATGTGGAATATTAAGGATTGGGCGACCGTAAGGATGCGGGGTCTTAGGAAGTCCCATATAAGTTGACAGTGGCTTCATGAGAAGCGGTAGAGGTGTCAGAAGGAATGGTTTTAGGAAGATAGGAATCTCTACCCCCAGATAGCGTGAGGACAGAATCATTATCCGACATAGTGGCTAGTCGTTGATAGTGGAGAGTCGTCTCCAACTATTTTAGGGAAATAACGGTATGGAAGTGATCCCCTCCTGTAATTATTCTTTCGGCTAGTGGCCCTAAGAAATGGTTATTGACTAAACAAAAAGTAGACGGGATGGAAAATAATGCGAGTCCACATCGAGGATGCTTCTGACCTAGTGGGAGAGATGGTTTCCTCATAGGAAGAGGCTATCGAGAAAACAAGGGAGGTTGTGGCTTTTGAAAGAGGTTTAAATTCCTAAACCAAATTTTTGATGTGGTTTGAGAGTTGGGATGGAGGCGAGGTCATGCACACCTTGTTATATTTTCCCAAGCCAAAAAAGCCCTTCCAGGCATCGATATAAATAAGTTTTTGCAAAGTGGGATTCTGTAGACAATCAAACCCTGTCGGGAATAGGTTTGGTCTAGGAGGAGGAATAAGGCGATAGTGCAGGAGTTCAAGACCACCGTATAAATGCAAAAATTTTCTATGATTGGGTCAAAACAATGGTGACAATGTGACCAAGACCTGGCTGATAGTGTTGGTTGTTTGTCTGTCTACCATAACTCACTAGGTTTGAGATGGGGTCAAAAGAAAGGAGAGGAAAGCCTTCCAGAGGGAGAAAAATGCAATTTGTCTCTTCTAGATTTTGTAAATCGGGGTGAGTTTGGTTGCAGGTATGGAGAGAAGATGAGGCCCCGTCAGGAGAAACAAGCATTTCCTTAGAGGGGCAGACCCATGTGGGTCATGTTAGCATTGTGCGGAAGGAAAAGAAATTCCTCGGGAGAGTATAGATTTTGCCTACATATTGATATTTTAAGCATCGATGGAGGGTGGATGGGACACAATGCATCGCATGAATACAGGAGCGTTGAGGATTCATATTATAGTGGAAATTTCCTTCAACAATTGTAAAGAGTTTGTGAAAGCAGCTTCTTACCTATTCGAATGGTAGACCAACAGTTCCTAAAGTAACTGCTAGCTGATCCTTAAATGATCGAGAGAAAAAGGAAGGGGTGACATATGTCTTCGGTACTTAAGATTAACTCGAATGTGATGATCTGAAGGACGGGCGATGACGTGAGTTGCAGCACCCTGTCGATCATAATGCATTTTAATGTAGTGTTCGCATTTGGACTGTGATAAAGAGGGGAGCTCCAAATCCTCGGAAGAAAGGGAAGGAATTTCTGAACTCTTCAAAAGAAAATGGTGGTTGATGGCCTATTCAATCAACAACCATCTCGAAGGGCTGGGCTCATCTGACTTCATTGCGATGCACGAAGAGATATCAAATCAGATCCTGGCCGATGTTGAGGAAGAGACTTAAATGAGGTCAAAAAGAGACATTTGACCGGAGCCTGGGTGAGTTGTTTCCTAACACTCTCCTCAAACGACACGGAATTTGAGCTCGAGTGCCCAGACAAAAGAGACCCGAGGTCTCGGGGGCTTAATGAGGAAGGAGGAACTCCTTCGGGGGCTGCATAAATGACAACCTGTGCTCGAGATGCTGTAGGAATGAGGATGGATTTTCATACTATTGGGGTTTTCTAGTGGCGATAGGGAATTGTGTCGATGTGAGAAGGTTGAAGATCATTGGGAGTGGCATCACTAGAAGTAGAGGTCTGGTAGAGTAGATCGTGGGGCTCAGATGGAGCTAAGATGGAACAGGAGTTACTTGTTCGCCTCTCTTCCAGCAAAAGATCACTTTCTTCCAAAAGGCTGTGACGACAGATTTAAAGAGCTTACATCCCTCGGTATCATGACCCGGGGGTGTACGGTGGTAAGCACAAATCAATAGAGTTAACCAGGTAGTTACACCTCCTTTAGGAGTTATAGGGTAATCAAGGAAGAGATATGGATAAAGATTGGATACGTTGGCGACAGGATTTCAGTATAGAACCTGGTTTTAGAAAAGATGAGGATAGAGATGATGAAGGTGTGCCTCTTTTACTTTTTTAACAGACTGCCGACGGAAAAGAACCTGCCATGTTAGGTTGACAGTATTGTAGGGATCATCTTATTTTTTTGGACATATGGAAGGAGCACAGCCTTGGGCAATTGAGATGGAAGTAAGTGAGACATGATTGATTCGATGGAGGAGGAAGCCCCTAAAATAGATTTGAGAGATGGAGATGTGACAAGTGTTGTGGTCTTCAGATGATAAGAGAGGTCGGTGTCTTGAGTCGAACGAAACTAATGATGATTTAGATAATGTCGATTTAGATGAGGGGAGAAGCTCCCAAAGTAGGTCTAATCGGAGGAACGGAAAGGAACAGAGGGGTTTTTGCCCTGGTTTTTGGGAGTAACGAAGATGATGATTTCTGATAAAAGAGGTGACGGATTTTTAAGTAGGTAAGTCCACTTTCGAGGTGTGGTGAAGAATGTGTCTAGAAGAAGATGATGGTTTTGATAGGTTTGCGAAGAATGCACCTTCTCAGTGGACGAATCAATCTTTTTATGAGGGCGCAGAGACGAAGAGATGATTTTTGCGGGAAAGCACCCAAGAGTCTGATCGGTTTCGAAAATATGGGCTTTCCTTTTCCAGGGATGGTGACAATTTCACCGCATAAGGTGATTGTACCTTTCGGGGGAAGAAAATGGGGAGGTACTGATGACGCAATGTGTAGATTTCGGTTGTCTCGGTCTAAGTCAGGAACCGAGCGTATACGGGCTCGGTGCTACTCTTTAGATTTTCCCCTTAATAGGCAAAGTAACATTGGTGAGAAGAAGTGAGTGATGATGAAGAAAGAAGCAGTTCTTGCGAGGGAACTAATTTGGTATAGTAATTGTGGGCGAGGCTCTACTGTAGGAAAGGAAATGGAAGAGTCAAAATTGAAGACGGCTTTCCGTCGAAGTGGTAAAACTATAGGTACGTTCACCAATGGAATAGTCGCAGAAAAATGGGAGAAGAGAAAGAAAAAGAAGTCGTGATGTATCCGCGTGGGTGGAAAATCGAAGGGAGGTAATTGCCTTCGAGCATTGAAAAGAATGTCTTTGACGATGAGAACCGATGGGATGATACTGTCTCGGGTATGGATGGAAGATCAGAAAAAGAAGCAGACGAGAGAGGTGAAATCCGTATCTAACAATGTTGGAATATTCAAAGACGGGAATCGAAGATGTGGATCCCAACGATTAACGAAGCGGAAGGAGGTTCCTGATTTCGGTCGATCTGTGTTCGCAGATGGATTAGGTTTAGAAGAAGATTCGCAAGAGGGGGGGAACATGAACATCATTCCAATGTTCCATTTCCAGTATGTCAGTTTTTTTTCTATGTATGTATGAGCAACAGATTTCAGCAGAATTTCCTATGTTATTCCCTACAGTGAGATGTGATGAGGGCGAGAATAGTACTTTGCATATCATGATGTGGTTGTAGGTAAACCACTTGAAAACCTTCATTTGTGGTTTGTGGTAAACCAATAAAAAAACCACCATTCTTGGTTGTTGGTAATCCATTTGCAAAACCATCACTTTGTGGTTTGTGGTAAACCAATTGGAGCCTATCGCCATTCCCTCTTTGCCCTAATTCAGCTGATCCAGACCTTTTTGAATGCTAAGGATTTAACTTTGAATGAATCCTCTCATGCTTAGGGTAACTTCGCAGTGTCACTTCTGAATTAGCAACGTGGGCATTCTCCCTTGTACATCCCATCTAACGCGGGGTTATCCACATTCCTTTCATTTCCTTGTATGTTCGCTTCGAAAACTATTTATAAAATCACAACATTCAATATGTTTCGTAGAAAACTCTAGAACAATGAAAAAATTGTCTAGAGATAAACCAAAACAATGAAAACCTCCAAAACTGTCCCCACCAAAAACTAAGGTAGTAGTTTGCTTGCTTTTATTTGTTGGTTTGTATTTTTTTAGTTTGCATTCTTTTTTGTATTATTTATTTAATTGGATCCCTTGCTACTTAGATTGAATGTCATTTGATCTGTACATACATTGCATTGGTTCATTTTATCTTGCGTATTGCATAATAAATGTGTTGTCTTTGTTAATTTGTTTAAACTTGTGCTTTTCTTTTTCCTGTACATTGGTTATCACTTCATCATATCAACATAAACCCATCACATCTATACATCATAGATCAATAAATGCTAAGTATACATCATACATGTATGCAAGGCAATCATTAAGTACCGGGTATCATCAATGGGGGCAAGATGGGTTTGCCATGATCACAATCTTCCCCCCCACATAGACAAAAATAAAACATGTTTTTACTTAAAGTATCTTTTCATCAGCATGGCAAATATGACACCAGCTAAGGCTATTTCATATCTAAATGGATACAACTAAAAATACATATTAATAATGATATCCCTCTAAACAATGTGGCACCTCAATAATCCAGCAACTCATAATCATTAGAAATATAAATGTCTGTGTAGCAAATATTTGTCCCAAAATCATCCGGACATGAGCCATCAGAGCGTCTCATACCAAAATAAGTGCCTTCATCCATGAGCATAATTAAAACAAGATATAACATACATCTATACTACAAAAATGTCCTTCATCACGAGTCATAATAAAAAATAATACATATACAAATCCACTCAAAAGTATGCCTCAATCAAGGTGAATACATACCCAAAAATACATCTAGTACATCAGTAAGAGAGTCAAAACCAACGACCTCACCCTCTACCCCGAACTATACCGATTCTTGGTCCACCACAGGCAGGGGAATCTGAGGTGCTTGACATGTTAGAGGTGTTACAACATGCTGTGTTGACCCATGTTTCTCTAAAGCTTGTTTGTCTTGAGGCCCCCGTGTAGAGAATCACATACACTGATCACGATGGCCTATGGATCTTAGATTGGGACGTGCGACCTGCTAAATACTATAATCAGAGCTCTCTGCTCGTCTAAAATGACTACGTAGTACGACATCCTGTAATATTGGCCTCACATGCACATATAACTGATTGGCCAATCATCAGTTTTACAACTGAAGACATGCCTTCCTACTGAAAGTGTATCATGGGCTCCCTCTCAACCGCTAGCTACCTCTACCGTAGCTGGGGCTCTATCACGATAGCCTGATCCCTCTCTATTTATAAGTCTAGTCCCTCTCTGTTTTCACTATAACTATATGTTTTATCACTTTGATCTTTGCTTATCCATGGACTTAATCTCTCTGTCTGGGTCTGATCTCACTCTATCCAGGTGATATCCCCATGTACGATTACTTTGGTCTCTTAGAGTAACGACTGATTCCCTCTCAGTTTCGCTCTAGAGTTTGTAAAGGTTTCACCTAATGTAACTGCTGCTAGTAAGGTAACCACCACCTACCCATGAGCCTATAACGTCCTGAATATCTTGAATATTATCCCTCCATGATCCTCGACCACCCCCACCCAACCATCCTCACCACCCCACACCCACCCCATCATCAGGGTTCATTTTAAGAGACCTCTTGGAAATCGGAGGTGGAGAATACCTGGCGAATATCTCCCCCGGAACCGGTTTCGCGAGAAGGTGAATTTTTTGGGGGTTGTATGAAAAAAATTTCACCTGATTGTCAAGTGCTACGATAGAAGGCTGCAGACGCGCGCGGACAGCACCCTCAGTGACGCGCGTCACTAGACCTCTTTGACGCGTGTCAACAGGTTGTTGACGCACATCACTGAGGTCTAGTGACGCGTGTCATTGGCATTTTTTTTGACGCGCGACAGTAAAAATCTCCTATCGCGCATCTGCAGCCTTCGCCCTCTGCTTTCTCATCAAAAAATCTCCATGTCCACGCGTCAACAAACTCTTTGTCGGCGTCTGCTATGCATCAATATCTGTTGTACCTCCTGTCGCGCATCAACTATCCGTCAATGGTCGGACAACAACCCTCAGTGACGCACGTCACTAGACCTTAGTTGACGCGCGTCAACAACCTGTTGACACTGTCAAAGAGGTTCTAGTGACACGCGTCACTGAGGGTGCTGTCCGCACGTCATTGCATTTTTTTTGACGCGTGATAGCAAATATCCTGTGCGTTGTCTGCAGCCTCTGCCCTCTTCTTGCGCATCGAAAAAAATCTCCATGTCGCTCGTCAACAAACTCTTTGTCATGCGTCTACTATGTGTCAATATTTGCAGTATCTCCTTGTCTGCAAACCCTCCTTGTCGCGCGTCAATAACTTACCCCCCTTGTCACGCGTCTATATATGGGATATATCATATTGTTGAAAAAATGTGAAGTAGAAGTGTTCTACCTGGCGAATAATCTAGGTTTATATAGGGATATTTTTCAAGGGTAGGCGAAGCCGACCCCTAAAAAAAATTAAAGTGTAATTTTTAGGCGAACAGGTCACTGACCCTGGCAAAAAAATTCACCTTTTTCAAAATTTTCAAAAATGGAATATTCGCCATATTACGAATATTCGCCACTAAAATTTTCCCTGCCATCATCTCCTCCACCTCTTGGTGGACTATGTCATGGGCTTGTATGAGGGGGGTGATGGAGGGTACTTGCAATGGACCTGAATGGGCATCTGTGGGTGGCAATACCTATGGTTGCACCACTACCTACTAAGTACTAGAACCCAATATTTTACTAGCAACCTGTTGTACTGGTACCCCCCATATGTGTTCCTCCCTGTGCGATGCTTGTGCATGTGCTCTAGGATTTGGGCTCTGTCCCCCCTGCACTTATGCATCTAATACCTCCTATGGTATGGTTAATCTACATGGCAGCACTATCGCATACCATGCTGCATAATCTGGGGTAGTCCCTGGATCTACTATCTACGCTCATTGTACCCCAGGCTATAGAACCACTTGTAAAAATATCGCATGAGCTCGACGGAGCCTAATCTAGGGCCCCCATGTGGAAGACCTTTTTGTATCTATGCGCATACTACATGTCATCACTAGGAATCCCCTAGATGTGACCAAACTGATGTTGGACCTTGTCCACTCTGTACCACTCCAAGACATAGCTCTTGCTCCCAATGATGAAATGGTCCACTGCAGCTACACTCAACTCGACTACATCTTGAGGCCAATGGTATAACCTGTATGGCTTCCATGTGATCATATGAGGTTGTACCTCACCAAAATATCACCTGTAATAGTCTGTGTCTCCCCTATGGTTGTGAATGTCATCTCCGTCTGAAACCCAACCCATGATGTAAGGCTCTCCAAAAACTCGAGCTCTCAAAGCTCCTGCAGGGTGGCCTATTGCATTATGATCCTAAGCCCAGATCTATAATAAAGTGGCAGGACCCACTAAGCTATTTCCATGATAAGATATCAAGTGTAAATCAAAGTATAAATGAACCAATATACACTGACCCTAGCAATACACCTCTCCCTGAAGCAGGCCGTGAATCATTCCAACGAGACCCAGAGGGAATTGTGCACTAGTATTGTTTGGCAACAAAATACCGCTGACAAGAGCTAGTAAATATATAGGGACCCATCCTAGCCATGGATCGACCATGCACCTCCTAATGAAAACTGTCATACCCCGATGGGGTATATCTATCACTCTGAATATCATGGTTGTGTATCACTCAATATGGTCATAGTGACCATCGTATGTAATCAAGTGACCCTATATAGGAACTTGTAAGATCCGTCAAACATGCTCCAATGTCATACTCATCTCACCAGTAGGCAGTCAAAAGGTCTAACGCTCACTTTGCCATCTCGCAGCTAAGGCTATGAGTAGGCTATGATCTAAGGTAATCCGTGGCATATGAGATATGTACGATAAACTAGTCACCTCCAAGGTGATCTCCAAGAAAATATGGTCACGTTGGCTAAACGCCGCCTCGTAGGCCCAAAGTCGCCCATGTCGCTTCCACATCACTAACACATCCAAGTCTACCTACAGAACCAATTAGGTCATTTATTATGATCTCGTTCTTCTATTATACCATTTAATTTTTCTAAGTTTATCATCTAGTTCTTCTATTCTATCATTTAGTTCTTCTATTATTCATTTATTTATTCCATCTAGGATTTTCTAACACCCGCGTTTTCTTTTAAAAGCATTCTAGAAATGGCTTTTGTTCATGGGTGCACCCCTAAGTGAACCAGCACATCTTTCTCAACATGGGCACATTTTTCTCAACATAGGCACATTTCTCTCAACATAGGCGCATATGCGCCCATGTGTGCCCTGACAAATGATGCGTAGGCACACCCCTCTTTACACTGACGGATGCGCGCCCCCACTAAAATTAAAAGAGTATTAATGCATGGTTCTTTAATATTCAATTTGTTGCTAGTAATGTATATAGTTCTTAAAAATATTTTCCAAAGGCACTAATACACCTCTAATTAATCTTGAAGAATCAATTCACATATTATGCCAAAAACTTTTAGGAGAGTAGCTTGATACAAAGAAACTAGAATAAAAGAATAATTTCATATTCATGTGCTAGATTATAAGTGCATTTCCATATTTATTATTAAATGCTTAAGGAAGCTTACACTAACTACATTCATCATTCACAAAGTAGGGAATGAAATAGATTAATGACCAATTTGGTATGAAGATTTTAAATTATTTTCAATTTATTAGTACCAAGGCCATAATTTGGGTCAATTATGCAAATCACGGTATCATTGTATTATTCACCCCCGAGGTGCCCTGCCACCATCGTGATTCTTATATGTCATTTCTTAGCTATTTCTATTTTTAGTGGTTGCAAATATTTTTAATAAAGACTTAGTTTAGGCCAAATATGAAAATTGACTCATGGAGCATGTTATCATCTATAGTGGTTGCCTTTCCCACTTGAGAGACGAATTTTTTTGCCTTGACGATAACTTTCTGAGCTAGTTTAAGAGGACTTTGTTACAACTTCTATAAGTTAATTGGAAAATTTACATCAGAAGGGTTTAGGAGAACAAAGAGGAATTTGAGGGTAATTACGTTGCATAAATTAATTTTTTAATAATCATTAAAAATAAAAAAAGTTGCAATTCTTTTTTGAAAAATTGGTAAACAACATATACGCAACTAAAGCCTATGTCAATTGCATTATCTTGAACATTGAAAATATGTCTTATAAAAGTATCTTTCTACGGTTATTTCTTGTTTTGGTCTCAAATGACTTGCTGATCATCGTGATCTACCTCCATTAACAAAAGCTAGATTACATGATATGTTGGTCCTCCTGTGTAACAGTGAGTTGTCAGAGACTGTGTCATAGTGCACGAAAGCCCTTTCCATGGGACTACTTGTGGTCCTCCGTTATTCCCCTCACATGTATCCTTGTTTGGGGCACCATTTTTAACCCTTGTCATTACATGATCAAGAATTTCGCGCTTGTTACCTGTCCAAGTTAATGTACCAAACTAAACACAAAAACCTTGAAAAACTCAAATGAAATTGATACCTGATGGACAAGATCCGAAGATGTAGACGGATAAGGAAGCCGATGTAGATAAGACGGGCGCACACGAGCAATTCTGCACAGTAGATCCAAGTAACCTGCGAGACACCGATGCTTGACAGAAAAAGACCACGTTAAAAGATATTTAGGTGGACTGCCCGAGAAGCGGGTCCGGGAAGCGATAAGCTCCCTCGGCGGATGTCAGTCCACGTTTTCAATTAAGTAAAGAAGCATACATGATAAAAGATGTACGTACAGGACTAGATTTTCTGATCAAAGTAATAAACAGAATCTAAACAGCAGACAGAAAGCAACAGAAAATAGGGAACTGTGAAAACAAAGCTGGATTTGTGTTACCTGTGTCCTTTTACCTGTCTGCAGGATGATCGGCGTCGATTATGTAGAATCGGCGTCGACTGGTTATAGATCGGTGTCGACTGATATAGATCGGCGTCGATCCGAGACAAAGTGCGAGAAGATTTGGGAATCAGAAAATGAAGGCAAGATCGTCAACGTCTGCTGGATCTGCAGAAGCCGGAGAGATACTGGCAAGGCTCCACCTGTGCTGGATGCAGGAACAGAGTCACCAGAAAATCAATGGAGACGTGCGATGTTGATGTGATAAGAGCAGAGTAACGGTGCTCCTCTCAGGGATTGATTTGGACAAGATTCACTCTCATTCGATAGATAATGTTCACACTTGATGCTCAAAACTCTCTCGTTCTCTCTCTTACAATCTGTGTCTCTCCAGAACTGAGTTCTGGGCCTCTATTTGTAATCGGCGCCGTCGGCGCCGTTCCGAAAAATCGGCGTCGACCGAGTACCGGTCGGCGCCGATCATGGAACAGACTCCCGAAATGGCCAAAAGGAGCGATTTCTGGAAAGATAAGAGTGATCCCTCCACCTCAAATACGGGAAATATCCCGCTTTGGTTTGGGAGGAGGAGAAATAGGGGGGATATATGGATAGAATAGATATGGGGTAGATAAGTGGTTAGGATACATGTAAAAAGGTGTAATTAAATAGTTAATATTTAATTACTCACGGGTAAAACATAATGGGGTGAATTAAACTTAGGATAGGTGTTTAAATCACAAATTGAATAATACCCCAAGGGGATAGTGGTGATATAAACGTGCCCCAGGTTACCTGAGAGAGCAAACGCGCACGAGGGACACTAAATTGGATAACCAATTTTAGGTGTCTACATTTTGCCCCTTTTTGTCAAGTAACTTGCGATAAGCAAGGTTGTGAGACAAAAACAAGGAGGTGGAAGAAAGGAAGAAAAAGTGATGATGTGATCCCCCTCAAACTAGGGATGGGATGGGTGATAGAACAAACGATCCCAAGTTTGAAAAAGGTAGATGAAAACGCAAGAAGCCCCAGCTAGATGTCTGGAGTAGACCGGATCATTAATGACGCACAAAAATAAATAAAGAGGCAGCAACCTAAGGAACTCACATTGGTAGGGCAGACTAGACGGTCTCCTCATGAGACGACGTTAGTACCTACAGACCCATGAGTGTAAGGAGGGCTGCAAAATAGTCAGCATCTAAAGAGAGACACATTGGTAGGGACAACCAGACGGTCTGCAAAGCAGACGACGTTAGTGCCTACAGACCCGTTAACTCTAAGCTGCCAAAAAAGTGCGAGTGCCCCATGCAAAGGGAACAAACTCGAAATGGATGATAATATCGAAAAAGTATGCGCCAAAAGGTAACACTCAGGGCAGGATGACGACCAGATAGATAAGCCAAGCATCAACACCATGGCAAGAAGATTAGGAGATGGAAGTAAACGACGTGGAGAAGCGATACTGCAACCCACGGCAAAAATGAGTATAAATCGGCTCGATTTAGACAAATCGGCGCCGACAGAAAAAATCGCCGCCGACCACAAAAATCGGCGCCGACAGTTCCCAGCACATATAAATATGCCAACGGAAAACGTGAACGATTTATTTACACCGTGACGATTGATTCAGAGAGAATCAAAAATTGGATTTGAGCACCATGGAAGCCTCTGGAAGCGGTCAGAAGCGGAGGAGGACACGACCTGGGGTAAGTGGTTCTTCTTGAACCCGTCATTATTTTTTATTTTTTTTATTTTTTTTTTTGTTTGGTGGGAGGCCAGAGTGTTTTTGTCACGCTGCCTTCCAATCGGCGTCGATTGATATAATCGACGCCGATTTTATGTAAGCGGCGCCGATTGAATTCAATCGACGTCGACTATGTTTGATCGACGCCGTTTGTAATTTTGGACATAATATTTGGATAAAAATGATAGAATGTGTTTTGGATGTTCGGATTTGGAAAAATATGAAGCTAACATTGCTCTTGATGTCGTGGATGCAGGCACGAGAGGTATTACACATGAGGGATGTGATTCCCGAGTTACTGGAGACCATTCTCCCTGACGTCACTGACGCAGATTGGCGCCACTTAGAGTTAGCCGGGCTCGGGGGCTTTCGGTACTACAGACGAGTGCCGCGAGATGTAGAGTTGATGCGAGCACTAGTGCGACGATGGGATAGCCAGACTTGCACTTTTTGGTTCAGGACGGGTGAGATGACCATCACCCACGAGGACATATACAGGATTTTGAGGCTGCCGATCACTGGGGACCCGATAGAGATTACGCCACGAGAGCAGCAGCAGAGGGCCCTAGGTCGATTGTATGGAGACAGGGCAGATGATTCAGAGATAGTGTCCGGGGCAGTGAGGATAGCCTCGCAGTACAGACAGGATGTTCCCAGGAGCAGACGGATAGTGTTGATTCAGATGGCGATCTCCTACTTTGCTCTACCAGATTCGGGAGGTGGGAGATTCCCATTGTTATTACTAGATTGCGTTTGTGACATCCTGCAGTTCAGACAGGTGTTCGCATTTGCTGATGCCTTGATAGCTCAGATATATTATGAGTTATGGATGTATACCACTGGCCGGAGGACAGGCATTGATGTCAGTTTTGTGCTCCATTGCTGGGCATATGAGCACATAGCAGTGATCAGGCCATCCGGGCTTCCTTGGATGCCAGCAGCAGTGGGGGCTATTGATTACGGATTCCGGCGATGGCGGGCCGATATGGCCCCGGGAGATACAGGGAGATCCGCAGATTGGTATGCTGAGCGTTTCAGGACGCTGACACCAGAGCAGGTCATCTGGAGACCATATCGGGTATTTCTGACATGGGCCGGTCAGGATGCTCACCTGGTGGGATTGAGACGGAGCAGGGTGGTTAGGGGCCGCAGGCCTGATATGTGGGAGCGCGTCCCGTTTATACGGGTATTGAGACAGTTCGGCCTAGTACAGACAGTGCCGACTACCTACAGGCCTTACAGGTGAGACAACAGAGAGACTGATCTGCCGATTTTGATCCCGGCAGATCCATTGAGAGAGGCCCCACCCTCCACAGACAGTGATGATGACGCTGGAGTGGATGATGGTTATGCGGCATGGTATGCGACAGAGCTACCACGACACCTTCCGGCATCTATAGATGCCGATGAGGAGGATATGGCTACAGTGCTGGAGAGACTGGAGGGAGAGCACGCCACCCTGACGCATACACACCAGGCGGCTCTCGAGGAGATCAGAGCTCTGACAGTGGAGAGGGATGCCCTGATTTTGGAGAGAGACACCGCTCGCCAAGAGCGAGATACAGCGATCCAGCAGAGGGATCGCTACCATCGACATAGGGAGGCCCTCAGGGCCAAATATGGTGATACAGGTACCATGTCAGAGTCTGGGACACAGGGCACGACCATAGGAGGGGCACCACCAGCAGCACCAGCAGCACCACTACGAGCACCTGGTACCGTGAGCCTGAGTACATATCAGTCTCTCCTCGCTGAGGTGAGATACTACGAGGATGTCCTAGCACAGCATGCCCCAGATGTGCCTCGGTACGGGGCGAGGAGGAGATCAGCGACAGCCACAGCGAGCGGGGCATCAGAGGGAGGGAGCACCGGGAGAGACCGAGGTGGGCAGAGGCCTCCAGCAGCAGGTGCGTCTAGCTCGATAGGCGGCGGCCAGGAGAGACAGCCTGGTCCAGAGGAGGGTGGAGGAGATAGTGTCTTCCACGTATCAGATTTCACGATATAGAGATTGATGTATTTTGTATCAATGTAGTGATGTAGCCTCGATTGGAAGGCATTTTATAGATGGCTTGATTGAGAGCCACCCATTTTTTGTTGTACAGACACTCATGTATATATATAGATTCATCATTTCCTTTGTCATATAATTGTTCTCATGCTTTTAATTTTGATATACATGGATAGATGTAGCGTAATTATGATGGATATAGACATAGACCGATAGATGATGAATAGATGTGATGGGATAGACATAGATGTAGAGGATATAAATAGATGTGATTTGATGTGATTGATATGTGGATTTAATTTGGATGAGAAAATAGATATAGATAGATGGAATGTTACTTGGATGGGCAAGTGTTTAGATGATGTGATGGATAGGTGGGAGTTGATAGTTGGAATGGATTTGATATTTTTGAGATTTTTAATTAAATTTTGATGAAAATAGATAGATAGACCCACATGTGTTTATAATAGAGGCGATGAGATGTGTTTTGGACAAAGTAGATCAGATGAAATTAGATAAATGATAGAGTTTGATTAAATTAACATGTTAAATGTTAATTTAACTGGATGAAATAATTGGAAATACTCTCTGTGAGAGCCAAGGACGTAATGAAAATGACCTTGATTAGAAATAAAGGAAATACACCCAGATAAGAAGAAAAATGATAAGCTGGACTCCCAACCGACCATAAATAGAATCTGGATAGGAAACCAAAAGATCATGCATACAAGGCCCTATATGAGGTTAAAATAAACCTGACACTAACTAGCCGCAAACCAGATTTAGGAGGGAAACGGAAGGAGCAGTAAGTAGGTATCTTGTCGAAATTTACAAGGGACAGAATACATGTTCATACTGGGAAAATAGGATTCTCCATATGATCGACAAAAGGTCTTATATCTCAGCTTCATGATTTCTGGCAGAAAAGCAAACTGATCAATGCGGGAAGTTTGCTAGATATGGAAAGACTGATCAATACGGGAAGTCTTTCAGTGATGCTAAAAAGTGTATAAACTGACTGAAAGGCTGATCAATGCAAGAAGCCTTGAGTATTCCTTTGAGAAACAGCCGTCCTTCAAGGGAGCGGTCTGTATTTTGAATTTTAATGATAGCCATCCTTCGAGGGCATGGTCTATATCTTTTGATTCATTTGATAATGTATGGATAGCTGTCCTTCAAGGGATCAGTCTATCTTTTTTTAGCATCTTTTTTTTTTTTTTTTTTTGAAAAACTTTTTGGAAGAAGCTGAGTTTAGACCTAGATAGATCAGATAGAGGGGAAGAAAACGTATAAAGAGCACGCACTCATGCCCCGAGTAGATCCGATTAAGATAAGCACTTGGGACAAATGAAGCGGTGATTAAGGTATTCCTACCATGAGGAGAAACATATCCAGAAGAAAAATGCTATGAGTAGAGCCGCGATACTCATATTTAAGGTAAAAAAGACAATAGGCGGAGAACCACATAGTTTCGAATCACCATGAAAGTATATGACTGGTTGTTAGATGGATGAAAGATCTGTCTTGCGACTAGATTTGTGTAAGATAGATTTTAACAGTAGAAGGGCCGTAGATGCAAGGCATTAAGAGGTTCCACTTCAGGTATACCATCCATGGAAGATAGACGATAAGCCCCAGACCCATATTTATGAGTGATAACGTACGGACCCATCCAGTTGGGAGCAAACTTACCACGCTGACTCCTTTCGAGTGTAGTGACATTTTGGTTTTCTTTAAGAACAAGATCACCAATTTTGAAGTCACGGTGCTGCAAGTGCTTGTTATAAGCACGTTTGACATGCTCAAGATAGACTTGATGATGTTCAAGAGCGTTGAGATGCCGCTCATCTAATAATTCAAGTTGTGCTAGACGATTTTGACGATAGCCCTCATCAGAGACAAATTCTCTGAGAGAAACACGGAGAGATGGGATTTGGACTTCCAAAGGAAGAACAGCCTCAGACCCATAGACGAGAGAGAAGGGAGTAGCACCAGTAGGAGTACGAATGCTAGTCCGATAAGCCCAGAGAGCAAAAGGGATATGTAAATGCCAATCCCTACCAGCTCGACTAGTTACCTTTGCGAGGATATTACGCAAAGTTTTATTGGAAGCTTCGGCCTGGCCATTAGCTTGAGGATAGTATGGAGAAGAAAAGCTGAGTTTGATATTGAAAGCGTCGCAGAGGTTCTGCAAATCAACGTTCTTGAAAGACTTACCGTTATCTGTGATGAGTTTGTGTGGAACACCAAAGCGACAAATGATGTGTTGATAGACAAAATCAACTATGGGTTTAGCTTTTGTTGAAGAAAGAGGGATAGCTTCCACCCACTTAGTAAAGTATTCAGTGGCAGTAATGATAGAATGATGACGCTGTGAAGAACGGGGATTGATGAGACCAATGAGATCAAGACCCCATTGCGAAAAAGGCCACAAATCCGCTGTAGGTTGTAAAGCTTGACTAGGGATATGTGTGAGATTGGAATGTTGTTGACACTTGACACATTTCTTAGTGTATTCACAACAATCTCGATTAAGAGAAGGCCAATAATATCCCAAACGTAAGATGCGTTTAGCTACGGCCAAGCCACTAAAATGTCCACCACAGATACCGTCATGGACCTCCTGGATAGCTTTAGATGATTCAAGGGTTTTGAGGCACCGAAGCAAAATACCATCAAAGCCGCGTTTGTAGAGGATCCCGCCTAGAATAGTATAGCGATTAGCGCGTAGGATAAAAGATCTTCTACCATTGGAAGTCAGATCTGGAGGAAGCACTGAATGAGATAGATAATCAACGATCTGTTGATACCACTCATCCTGAGTATGGGTTGTGACAGCATGGATTGAAGTTAGTTGCCTAAGATGAGATGGTTGATCTAATCGTTGCACAGCCACATAAAGTCGCGAGTCCTCGGTAAAAGGCGGGATAAGTGAGGCTAACGAAGCCATTGTATCTGCGAATCGATTCGCAGTGTACGAGGAATAGCTTGGATAGTGAATTTATCGAAAGATTGGAGTTGAACGAGAACGATATCACGATATTTTTGAAGGATATCATTCTTGCATTGATAGACACCCGTGACTTGATTAACGATGAGTTCAGAATCACCAAAGATGTCAATATGACGAGCGCCGAGATTAATGGCATTTTGAAGACCCAAGACAAGAGCTTCATATTCAGCCATATTATTGGTGCACTCAAAGTTCAATTTGTGTGCGACTGGGATAGGCGTACCCCAAGGAGGAATCATCACGAAACCTGCACCTCCCCCTTGCTGGCATTTGGATCCATCAAAGAAGAGCTTTACTTTAAATGGAGACAGACCAAAATCAATTTGTTGGATATATTCATCGGGGAATTGAGCAAGGGGGACTTGAGTGTCCGGAAGAGGAGCATCAGCTAATTGATCTGCAATGACCTGACCCTTGATAGACTTTTGCGGGATAAACTCGAGATCAAATTCTGTCATAAGCATGAGCCAACGAGTGATACGATCATTGTGATAAGGCTTCGCATGAATTGTCTTGAGTGGATTGACACTTGTGACAATGTAAGTTTTGTGATTAAGGAGGTAATGACGAAGCTTAGAAGTTGCGAAGAAGAGAGCACAACACAGCTTTTCAGCTTCGGAATAACGTGTTTCATACTCATGGAGGGTGCGACTGATGTAATAGACAGCTTGTTCTTTACCGCAAGCGTCCCGATGCGAGATCATGGCTCCCAGAGCATGGTCAGTCACAGAGATATAAAGATAGAAAGGCTCCCCCTCGCGTGGAGGTGTAAGCACAGGTGGAGAAAGAAGATAAGCTTTGAGATCATCAAAGGCCTTTTGGCAATGCTCATCCCATTCAAAATGAACATTCTTACGGAGGAGATGATGAAAAGGTTGACAACGGTCCGACAATTGTGAGATAAAACGACGCACTGATTGAAGACGTCCTTGGAGACTGCGGAGTTGCTTTAAGTTAGAAGGGGGAGGCATCTCAAGGATAGCTTTTATTTTTGCGGGGTCTACTTCAATACCCCTAATGGAAATGATAAAACCTAAAAGTTTACCAGTGAGAACGCCAAACACGCACTTAGATGGATTTAGACGAAGACAAAAGTGAATAAGCCTCTCAAAGAGAGGTGCAAGAATGAAAAGATGATCCTGACGACGTTTGGATTTACCGAGGAGATCGTCGACGTAATCTTCCACAGTTTTGTGTAAGAGATCATGGAAGATGTAGGTCATTGCTCGCTGATAGGTTGCTCCTGCGTTCTTAAGACCGAAAGGCATGACACGATAACAAAAGGTCCCCCAAGGAGTTATGAAAGAAGTCTTATGTTGGTCTTCTGGTGCGATGAGAATTTGATTATACCCAGAGAAACCATCCATAAGAGAAAGCATCTCATGACCCGCAGTTAAATCCACGAGTTGGTCGATATTAGGTAGAGGAAAATCATCTTTTGGACAAGCAAGATTAAGATCCCGGAAGTCGGTACAAATTCAAATTTTCCCAGTAGCTTTAGTTACTGGTACTACATTGGAAACCCATTGTGGATAATCGATGGGTTGGATGAAGTTAGCCGAGAGCAAGCGCTGCAATTCTTCTTTAACAAGAAGGGCTACTCTAGGGTGCATTTTACGCAATTTTTGTTTAACCGGTTTGATGTCGGGAAGAGTAACGATATTGTGGACCACGATATCGGGATCGAGTCCTGGCATATCCTCATATGCCCAAGCAAAGGCTTGACGATGGTTGGAAAGAAAAGTGGTAAAGTCTCCTAACTCCTGTGGATTAAGGGATTGGCCGACCTTAATGATGCGAGGGTCTTTAGAAGTCCCTATATTAAGGTCGACAGTGGCTTCGTTGAGAAGCGTAGACGTGTCAGAAGGAATGGTTTTAGGAAGATAGGAATCCTCTGCCCCCAGATAGGTGAGGACAGAATCATCATCCGCACAGTGGATAGTGTTGATAGTAGGAGAGTCGTCTCCAACTATTTCAGGGAAAATTAACGGTATGGAAGTGGACCTGTCATTAGTCTTATAGGCTAGTGGCCCTAAGGAAATGGTATTGACTAAAAAAAAAAGTTAGACGGGATGGAAATGGCGTCGTCCACATCGAGTGATGCTTCTGACCTAGCGGGAGAAGATGGTTCCTCAATAGGAAGAGGCTCATCGAGAACAGTGACGGTGGCTTTTGAAAGAGGTTTAAATCCTAAACCAAATTTTTGATGTGGCTTGAGAGTTGGAATGGACGCGAGGTCATGCACACCTTGTTCATATTTACCCAAGCCAAAGCCCTTCCACGCGCATCGATATAAATAAGTTTTTGCAAACGTGGGATTCTGTAGACAATCGAACCCTGTTAAATAAGGTTTGGTCCTAGGAGGAGAATCCGGGTGATAGTGAGGCGTATCAAGACCACCGTAAATGAAATTAGTCTGTTGATTGGGTAGACCAATGGTGACGATGCGACCAAGACCTGGCTGATATTCAGGTTGTTTGTCTGGTCTACCATACTCACTAGGTTTGAGATGGGCGTCAAAAGAAAGGAGAGGAAGCTCTCCCAGTGAGAAACGCTGCAATGTCTCTTCTAAATTTTGTAAATCTGGTAGTTTGGTTGCAGGTATGGAAGAAGATGAGGCCCCGTCAGGAGAACAAGCATTTTCCTTTAGAGGGGCAGACCCTGTGGTCATGTCGCATTGTGCGGAAGGAAAAGGATCTCCTGGATGAGTATAGATTTTGCCCTCATATTGATATTTTAAGCATCGATGGAGGGTGGATGGGACACAATGCATTGCACGAATCCAGGAGCGTCCGAGGATCATATTATAGTGGAATTTCCCTTCAACAATGTAAAAGAGTTCGTGAAGCAGCTTCTTACCTACTCGAATGGGTAGGACCACAGTTCCTAAAGTAACTGCTAGCTGATCGTTAAATGATCGAAGAGCGAAAGGCGGGGGTGACACTACGTTCTTCGGTAACTTAAGTTGCTCGAATGTGTGCGAGGAGATGACGTTGAGTGCAGCACCACTGTCGATCATAATGCGTTTTAATGTAGTGTTGTCGATTTGGACTGTGATAAAGAGGGGAGCCTCCAAATCCTCGGAAGAAAGGGAAGGAATTTCTGAATCTTCAAAAGAAATGGTGGTTGATGGTCTATTCAATCCAACAACCATCTCGAAGGGCTGGGGCTCATCTGAATTCACTGCGATGCGACGCAGATTATCAATCAGAGCCTGGCGATGTTGCGGAGAGGATTGAATGAGGTCAAAAAGAGACATTTTGACCGGAGCCTGGGTGAGTTGTTTCATAACACTCTCCTCAACTGACACGGGAATTTGAGCCCGAGGTGCAGCACGAATAGAGACCCGAGGTCTCGGGGCTAATGAGGAAGGAGGAACTCCTTCGGGGGCTGCAGAAATGACAACCCGTGGTCGAGATGCTGTAGATGAGGATGGATTATCATACTGTTGGGTTCTAGTGGCGATATGAATTGTGTCGATTTGAGAAGGTGGAAGATCATTTGGAGTGGAATCACTAGAAGTAGAGGTCTGAGTAGATCGTTGGGGCTCAGATGGAGCTAAGATGACAGGAGATACTTGTTCCTCCTCCTCCAGCAAAAGATCACTTTCTTCCAAAAGGCTGTTGACGACAGATTGAAGAGCTTTACATCCCTCGGTATCATGACCCGGGGTACGGTGGTAAGCACAAATCAAATCAGAGTTAAACCAGGTAGGTTTAACTCCTTTAGGGTTATAGGGTTTAATCGGAGGAAGAGATATGGATGAAGATTGGATAAGTTGGCGAAGGATTTCAGTATAGAACCCGGTAGACAAAGATGAGGACAGAGATGATGAAGGTGCCTCTTTTACTTTAACAGACTGCCGAGGTAAAAGAACCTGCATGTTAGGTTTGACAGTCTTTTTAGGGATCATCTTATTTTTTTGGACATCTGGAGGAGCAGCCTTGGGCACTTGAGATGGAAGTAAGTGAGACATGATTGATTTCGATGGAGGAGGAGCCCCTAAAATAGATTTTGAAGATGATGGAGATGTGACAAGTGTTGTGGTCTTCAGAGATAAGGGAGGCTGCTTGGTCGAAACTAATGATGATTTAGATAATGTCGATTTAGATGAGGGAGAAGCTCCCAAAGTAGGTATAATCGGAGGAACAGAGGGTGCCCTGGTTTTTGGTAACGAAGATGATGATTCTGATAAAAGAGGTGACGTCTTTTTAGTAGGTAAGTCCACTTTTCGAGGTGCTGGTGAAGAATGTGTTGTAGAAGAAGATGATGGTTTTGATAAGTTTGTAGAAGAAGATGCCTTCTCAGCGGACAAATCCAATCTTTTATGAGGCGCAGAGAGAGATTTTTGTGGGAAAGCACCAAGAGTCTTGATGGTTCGAAATATGGGCTTTCCTTTTTCAGGGATGGTGACAATTTCAACCGCATAAGGTGATTGTAACCTTTTCGGGGGAAGCAAATGGGGAGGTACTGATGACGCAACGTTAGATTTCGGTTGTCTCGGTCTAAGTTCAGGAACCGAGCGTATAGGTGTTGGTGCTACTTCTTTAGATTTCCCCTTAATAGGCAAAGTAGCATTGGTGATGGAAGAAGTGAGTGATGAAGAAGCAGTTCCTTGCGAGGGAACTACTTCTGGTACAGTAATTGTGGGTGAAACTACTGTAGGAAAGGAAACAGGAAGAGTCAAAATCGAAGACGCTTCCGTCGAAGTCGGCACAACTATAGGTACGTTCACCAATGGCATAGTCACAGCAAAAATGGGAGAAACAGAAGTAGATGTATCCGCGGTGGAAACTCGAAGGGATGTAATTGCCTCGAGCATTGAAAGAATGTCTGACGATGAGACAGATGAGGATGATACTGTCTCGGGTATGGACGGAAGATCAGACAAAGAAGCAGAGAGAGGTGAATCCGTATCTAACAATGTTGGAATATTCAAAGACGGGCTATCTGAAGATGGTGGAATCCCAACGATTAACGAAGCGGAAGGAGGTTCTGATTCGGTCGATGTGTTCGCAGATGGCTTAGTTTTAGAAGAAGATTCTTCAGTAGAGATGAAGCTGATAGTATGAGTGTTTGGTTTTTGAGACTCTGAAGCATCATGGTTCGGGGAATGATTGGGAAAAGGTTGTTTAAAGACATCCAGCGCTTGATTTGGGGGAGCATTTGGGTTATCCAGAATGAGCTCGCCTTTATCAATGAATTTCTGGACAAGATTTTTGAAGGTCTGACATCGTTCAATGTCATGACCTTTGGTTCTATGATAATGACAGAAGTCATTTTCCCTATACCAGAATGGACGTTCTTGGCTTTCATCAATATTCCTAATGGGGGGAAGTTCGATCATGTGGACTTCCAACATTTTTTCCAGGATAGAAGCATATGATTCCCCCAACGAAGTGAAAGATCGAGATGACGAGGACCCTTTTCGAGAAGATGAGGAGTCTCTTCGTGGTGTTTGATTAGAAGTGTTATCGGCTCGTGATGTTTTTAATACGATAGCGTTGGTGGATCCCTGATTCTTGTCTTTAGAAGTGGAAGGATTTGATTTGGTAAACCGAGAAAAATCTGGTTTAGATTTAGAGCGAAGTTTTAACTTCCCTTGTTCAATGGCGCGAGATTCAAGTTTGCGTGCCATCGTAAAGGCTTCTTCAAATGTATGAAAGGTCTGGATCCTTAAAGTGGAAGAAATATGATTAGCACAAGATCGAGTAAACAACTCGATCTGTTGGGATTGAGGAAGGGAGAAAGACAATTGGTTTATTATCCCTCTCCAACGAGCGACAAAGTCTGCAATAGACTCATCATCGAATTGACGAATGTTATAAAGATCTGTAATCGAGATCTTATGCGCGATATTTATTGAAAAGTTTTCAACAAACATCTGAGCCAATTGAGAGAAAGAAAACAAGGAATGTTGAGGAATGTTATTGTACCAGTCTAAAGCAGGACCTGCTAGAGACATAGGAAAAGTACGGAGCATAAGCTCCTGATCCTGGACTATGAGGTAGCAAGCATGTTTGAATGCTCGCAAATGCTGTTGAGGGTCCTCCCGACTATGAAATTTTGAAAATTTAGGAAGTTCCCATTGGGGAGGATAAGGCTTAAAAGCCACTGAGGGGTGAATGGGTTCATTACACACTTCTTCAAAAGAGTATGAAGGACGAGCCCCTTTGGTGGAGGCTTCCAAGTCTGTGATTTTCTTGAAAAGAATTTGAACCACGTCAGATTGAGGAGGAGGCACACTGGCATGTCCTACATAAGAAGCAAATGGTGGATGTTGTTGAGGTGTCAACGGGGGATTCATCTGTTGATTGATAGGATGATAAGAGGAGTAACCAGGCGTTCTGGGTGACGCCTGGTGGGGTATTTGCTGTGAAGGAGCCTGTGTATAGGCAGGCTGTGAGATAATAAGTGGTTGAGAAAATGAAGGTTGGATGACGGACGGAGCCTGTGATTGGTGGACTCCTATGCTTGTTGACTGAATCGGAACAGATTGAGGAACATGGGTGCCGATTTGATTGGACATGGTGGGGAACAAGACCTGAAAGAGGCTTTTTACTGCCGGATTAGTTATTAAGGGCGCCGATGCTAGAGGATGGGTGAAGGTCACTGTTGCTGGAACATTGGAAGAAAAACCCACTGGAGGACGAGAAGCAGGAACCAACTGACTAGTCGAAGGGGGTTGACTCATAAAGGGGTACTGACCCTGGGACACAATGGACGGCATAGATGAATTAACAGCAATATGCGGGTGCACAGACGCACTCATTATAGCCAGAGAAGAGGACCTCTCAGAAGTAGGTTGTGGAATAGTCGAGGTAACTGCGGCGTTAGGAATAGGTAAGACTATTTGAGAACTAGTCGATATGGTCGGTGGAAGAGAAAAAGGAGGCACAGGTGCGCCACCCTCCTCCATGGCTCGAGGTGAGAAAAATGATGCTAACTGTTCTACAAAAGCCTGGGATGGTTCACGAGAATAATCGTACACTTGCTGGATTGGTGGTCCCTGATCAGATATTTGAATAGACTTGTGTACTAGGTAGTCCATGAGGGCTACCGGATTGCGATCAAGGAGCGCCTGAAATTCAGGATCCCCGCGAGGAACATACTCTGAGTCAGAAGCAGATGATATTTCTGAAGGACTAGGGGAAGCTGGACGTGATGGGGTTGCTTTGGCCTGATAGAAAGGATTATATGACCAGGATGGGGAACCAACTAACAGCGGTCCCGAGGAAGACCTGGGGGGTGCCGAAACATCCACACTAGTGGTGATCTCGGAGGAAGAAGGGGCTAATTGAGCCATTCTTCTAGATTGTAACCGAGTGATGACCGTCATAAACAAGCAGAAAAGAAGATTGACCTAACTAATGCACAGATAATTCAAGCAGCGTAGGTGATTATCTCTTTTAAGTTTTTATGCTTTTAAGAAAGAAAATATTAGGGAAGGCCTTTTAGAACAGGAACTACTCAGATAGCCAAACTAAGGATGGTTTGGGGGATGTTTTGGTGAGGAGTCCCGAAGGCACTTCAGTAAAAGACCGGTACGTGGCTTGATATAGGGGCCTACCCCCGCACTTCACACACCGCTGCGATAAGGGAGTCGGGTGCTTTGCCAATATATACCAGAACTTCCGTGAATTTATAGCGCGGCCCGAGTACCGCGTAGGCTCTTCCTCTTGGATGTCACTTCCAAGTAGGCGAGGCCAGGGAAAGAATTTTTGTTTAAATGCTTTATACCTAGTGATTTTGGCTTTGTGTGCAAGGGTGAAAAATAAAAATCAAATAGTGTCACTACCGATTTTGATCAATTTTCCAGCCTAATTAAAACTAGATGAAAAACATACAGCAGAAATGACAAAGAAAGAGTTCTTTTTTTTTTAAGCACTTAAAAATGAAGTGTTTGATTTCGATGAAGACAAGTCAAACAGATTCTTTCCCAAATGCGATTAAATTCTTTTTAAGCACCAAAAATTGAAATGTTCGAATGTGATAGACAACAAACAAAGAAAGTTTTTTTTTTTTTTTTTTTTTTTTTAGTTCCTAAAAAGGAGAAAACACCGTAAAAGAGAAATACCTGTAGATTTAGCTCTCCAAGGTGTGTGGACTTCAAAAAGCGCGTTGTTGAGCTCTTCCCCTCGAACAATCCCACGAACAAGCAAAGTGCTCCGCAAGAAAAGGTTAAGCAAACACCAAACAAAATCCAGAAAGATATATCCAGATAATGGTGAAACGAAAATTTCTATTTTAAGGAACTAGAAAAATTTCAAGGAAATAACAATTTCGCATAAAGAGCAAGATTGAAATCAATGAAAGGAAATGCTTGAAGTAGAACTGATAAAAATTCAGTGAAGAAAAAGAACAAAGCTCAAAACTAAAAAAAAGAAAAAGAGATGAACTTACCAATAAGGGACTTTGGTTGGGTCCCACCGGGCGTGCCAGAATGTTGATCAAGAATTTCACGCTTGTTACCTGTCCAAGTTAATGTACCAAACTAAACACAAAAACCTTGAAAAACTCAAATGAAATTGATACCTGATGGACAAGATCCGAAGATGTAGATGGATAAGGAAGCCGATGTAGATAAGACGGGCGCACACGAGCAATTCTGCACAGTAGATCCAAGTAACCTGCGAGACACCGATGCTTGACAGAAAAAGACCACGTTAAAAGATATTTAGGTGGACTGCCCGAGAAGCGGGTCCGGGAAGCGATAAGCTCCCTCGGCGGATGTCAGTCCACGTTTTCAATTAAGTAAAGAAGCATACATGATAAAAGATGTACGTACAGGACTAGATTTTCTGATCAAAGTAATAAACAGAATCTAAACAGCAGACAGAAAGCAACAGAAAATAGGGAACTGTGAAAACAAAGCTGGATTTGTGTTACCTGTGTCCTTTTACCTGTCTGCAGGATGATCGGCGTCGATTATGTAGAATCGGCGTCGACTGGTTCAGATCGGCGTCGACTGATATAGATCGGCGTCGATCCAGAGACAAAGATGGCGATCCGAGACAAAGTGCGAGAAGATTTGGGAATCAGAAAACGAAGGCAAGATCGTCAACGTCTGCTGGATCTGCAGAAGCCGGAGAGATACTGGCAAGGCTCCACCTGTGCTGGATGCAGGAACAGAGTCACCAGAAAATCAATGGAGACGTGCGATGTTGATGTGATAAGAGCAGAGTAACGGTGCTCCTCTCAGGGATTGATTTGGACAAGATTCGCTCTCATTCGATAGATAATGTTCACACTTGATGCTCAAAACTCTCTCGTTCTCTCTCTTACAATCTGTGTCTCTCTCTGTCTCCTGTGTCCTAGAACTGAGTTCTGGGCCTCTATTTATAATCGGCGCCGCTCCGAAAAAATCGGCGTCGACCGAGTACCGGTCGGCGCCGATCATGGAACAGACTCCCGAGATGGCCAAAAGGAGTGATTTCTGGAAAGATAAGAGTGATCCCTCCACCTCAAATATGGGAAATATCCCGCTTTTTGGGAGGAGGAGAAATAGGGGGGATATATGGATAGAATAGATATGGGGTAGATAAGTGGTTAGGATACATGTAAAAAGGTGTAATTAAATAGTTAATATTTAATTACTCACGGGTAAAACATAATGGGGTGAATTAAACTTAGGATAGGTGTTTAAATCACAAATTGAATAATACCCCAAGGGGATAGTGGTGATATAAACGTGCCCCAGGTTACCTGAGAGAGAAAATGCGCACGAGGGACACTAAATTGGATAACCAATTTTAGGTCATGTAACTTTAAAAGCCTTGCCGATGAACAGTCTAACACCCAACTTGGAGCTTGTCATATATTCTACATTATATAGCATTTCTTCTCCAGGGGTTAAAACCCCTCATCACACACTAAATCACTACCAATGGTGAAGGCAAATCCCCCTACATGCTGCAAGTGGAAGGAGGAACCATGTAGATCCCTATCCTTTTTCTTTGTGAAAAAGAAGCCTAAGCTAACATGGCTAGTTTAAGGACACGCCTAAACAATAAATCTCCCTCAAAAATTATAATTATCCATTTCATAATCGAATTGGAATATTCTTAACTGGTACACCCAAATTTAAATTTCATTATAAGGCGCATGTTGATGAGAACCCCAAAAAGTAAACTCAAAAAATCACTGCTTAAACAAAAATAACTTCTAATTGATAATATTAAAAATTTTCACTTTAAATCAACTATATGATTGATCTATTATTGACCTCGGATTGAATGTTAATTCAAATGCAAATGCACCTTACAACGAGATGGTAACTGTAGATCTGATCTTGGAGAAACTTGGCAAAATAGCAATTCAATGAGATGGAAAAACGCATTCAAATAATCAACAAGCATTCTTGGATCATATTGCGTTATACATTAGTGCGAAATTTTCCGCATAAAAGTTATAGAGTAATTCAAGGAGGAGGTATCGAGGAGCATTTTCTTGTCTAAGTTATGAATGAAACTTTATAGTTGTTGTTCACATAGACAATAAGAGTAGTGTACAAGATAATATATTAGATCTAAGCATACATGCAAATAAAATCAGATATTCTACCAGAAGAAATATACAAAACAAGAGACATAAATCAACACTAGATTTAACATGGTTTACTCAGTGTGGGCTACATCCACCAAGAAACAAGCTAATCTATTATCCAAAGCTTTGAAAAGATATACAATGAATACTTACAATGTTCCACACCTCTCAGATGTACAGTACTTTCTTTCCCTCAAGTTTTTTCTTCATCACCAAGAATTCTCTCTCTCACCAAATTTTACAAGTTCTTTCTAATTATTGTTAATCATCCTTACTTATAAACCCTAGCTTTTATGCTTATATAGTCATTTTTAGACTTAGGGCACTTAGACATGTAATTACAATCAATAGATATATTTTAATGCTAAAAATAGATATAATTCCCGAGAGTTAATTAAAACATCCTCACACAGGTAACTAATGCCAGTTAGCCCTAACCGATGTTGGTTCCTCCCTTTCCTAACCAATGCTAGTCCTTCCTAACCGATGCCGGTTCCCCCTTAACTGATGATGGTTACTGTATTTTCCAGTAAGTTTCCATTGCATGGTAAATTGAAGTAATTGAGCTCCACAACTCAACAATCTCCCAGTTGGAGATTAATTATTACACCATACTTGTACAACAACATTCTTGGATCCTTCCTTAGCTATGTTTCTTCTTCTTCAAGTCTCAAACTTGAAGACCAATAGAAGTGGAGTGTAGCTCCAAATTCTCCTTTGCTAATGGCTTCATTAGCATATCCATAGGGTTCTTGCTCGTATGAATATTTTCCAGATTCAACTGTCCATCCTTCAATACCTACCGTATGAAGTGATATCTCAACTGAATGTGTTTCATTCTAGAATGAAATGTCGAGTTCTTTTCCAAATGAATTGCACTCTGACTGTCACTGAAAAATTTACAATCATCTTACTCCTTTCCCAACTCTTCCATGAACCTGCTCATCCATATCATCTCTTTGCTAGCCTCTATAGCTGCAACATACTCTGCCTCTGTAGTAGACAAAACCACAACCTTTCTACAATCTTGAATCCATCTAACTTATGTCCCATATACTGTGAAAATATATCTATTAGTGCTTCCTCCTACCATCCAGATCTCTAACCATATCCGAATCAACATAGCCACATAATGAAATATCTAAACCTCCATAGCATAACTACATGCTAGATGTTCCTTTCAAATACCTAAGTATCCATTTGACTACTTTCCAATGATCTTTACTTGGATTGGCCATATATCTACTCACAACTCCCACTGCCTATGTAATTTCTGGTCTGGTACAAACCATAACATACATGAGACTCCTAACTACTGAAGCATATGGCACTCGTGTCATGTATTTGACCTCCTCATGTGATGATGGACACTGATATTTGCTCAATTTGAAGTGTCCAACCATAGGTGTACTAACAGGTTTTACATTCTGCATATTTGAACCTTTCTAACACCTTGTAGATATAATCCTCTTGGGACAAATACAATTTCTTCTTTTTCCTGTCTCTGTGTATTTATATGCCAAGGATTATTTTTGTAGCTCCTAAATCCTTCATATCAAATGTGTGAGCTAGCTTTCTCTTAAGCTCACCAATGTCCTACATACTAGATCCTGCAATAAGCATATCATCCACATACAGTAACAAAATAATATAGCTCCCATTTTAAAGCCTTTTGAAATAAACACAATGGTCAAATTCACATCTCAAGTAACCATGCTCTTGCATAAAACTATCAAACCTCATGTACCATTACCTTGGAGCTTGCTTGAGCCCATATAGACTCTTTTTCAACCTGCACACTAATTTCTCCTTACCCTTGACTTCATACCCAAGAAACTGCTACATATAAATCTCTTCATCCAAATCACCATGAAGGAAAGTCATCTTCACATCTAGTTGCTCTAAATGCAAGTCTTCTACTGCAACTAAACTCAATACAGTACAAATAGAAGTCATCTTAACAACAAGAGAAAATATTTCACCAAAGTCAATACCTACTTTCTATACAAATCCCTTTACTACAAGCCTTGCCTTATATCTTTTCTGTCCACCCTCTTCTTCCTTGATCCTGTAAACCCACTTGTTCTACAATGTTCTCTTACTTGCTGGCAACTTAACCAAATCCCATGTCTGGTTCTGTTCGAAGGAGTCCATCTCCTCATCCATGCCATGCTCCCACTGGACATGTGGGTCTTATCCTGCATTTCTTCTTTAAAAATCTCTGGTTCACAATTATCAGTCAATAATAAATAAAATAGAGAAGGTGTAAATCTTTGTGGAGGTTTACTTACCCTTTGTGACCTTCTCACGGGAGTTTGGGGTACCGGAGGCTCAATCTGGACCTCCTAGACATTCCTATCCAAATCTGATAGTGACCGACATCGGTCACCTCTAACTGACGTCGGTTCTGCTAATTGATGTCAGTTTCGATCTTCTATAACCGATACCAGTTTGTTTACCTGATGTCAGTCAGGGGTCAACCGACACCTTACTATGTAACCTTGTCGGTAATTCTTTTAAATCTGAGAGTTCATTTTCATTCACAAATTTCTCAATTGGTTCATCCTTGGGTACCAAAATTTTATCCCTATACATTCTCTTTTCATTCCATTCAACATCATGACTCCTAATAATCTTAGAATTCTTTAAATCCCAAAAATAGAAATCGAAATCACCATATCCATAACCAATAAAAGTGCATCTCTTGGATTTTACATCCAACTTTTTTTCTATTTTCCTTATCAACATGCACAAAAGCTTCTGAACCAAAAAATTTAAGAAAATAAAGATCTACCTCTTTTCCGGTCCAAGATTCCTCTGGTATTCCTCCATCTAGTGAACTTGAAGGCCCACGTTTAATCAAATAAACTGTTGTATCAACTGCTTCTGCCCAAAACTATAAGGGCAATCCAGAATGTATCCTCATACTTCTAGCACGTTCCATGATTGTCATGTTCATTCTTTCTGCAACACCATTCTCCTGTGGTGTTCTTCGAACCATTCTTTCTCTACATATTCCATTCACTAAACAATAATCATTGAAATCCTTGCTACAGTATTCACCACCATTTTCAGATCTAAGGAACTTTAACTTAGAATTTGATTCATTCTCAACAAGGGCTTTCCATCTTTTAAAAGTCTCAAAAACATCAGATTTACATTTAATACAATAAACCCATACCTTTCTTGTAGCATCATCAATGAAAGTAACATAATATTGGGATCCTCCATGAGAAGCTACCTGAGTTGGTCCCCACACATCTGAGTGTACAAGCTCCAATTTTTGCTCCTTCTTAGTTGCCCCAACTTTGAGAAATCTCACTCTCTTTTTCTTTCCAAATATACAATGCTCACAGAAATCAAGATCTAAATCTTTCAAATCTGATAACTTACCCTTAGTCTTTAAGATCTACATTCCTTTTTGACTCATATGGCCCAACCGGTTATGCCACATGCATGCATCTGAATCTGAAGTAGATAATGCAGAAAAGGAATCAGTAATATAGGTAGATAAATATAATGTTCCTACCTTCTTACCTCTTGCCACAACAAAAGAACCCTTGGTGACTTTCCAAGAGTCTCTTGTAAAAGTAACCATGCAACCAGATTCACCTAGTTACCCTACAGAAATAATATTTCTCCTGAGGCTTGGCACATGCCTCACATATTTCAATACCCATGTATTTCCATTCTGTAATTTTAGATGAACTTCCCCTTTACCAGTAATACTACAAGGTTCATCATCACCCAAATAAACATGCCCAAAATTTCCCTGGACATAATTTCTGAAATAACCCTTATTAGGGGTTGCATGGAAAGAAGCTCTTAAATCTAAAACCCATGATTCAATTCTATTATCTAAAGAAAGAATAAGAGATCATCTTGCATTACCTCTGATGTAGCAATATTTGCTTCTTTACTTTTGTCTAGTTGTTGGTTCTCTTTATCCTTTGACCAACAATCTCTTTGCATGTCATTTCTTTCCACATTTCCAACAAGTAATTCCCTTACTTCTGGATTTAGATATGTTATCCCTTGACTTTGATTTCCCATTACTCTTACTCTTGGATCTCTCCTTCTGCCTGCCCCTGCTTTCTACATTCAAAGCATTTCCAGATGATGATTCCTCTATAATCTTCCTACGAATTTCTTCATTCAAGATTATACTAACCACATCATCAAACTTTAAAATATTATTAGCAGATGTTGTATTACTAACAACCATTACCAAGTTATCCCAACTATCATGCAAAGAACATAAGAATAAAAGTGCTTTTACTTCATCATCAAATGGTATTGTAACTAATTTTAACTGATTTACAATAGATCAGAAATCATTCAAATGACTAGATGCAGATCCACCTTTATGCATCTTAGAACTAAATAGTTTCTTCATCAAATAAACTTTATTTGAAGCACTAGGTTTTTCATATAAATTAGCAAGAGATTTCATTAACTCTACCATAGAAGCCACTTTTGTAATATTGGAAGCCACAGATGCTGCCAAGCTCAATCTTATAGATCCCAAAGCCTTTATGTCAAGAATATTCCATTCTTCATTAGTCATCTTTGTAGGTCTAGACTTCTCATCCAATAGTAAATACAAATCTCTTTGATATAGATAATCCTCAATCTGCATCTTCCATAATTGATAATTTCGGCCGTCAAATTTCTCTACCTTGTATTTGTTTTCTTCTGCCATTGTTGTAGCTCCCACTCAATCAGAAAACCCTCTGTGAGTAAATCTATCAACACACAAAACCTCAAACAAAGCTCTGATACCATTTGTTGGGGTTAGCACACTGGTTGTATAGATAATATATCATATCTAAGCATACATGCAAATAAAAGTGGATATTCTACCAAAAGAAATATACAAAACAAGAGACATAAATCAACACCAGATTTAACATGGTTCACCTAGTGTGGGCTACATCCACCAAGAAATAAATCCAATCTATTATCCAAAGCTTTGACAAGATATACAATGAATATTTACAATCTTCCACACCTCTCAGATGTACAGTACTTTCTTTCCTCAAGTTTTTGCTTCATCACCAAGAATTCTCTCTCTCACCAAATTTTGCAAGTTCTTTCTAATTCTTGTTAATCATCCTTACTTCTAAACCCTAGCTTTTATGCTTATATAGTCGTTTATAGACTTAGGGAACTTAGCCATGCAATTACAATCAATAGATATACTTTTAATGCTAAAAATAGATCTAATTCCCGAGAGTTAATTAAAACATCCTCACACAGGTAACCGATGTCGGTTAGCCCTAACCAATTTCAGTTCCTCCCTTGCCTTGACCAATGCCAGTCCTGGGTGACTGATGCTAGTTCTCCCTTAACCAATGACAAGTTACTGTATTTTCTAGCAAGTTTCCATTGCATGCTAAACTGAAGTAATTGGACGCCCACATTCTACACACATAAATACAACAATAAAAATACCGGATCCAATTTTGATTTGAATTACATTAGCTCTACTTACACAACACATGTAAGGGCTCTAAGTAGAGCATACTCAACAACGCAAACGTTTACTTACATAAACATGAACCCACTCATACATATTAGGATAAGCATAGGGTGCCCATCAAGCTATCTATACTCAAACGTTACCTAAACTAGGACAATAGAGGCAATTTCAGTAAGAAACGCCGAGTAGGAGTTAGCCTTCCATAGTTAGTCATGGCATTTGCTTTATGAAGTTTAGGGGGCCTTCAAAGACATTTAGAAGTAATAAACTGCAAGTTGTAAAAAAATTCTTATAGATCCATTAGTACGGTAGTTGAATCAATATATGTCCTGTTCAATTAGACTTATATGGGAAGGAATTTGAAATAAATGGCTTGTTTTGCATCATGTGTACTTCATGTGTATCTATGTGGGTTAATGTTCCCATGTAACCATATCATGTGTTGTGTGTTTTCCCAAGTGATCTCCTGTAGTTTCATGTGTACCACAATTAATTCAAAATATTTTACACATGTTCTGGGATTACCAGTGCATTATATTAGAATGTAATGATAAAATAGTGGGCATTACACAATTGCGGATCAAGAATTATACACATTCATTGTAGAAGACCTACTGCATCCATGAGAGAAAGGTTAATCTTGAGGATGAATCCTGCATACATGCCGCAACATAGCCTAATATAATGAGGTTTATGTATACCATTTTCTTGTAGTCATAGGGACACTATTTTACTTCAAAGGACTATCAATTGTGTCGCTAATGAATTCACCCCATACCAAAAGCTATAGGCTAGTTCTTGGTGTACATGATCAAAAGATGATTTAACATTATATTACATCCACATTATCTGTAATAAACTCTAGCCTTATGGAGACCAAAGACTCTATAGTCAACATATGAGTGATGAGTATCATTGATTTCAAGGATGAAATCACTTCGAGGACCAAGGTCTTAGGGATACCTATCGTGTATTGAAGTTTCTTGGAAGCTTTACCAGTAATGACATTAAACTTTATAGACATGTTTCAGGACAGAGAGTAGATTGACACATGCCATAACATTCAAGCATTGCTAGGAATTCTTGAAATATGTATCGATCATCATGTATATAAACATCAGTAAGAATGAAGGAGATCACTCAGAAATAGAAACAATATCTAGGATTGACAACTTTACCACCTCAACAACATCTTGGTTCTTGAATACAACCTATATTCCATTTCATAGTGATTGAGAAACATCGAGGATCAATTATGGGCATATGAGCAAGATATTGCTAAAGCGACAGTAAACTAGCAACTTTGTTGTTAGATGGAATATCACAAATGCATTATATGCATCATCATGAGATGGAACCCTTGAAAAATGTTCCAGACAGTCACCATCCATCATCGATGTGCCCTACCTTAGTGTCTGTAATATGTAGCAAGATTAGAAGCAATATTGGATAATTGTGTGGCACATACCCCTGTGACCCATGTAATACTTCATCATCTTTAGATGGATTCTACCTTTTACCTTTCCTGGATTCCCTATAATAAAGACATGGGGACATTTGACTATGAAACAATTTTCCTAAGGATCCTCTTGAATGCCCAGGAATATGATAATTTAGGAATGTACATCTCCTGTAAGGCCATCCACTGATCACTAGACGTGATATCCTTCAGAAATTCAAGGTCATGCTTTAGAACATGGATAAAATTTGATACATTAGTACTATGGTACTCGGATCTTGTTGTAGAGTTCAAAAAAAGTATGCACACGAGCGAAAAGGTCTCACGATTTTTTTGTTTTTAACCTGGGTAGAGACCAAATACACTAGTGAAGAAGTGACTTTTCTTTCCAACACACGAGTAAACTAATAGTGAGATGACACACTAGTTGTGTTAAATCAAGTTTTGATTTCTGATAGGTTTCCCCTCGATAGTGGCATAAGATGTATCTATCATATCCTATTCTGATCTTATCTAAGGAGACATATATTTGAAGACATGTTAGGATTTTTTATATTATTTTGACAGTCTGACTTAGTAATTTCTATTCACAAGATGTATCATCATAGCCTAGCAGATCTGGACCAAAAAGACTTAGGTCAGAATGCATACCCTAATTTTTTGTTTTAGCACGTATCTGTGAATGGGAAGAAATGAGGTGCAAATTTTTACCACAGTTGGGATGATAATCATATCAAGTAAGGTCCTCATACCCATAATTTCAATATCATTTTGAAAGTATTTTGTACATAGTTATTTCCATTTTATAGTTTTTCATAGAACCTTCTTGCAAACCCATAAGCCGCATAAACATGATTAGAGGGATTTTGACCCTTAAAATAATTTATCAAATCCTTATTACAAATCCATATATAACTCAAAGAAGAATATTTGTAAGTATCATTCTCTGTGTTGATATCACTATTCGGTATGAACTATCGTATCGAACAATCTAAACCCTATGCTAAGTAAAGATTCAAAAATGGATGGGTTCACTAAAATGTATCAACCCTAAATTAATTACAATGGATTAATTCAATTGATTTATTCATCATTTATTACTACATGTTACATGACATAGAATAATACAATTATTTATAGCTATACAATGGAAACTAGGTATTTGCAATCATGCCAAACTTATCCAACAATTATATATGTAATTAGGGTTAGAAGGATGACTTAGTTGATTTAAATCACTTTCAGGTTGTATTGTGCCAGATCTAGGAAGTATGAAGATATTTGAGCAAACTCATATCAAATTTTTTCTTGCAAAATTCATGAAAGGTCAGTACCATAAGAATGTTCAAGAACAAATTCTATAAGCCGGGCCATTCTACTATCTTGGATCGATGGATCACAAATTTTTGATTTTTTTCTAGGTTTCTTCATTATCACTTGTATCACACTTTTGTATGTTCAAATTAACCTATAACCATATTTTTTGCATATGTACCTACCAAAAAAACATATTTTCCTGAAAGAACTGCAATAACTCATTAGATCTAAAAATAAAATATGCAAATGCTTGAGTCAGATTGACCTTGTTGTTCACCACATTTATGAGTCATCAAGCTTTGCACTACATTTTAAACTCAATGTAGTTATCCTAATGCATTGTTTAATTATGTATGCAATTTAGAACCCTTGATAGAGCCTATTTTTTTACCCTCATGCTTCCACACCAATAGCAAGCTATGCCATTTTTCTCCCATGAAACCCTTGTGTGCACACATGAAAAAAAATGTATGCCCTCCTAGCTTGTGATATAAAGATAGAATATTGTACTCTTGATCCCTTAGCTCAAGAGTTGGTTAATAGATAGGTGTTTGCTAGATAATAAGTGCTTAAGGTGAACTTGTATTTATAGGAGTCTATTACTTTGAAATTTGAATCGTAGTGGTGCACAAATCCAACCAAAAACATAAAATGTAGAAGAGAAAATAATGATGAAGAAGCGTAATGGGAAGAAGGGACCCAAAAATAAAAAATGGTCAAGACTGTATGTATCTTGATTAGGACCATTACAATTTTGGACCAACATCAAAAAAATTCAAATAAACAATAGAAAATGATAGATATATTCAAGTCACAAAAAAAAAACATGAACAATCATCAAGTAATTCATAAGTCAAAGGATAAATTAATAAATGAAAGAGTAAAAAATAAGGACTTGCACCACCAAGGCTTAGTTTCATCATTCAAGAGCCACATATTTAAAGCTTGCAAAAAACATGATGTAATGATGATTTTGTGCATATTTTAGATTCTAAAGGTTGGTTCTAATTCTAAAAAAGTATTTCTTAATACAATCACTAATGGGGTTTCCAGTAGATCTTGAATAAACTAACCTATACTTAAGGAGGAATCAAAGCAGGAGGTTGAGTCATAAGATAAATATTTTCCTGACTAAAACCACAAATGCACAGTTTCCTTCAAAATTTCCCTTAATAATATTATGGGAAATCTCTCAACATTCTCAAAAAGTGTACCAATGATCTCTATGATAATTCCTTTTAGCATTAATAATTCTTCAATCACTGGGGCAATCCAAAACACGTCTTCTCCTTTGTTTTCATCTTCTACAAATCTCTTCTTCTTTATCTATGGCGGGTGCTAAGCTCAACAACACACATACCAATACCAAAACTTAAAATACCCTGTGTGGATTGAACATAATTGATATTGTAAAAAATTGGACCAAATTTCACTTATACAAACCACTAGTAACAACTAATTCCTTCAAAAGTAAGACAACAAATGACTATTCAACCACTATATATTTTATTGGGTATGGCAAATTAATGTCCCCGCAAACATGATTTTGATTTATGAAAGCGTGCTCCCAAGAGCACCAAATGAGGCTAAGTGTCTCAACAACAACAATGGGAATTCCTCCAAGGTGTGGAAACTTGGCTCCTTGAGGTAGACCTTTATAGAAATATGGCTCTTATCCTAACTAAACTAGTGCCATTAGTAGAGATAGTAATAACAAAGAGGTAAGACCATAAGCACATTATATCACCATATGCACATTATATCACAAAGAATAATAGAGAGGTAAGACACAATAATAAATAACATATGCCAACCACAATAAGATTTATATTAAAGCATGAAATATAATATACACAATTTGTTACACCCACGAGAAAAGGCATTAATGGATTTACAAGACTCATAAACAAATATCTCGTAACTTGGAAGCTCCGTCCTCAAAAGAGTAAGGTAACTATATGTATCATCATGTCAATAAAGCAGAAGATACCAAAAATAATCCATCCATCATCATATATAATATCAATGTCCCTCATCTAATGCCTACATCTCAAAATGTTAAACACACACACACACACACACACACACACACACACACATCTAAGTGCCATCAAGGACATTTGTATATGAAAATATGTGCTTTCATCACGAGGCATATATCAAAAATACAAAATTTCTATCCACCATACATCGAGTCATGGATAACTCTCTCATACACTAGGAATGCCTAGTCTCTCGTCTCCGCACCTCAATGAAAACATATAAAATGAGTTGACTGACCTCGAAGGCCTATGCAATCTTCCTTTCCTAGTGGATTCAATACCTGCCCTCTAACTATACCTTAGAGCCCTTTGACCCTCAGGAAACACTACCTCATATAGAGCTCTATAATATCCCACCTCCTGTGATATAACAATCACATCATGTAGCATGTCACCCATCCCACATACCTCCGCCACATAATGAATGGAATTTCTCTCCACCATCAGTTATTACACCTGTGTGGCAATTTGATCCCACTTTGATGTTAGTTGATGCATCTGTATAACAACCTTATCTCTCTCAATATTCACCTGTCTTATTCATTTTAACTATCTGTGAGACATAATCAAAATAATGTCCCTCTCCTATGAAATCATGTCTCTTAGAGCCTATAGTCATAGCTTTGTTATCGATGGTCTTGGAGGTGGTACATGTGCAAGCTAATCCCAAACATCCTCATCTCCCTCATCTCCCCATCTGTCACCATCTCTATTTCCAAACCCATCTCCATCTCACTAGCCTCTTACTGGGATCAGTGGCCTTGATGGTGATAAATGAACTTATACCTATAATAAAACCTACATTAAAACATGTATAACCTATACCAGTGCCTGAACTTGTATCAAATCCTAAACCTATATTGGAGCCTACACCTATGCTTGACCCTAACCCTGTAATTGATCCTTATCCTATGTTTGACCTAGTCTTCCTCCACATTTATCCCCTCTCTGCTATAATCCACCCTTGGCTATTGTCATTATCCTTGCTGCTATGACAACCTATGGAATCATAAGGCACCGAGGCATGATGCATACGTACCATGCTACATACATCATCTTTATCCCTGGATCTGTAATCTAATCTTGTGCATCCCAGGTATGTGGAATCACATCTCTAAAACTCTCCCTGACCACCCTCTATCTAATATGAGCTCCAAAATCCACTATCTCTAGTGTAAATCACACGTACCACTACTTTCCTTTGGGTATGTCATGTGTAACCCCCAACTATCTCATGACCCTTTCTAGCCTATACCTCTCCATAATGTGCCCACGAATCACAATCACACAATGTCAACCTACATAGCCACTAGATCTATATAATCTATAATCCACCTATACCATCTATATGGTCTCCATATAACCATGTGTAACTATAGATCATCAAAGGCCCATCTGTAAAACTCAATGTCACCCTGGTGTCCTCTATTACCAACATCTAATATCTCCCATCTAAATACCAAAGGATCCTCTAGCTGTCTATCCCTAAAAATCCCCGATGGTCGGTAGATAGCAATGTGATCCCATGACCAGATTTGAAGCAATGTAGCTGAACCCAGGCTCCTATGACCTTTGTATATAATTGTTGGCAAAATAATTTTTCGTGTTGCACATTATGTGTTTCCACCAACGCTCACGGGGCTACCCCCCTCCTTCTTGTGTATGGGGAGGCTCCCATTATTGAATGTAAACTATCCTAATTCTATATAAATGTTGTGGGGTGGATAAATAGGTTGGAGATCACACATGAAAACTTCACTGAACCTATGAAATAGTGCTTGTATGGAGTACAAGGGAGGAATTTGCAACGGTGAGGGTTGAAGTAGATAAATTAGGAAAGAGAAGGTTATTTTTGTGAGTAGGCACTAGCAGAGTTCACACACAATAACCAAAATAGATTCACATTCAATTAGATGAAAACAAAAATGAAATTAGCAAGATTAACAAAATAGAGACACATAGTTCTTTAGATTCATTAATCAAGGACACCATATTCCTTCTTCATCGCTATACTTGCAAATTTTCAGAAAATAGAGAGAGAGTAGAGGAAAACATGAGCGAAGGAAATGTAACTTTTATTTCTTGTGTAGTAGTGATACTAAGCTTCACAATCTACAACAATCCACAATTTCTACAAAAAATTAAACTTTCAAGATGCTTTGGAATGGAGAAACCATCCCAATTAATAACATTGTGAATTGTCCTCTCATCTACCCCCCACATGAATTTTCATGTTCTCATTCAACTTGTGATTTTACATCTTCCTAGGAAATGAGAAGTAAGTTATGTTTTTTTATAAATCAAAGGGAATTTACAATTTAAATTTAGAAAGTCACTTAAGTGAATGAGACAAAATACCATGATTGCATATAACAAAGAATTGGAAAGGAGGAAAGAAGAGGAGAAGGGGAAAGGGATTAACTGATCTATTGCTGATGAAAAGCTTGCTGATTTGAGGCATGTTGATCTCAATATCCTCCTTCTACAAGATGCACATACACCTCAGACTATTGGATGAGTGTTTAGAAAAAAATTTGAGAGATATCTCAATGTGAGCTTGAGATGACCATGCGAATCACTCATAATGATTCCTCTTTGATCCATAATGGGAGTGAGGAATACTTTCTTGCTCCTTAGGCTTTCACAATTGGCCCTTGATCATGATAGACAACTCATAGTGCTCAAGTTTCTAGATTATTTTCCTTTGGAGGACTGATCATGTTATCTGATGCTTGATTGAGTGTTTAAGAACACTATTATTCTAATGTCATCAAATAAAGCTTATATGGTTTCTCATTTTCACGTATAAGGTTCCCTAAGTGAAGATCACTTATCTACCTTTATCAACACAAGATTATCTCTAGAATGAGATCATATTCAAGGATGTTTTCATATCTCATATAGGAAAGGGTGAGCTCTTTATCCTTCGCATATAATGGATTAGATTCTCAAGGTTCAATCAGCTCACTTAACTCACTTAGCTCACTTGGCTCAACCATCTCACCCAACCCAATTCAACCAGATCACCAAAGAGATGATGGTAGATCCACCTTGAATGATGAGTTATGATGACCTCCTTAGCTTGATTTTCAATGGTCTCTTGATTTTTTTTAATCTTTTCCCATTGTATAATGTCTTCGGCTTTCTCCAGCTATGCCTTGAGATGTCATGTCTTGATCTTAGACATAATTGTGACCGAAATGATGCTTCATGATCCTCAAGAAGGGTGAAATTTATCATTTGAACTATGGGAAAACCTTAAAATCATGTGAGGATGGAAAAATCTATGAGATGAGTGAAATCAGATCCAACTGTAACTTTCTACATCTAAAACTGAGAGTTTCTATTTTTGGCAGGTCAGACCAGGACCTAATGTTTTTAACAATTTTGCCCTATTTTCACTCCCTGATGTTTCTTTCCTATCTCGAGGACAATGGATGTCAATAATTATCATTATTTTACCTCTTACTATTTTATTCATGCCTCGCCATGCACACATGTTATTTGTAGTAATTGCACTGTGGGTGTCAGATGACAATGAAAGCAGTCTTAAAATTCTAGGTTTTATTCCCAGATTCCCCGCTCAAAATTTTGGATGATTTCTTCATTTGAATGAGTGAAAAAATAATTTTTCATTAGAGGGGGAAGAATAATGAGAAAAAAATCAGTCCTCCATATCTCGAAAAATTAGCAACTTCATCGTGCAAAAAGTGGTTAAGATAAAACTATATTTTTTGAAGATCCTTCACTCCGAGTTTCAGATGATTTTTCCTACTAGATATTTGAGGAATTGAAAATTAATTCAAAGAGGGAAGAATGATGATGAAAAATTCAGTCCTCAATATCCCTAAAAAATAGGGACTTCATGGCACGAAAACTACCTTACATAAAACTAGATTTTTTAGGGATCGTTTCCTCCAATTTTCAAGTGATTCCACATGTTAGATCCCTGGGAAGTGAAGATGGGAATTTGTTTTCCTTTAGATGATGTTTCATGACATAAATTAATGGATTCTTTAAGATTTTTCTGGTGAAGCAATGGATAATGGATGAAGGATGCCGAACAGTTAGTCAAAAAACGAGTTTTCATGACTTTCTTGCCTTCCAAGATAACTGCAACTTGACTGCTGGTGAGAGAAAGCATGGTGGGTTGAAACTAGGGTCGAATGGCTTGGAATGGGTTGAATTTTTATTTCCCCCTTTTCCCCTTGGGAATTTGGAAAAGGGGTGCAAAAAAATTCACCTCAAGGAGATGGTGACAAGTGGTGCAGTGTGGTGGAATGAGAGGGAGATGGAGGAAAATAACACTTAACACCTAGGAGCTGAAGTTTGGTCACATGAAAAACATTTAAGAGGGGATAGAGAGGGGAGAATTTTTTTTTATCATATATCCCCTTGGTAATTTGGAGAAGTGGTGCACAAAAATGTGTCTCAAGGAGATTGTATCAAGTTTCAAACATATATGCAATGTAAAGGAGATGGAGAGAGTTTGATTCTAACACCTGGGAGTTGCCACTTGATCACATGAAGAACATAGATAGGGATTAAAGATGGGAAATATTTTTTTTTCCCCTATGTCCCCTTGTGAATGGAGAAAAGAGGTTAACAAAAATGTTCCTCAAGGAGATGTTGTCATGTGTCATTTTGTGGTGTAATCTCGAAGGAAGGGTTTTGAGTTGTTAAGCACTCAGGGGGGCTGCAAGTTGGTCATGTAGAGGACCAAGGGGAAGAGATGAGGAGGGGAAAATTTTTGTGTCCCCTTGGGAATGGGGATAAGAGGGAAAAACATTTTCCTCAACCTGGAGGTGACATGTGTCCTTTGAAAATTTGGCTAACTGCGTTAAACATACCTGCAAGAGAGACAACTTGAAGAAATGATTCTTGGAGCTCCAGAAGGACGTTTCCCATGAAAAAATATATGGTTTTGACTCCTAGGACCATTTAAATAAAAATGGGATATTTTTTAGAGTCCAATTATCATTTCATATTCAAATATTGGCCCCTTTTCTTCTAGACAACATTGTGTGTCTACCAAAATCAAGCTTCCATGAGAATCAGTCAGGTGTTGTGAAAGATTTTACGATTATATAATGTAGAGGAATATTTAAGATTTCAAATGAATATTTATTTTATTTTTAATACATTATGGAACTCCCATAATCCTCTATGGAAGTTTAGGTACTGATTTTGACTGCATGCTCCTTACACCTGAAAACCCTGTTGTTGCACTGTTTGTCCCTAAACCTCCAATTATTCCCAAAATATTTCTAAATCATATCAAACACATTTATAGATCTTAAATACCACCTCCAAATTAATTTGTGCTTTCATATCCTTCCTGAAGGATGTACACCAGTCCTAAGAAGGCCAAAATTAGCCTTTTCAAGCTTATCAGAAAACTAGTCATTGGAAGCATTTTACTGTATGAGATGAATGACCCTCCCGCAACATTTCAAACACTAGGGAAAGATTTTTCAACACAGTGGGAGGATCTATATGGTCAGTATGATTATGGTACATAAGGAAAACTGACCAGGGAGGGAGAATCGAGAAGACTTAGGAGTAAATTTTTAAATTTGGCTTAATTGTCATGCTTGAATTTTTCATGCTACACATTTGCATGAAAAAAAATGACTCTATCTTGGGGACTTATTGTGGATCGAGTGTAATGATGAAAATATAAACAAGAAATCCATAATATTAAGACATTACATAGACCATTGTTTTATCCATTAGGCTATATAGAGTCACTAAATAGATACACAACGAAACTTCCTTTATTGAACATGCACACACAACAAGAAAAAAACACATAATAGGAAAAAGGAAACATGAAACATGAAGGTAAACACAAAAAAAAGGGAAACATCCTAAATCACCTATGTACATATGGGAGATAACCCACTTTCATTGAAGTATTAATTTAGACTGAGTGCTTACCTGTAAACAAGTATCATTGAATGGATTTCTTCCACAAATCCATTGACAGGATCACTGAAATATGAACCTTTCCTCATCTTCTTGAGAAATATGGCATGATTATTATTAAAATTGATGACCCACTCGTTCATTTCATCACCTCTGTGACTTTAACACATTCTTTTTATCTTTTCATTGATTCTCATGTTTATTCCGATTGCTGATTTTCCATTGCTACTATGAAGATGAGCCTCGATCATACTTGAATTATCATTTGCAGAACAATGCATATGTTCTTCATTGTCTATCTACTTCATGACCACCTCTTCCATGGGTTGATTCTTGGTAGATGCTTTAGAAGCTTCATCATTATCACTAGCCTCTTTATTTTCTCAATTAGACCAAGAAATCATCTTTCTCATACTTCGATTCATTTTTAACATGTTTCCTTATACAATGTGGTAGGTAAATTACATCATCCTCTTGGAAAGATAATGAGCTCAAGGATGGGTACTATATGACTGAATATCAATGCGTGACCTTCAGGCGCACTTGACCTCCCAAGGTTGTGCTGGGATAACTGATGTGGAATGGATAGATGGCTATATAGAATATGTGTGAGGTGAGATAAGTGAATTGTGGATAAGGGGAGATCAAGAAAATCTAATGTCTTGTATGGGCACTAATGGAATATTCTTTTCTTATGCAAACAATTCTTTTCTTACCTACATGGGTGATAAGGAACAATTTAGGATGATGGTATGTGTAGATGGCGGTCAATATTTGGTTCACGAAAAATGTTGACAATGGGTTGTGGAAGACGAGGAAACTGTCATGTGTTTTCCTCGTAGAAGCTTCCAGATAAGGTCATGGAAGTGGTAAAGGAAACATATGAATAGGACAAGTGAGTGGATTATGTGAACTAGTTTTTTCTAGCCTGGTATTGCTAGAAGTCATAGAATTTTTTGGCTTCTTCATTTAGGAGTGTCAATTGTGCAAACGTGACCGGTGGAAGTGGTGAGGATTGGAAAACCAAGATTCTAATACCTATTTCAATGTCTATCTCTAGGTAGGTTGCATTTGGTTGTCGGACTCGGGGATCGTATACTTCGTCTCTCAGTTGTTGAGGACCCTGAATAGTCATATGTGATGAATAACTATGGCGAATGGGAGAAATACGTGAAGATGGATGAAAATGACGGACAAGTGATCAATGCAACCTATGGCCGGGCTGATTTTCCCAAAACTCGTAAGCTCTATCATCCTCGACGTTCAAAGCCCTCAGCTGTGCACTAATAGTAGATAATTCTAATGTGGTTCGAAAGATGTGAATTCGAAGGCCTTAGTCGATGTTTGAAAAGGCCACCAATAGGTTTAGTTGTGACAAGTTATTGCTTCAAAAACGTAATCCATGGGTTCTCTAGGATCCGAAATGGCCATGCGGGATGTGTACTCAATTAATCTAATGTAAGAAAGAAAACTAATGAAATAAAGGAAATCTAATCTATGTTTTTGTGTTTTTTCAATTATATAAAAGAAATACAACAATAAACAACAATCTAATTAAATGAAACTAATCTTTTGGATTTTATACTTTCTGGAAAACAACAGAAGAAACAAAAGAAATACGAAGAAATGCAATTGCTTCTACAATATTATTAACAAAACCTAAAAAATAAATAATCTTATGTGACTATTTATCTATGCAGAATGAATCTAAACTATCTTAAATAAACAAAGATTTTTCAAATTGTAATTGTGGATCTAAATCCTCTGTTCCACCTCAGAGACACGGGAAGAAGTAAAATCTTCCCAAAAGCACTTCTTCCCTTGAAACTTCCATGGTAGAAGTAAAGAAGGATTCAATAGAGATTGCATATTGAAATGGAATTTTAATTGATTTAAACAAATGTAGAAGCTTTCCTCTAGACAAACTTCCCTTGTAAACCCACATGAATAAGAAGGGTGGAAATCTATCACCAGAAGCTTTGTGCAGACAAAATGAAAGCTACAGTAATTACTTAACTATTGCAATTATTTGAATTGAAATGATTTAACTACTCTAGTCAATATTGTGCATACAAATTAAATAAAAAAATCAAGAAAAACTAAGGAAAGCCAAGTACATCCCCAACCTAGAATTTGTAGAATTGTGGCAAAGCCAGTGATGGTTTACTATGATGCCCCCTCAGCTTCTTTCCCAACTTTAGTGCTCAAATGAATCCAAGGAATTGTGTTAGGTAGTGTAGAAGAAGTACTGGAGCAGCAATGGGTTATAACCAATCTGGTAGCAATGCAGGTAGGAGAATAACAATGCAAGAGAAATGTCTTGATTGTGTATTTATTGTCAATATTATGACAACATAATGATGCAATTCACAACAAAAATCTCTGGTCATTGCTTTAGAAAGAAGCTTGGATTTGATAGAACATAGGATGGGAAATGGCCTAAGCCATTTGGCAACCAAGGAATGCCACCTCACTCAAAGGAGGGGTAGTTAACTCTCAATTAACAATAGAAGAGGAAGAGGAAGTTGGTACGTATCCATCAAGCCTACAAACAATCAATTTTACCAAGAAACATGCACTAAAATCATGTTTGAAGAAATTACACGCATTCAGAAGATACCAAAGAAGATTATAGAAAAACCACATGCAACCACCGGTCTGCATAGAGGGGAAGTTGTTCAACCATTGGAGTGGTTATGCAACCACCACTTAAGAAATACTGATGGTTGCGCGTAGTTTCGTAACTTAAAGCAAAAACTAAGGAAAAAGATATGAAAAAAGATAAAGGAAAGCCAAAAAAGCATAGAAATGGTTAAGGGAAGTATACTAATCCATAAATATACACTGCAAAGAGGAAATAGGAATCGAATACTGTTGAAAAAGATAACAATCATCACAGGGGACTTTGAACTATTTTCAACAATGTAGTACGTGTAAAATTGGGTGCATACATGTATGCAACATGGAAATTATCATCTTCTTCATCTTGTCCATCTTGAGCTTCGACATCCATTTTCATGCTGAGAGAATCCTTCTCTTAAGTAGAGTGAACATTGAAAGGTTAAAGCCTATTGAGAAAAAAATCCGCCTTAGGATCAAACACCATTTCATCTCTCCATTTTTCATTGAGAATGTTTCCATCTAAATGAAAAGGGAATGAGCACAACATTAGAGTTGAGATGTTTACATTATCATTTTCCCAATCTTGATCACCGAGAACCAATAAGTCCATTTCTGTGATGAAATCATCATCTTCTTGAGTGGATTGGAATTCAGATGGCTGAAACATATCGTCACTCTTGCATTCCTTATCTTCTAATCTCAACGAGAAGGAGAAGTCTTCGTATTCACAAGAACATTCATTGAATGGAACTTCATGTTGAACATTGAGAACATGTTTTGAAACATTGGAATCACCTGACAAGATGTTGTTGGGAATCACTTCCTCTTCTTGATCCACATTTCTCATCACTCCGAGATTTCTTGGTTACAAGTCAAGACTCTCATGTACATCATTAACATCTGGTGCATAAATTGCATTCATCCTCACATCCAATGGGAATCACATACTCTCAAATTCTGATTTCGTCAAGTCATTGTTATGCTCTATGATCGGCTCCATGATCCTTGTACATTCTTCCAGCACCATGGGTAGCTCAATATAATCCTTAAAAGTCACGAAAAAGTTATAAGATTTTTAATTTTGACATACGATATTTGTCGTTAGGTCATCTGGTGTTTGAACAATATACTTCATTTTCCTAATGGGAAGAATTTTCTTTGCTTTATTGTTAAGTGGGATGATGATGTGTGACTAATCTAGATACATATCCCATCCAACATCTAAATAGAAGCTTCAACCAAACAACATACCATATGGGGTGAGCATGTATGCTATAAGTATTCTTGTTGTGATTTTCTTGTCAGGAAAGTCCATCAATGGCACCTAAGCATCCTTAATCTACCCAACGAGAGGTACTTCTTTCATTTCCATGGAGAGGAAATGGCCATAGATAGGAGAGTGATAGATACCAAGAGATTTAGCAACCTTTGTAGGCATGACATTGTTCGAAGCACCGAAGTCAATGATGTAATTATTTACTCTGTACCCATTGACCAAAAAGGCTATGTAGAAATGTTCTACCTTCTTAGAGGTGGAGGGTGTAGAGGAAAGACAGTTTAGAGATGGAGTGGAATGAGAGGCATGGGGTAGTTATTGGGTAGTGGCATCTTTGGAACATTAAATAGAACTATTTCCCTTGATATGTTAGACAAGCCTATCAAATTTCTTGGTACTCATAATTTTTGAACTTTGGATTTTTTGAAATGGTCAATGATAGCAAAGGATGAGGAAGTGGTAGACACATCAGCGATTATGAAAACATTGACATGGATGTTATTAAGATCAATAGAAACTTATTTTTCAAGGTAAGTTGAAGGATACTTGAAGGGGAAAAAGGATTCTTGGTTGAAGTAGCCTCATGCTTCTTCTTAGCTAACCCTGTGGAAGCGTACTTCGATGATCCTCTTTTCATTGTTGTTTATTGTGGATTCACCATTTGAGGATTCATTTTTTAGCTTGGGCAATAGAAGAAGATACTTCTTTCTCCTTTTGTGATCGAGTGAACACCACATAGAAAAAACTATATGTGGATTCTTCAAAATCATCATCAAGTATGCATTCACAAAATATGATTCAAGCACATTCTTCTTCTCCTTCATTTTAAACTTCTGATTAAAATATTTATTCTTATTCATATTCATTGGCCTCACATATTGCATTGACCAGTGGAGCCTCCAAGGAAAGCCTTTGGGGTGTTCTTGCAATCTGGTGCTTGTTCCAGTTTGGATGAGGTGCTCGTTGAGTAACCTCTTTCTTTAACATTGAAAAGTCATTAGCCAATTTTTGCAACAATTAGTTAGCTCTATCATATTTGTAACATTGAGATTTATCCTTAATTGTAGGATTATTGATCTTCCTTGACATGATCAGGTCATCCTCCAATCCAATAATAAGTTCTTGAGAATTTGTAAAAATTCTTTGGTTGAACTCTTTGTAGAATGAAATTGACTTCAGGAAACTGGGCATTCACGAAGAACATTTTTAGATTATTTGCACTGGGATGGGAAACAATGGGAATCTTGTTGAACTTTACCATGAAGACTTTCATGGACTCTTTATGTTCTTTCTTCCTATAGGTAAGTTGAGAAAGTTGAGCATGAACATCTTCGGCAGTCCTAAATCTTGCTTCAAATGTTTTCTGCATATCCTCCCAATCGGTGACTGAGCGTGATGAAAATTAGTAGAACTAGTCCACTATGACATCTTGCAATGTTTCCATGAACAACCACACTGCAAAATCTTCATGTTGCACTCTGTAGACACAAAATTATGCACATGGGTACATTTCTGGTCCTAAAAGCATACTAGCATTTACATGATTCCTAAGCGAGAAAACTAGTGGTTGACAACTATCTTTGGATTCTTTTATTTCTCTCTTGTTTTCTATTTGGTCTTACACACCCTACAACCCAATTATAACTTTACTAATTTATCTTTTATAGCTTCAGACACCAGCGCCCGACTAGGATAGCAGTGCCTAGGCGCTCATGTACCCTCTGGGCACCCCTGATCCTTTTCTTACCTTACTCTTTTTGGGTATATTTTATCTTTTGGGAATATTTTTCACTTGTGGGTAATCTGTCCAGTTGTTAATTACAAAATTCAAACAAAGGAATCATATAAATATATAGTTATGTGTTCAAATTCAAGGACCAAGCACTAAACATTATTACCACCACCTAAGCTTGCATCCAAAAGACACCTAAAGCACTCTAAAACATCCATATAACATCCATTCAAGGGACAAGGGACTTTATATTATGCATACACAACATAGGAAGGGGAAGTTCATTTTATTCCATCCACACATTCTACTACATTGCTACATTCTAGCTATAATCCACTATCAAGTGCAACTTGCACAAGGGTATCCTAGGGAAAAATTCCTACACACACTCATAAGAACTACATAGATTTTGATATGTATTACAACACTCGGTTGTAAATTCACTCTCGAGGTAACCACTGAGGTTATTCTGAATCCCCATTCTACATATTTATTTTTAGATTTTATATGGTTTGTGGGATTTTATAGGTGAGCATTTATTTTGCAGGTTACATGTACCTTAGATGATCATAGTGTGACTACCAGGTGATTAAAAGGGAACAACAATGAAGACCCTATGACACACCAGAAAGAAAATGTTAAGCTCTTGTGTAGTCACCACTACCCAAAAGTGGTCTCCAGCACCCTTGACCTGTCCCATATGCCTGTTTCCAGCCTCATTCCTGCATTTCAGAATTTATAGTGAGAGTAACGACATTCTTCCTAGTCTCTTCACCAATTCTCCCAGTCTATATTAGTTCCAGATCAAGCGTAAATAATCTAAGTCTCTTTATTTATCTCTTATGCTTAGGGTTTCATATTTACATCTTAGTTTGTTTGTGTCATTCTTGTATTTCATCATGTATTTATACATCAGTTACTTTGATAACACTTAGATTTAATTAATCGAAATTAAATTAAATCATTTGGTGAACCCCGCTTCATGATCATACACTTGGATCCTCATTTTGCTTTATTATATCCAATATTCTTTCATATGGCTCCTTAAAAATACTCAAATCTCTTTGCATTACCTACTTCAAATGCATCCACCTTCCAAATTTGTTCTCCAAAAATCCCTAAACACTATGTACCTCCCTCACAGATATACCATCTACTCAAGTAAATGCCATTTTCGATCGTCTATCTGATGACTCTATCAGCTCCTAATCCTCCATCCAATCAACCCATCTTAGAGTCAATTCAAGCTTTACATTGTTTATTTCAAGACAAAATTCAAGCTATGGAAACAATGATTACATCTCTTAAACTTGAAATCCAACATCTCAAGGATGCTTCTCAATCCCATCCTAATTCTCCTTCTACATCTCAATCTACTTCTACGTCCGCTACCTATCCTCATATAAGTTAACCCCAAGATTTACCGCTCCCCATGCTTCTCAAGTTTTCTTTAAATGCTAAGCAACATGATATTCTTCTTGAGCTCCTCAATCACCAATTGATCAACTTTCCATTTTCTAATTACTTCCCTCCTTATCGAATTTCCAAATACCAGGGTCTACCCTTTTGTAATTATCACAGACTTAATGGACATCACAAAAATGATTACTATGCTTTACAACGAAGAATTAAGATCCTTGAGCATCAGGGTTTTATTTCATTTACTTCACAACATCCTGTTACATTTTCAATTTCTAAATCCTAATGGAATCCTAAATTGGGTCCTTCCAGGTCTAATGAGCATTATTCCATAGTTAATGATCCCCCTTCAGCCAGTCAAGATAATCCTATCCAACGCATTCCAACTAAGTAACCTCCTCTAAACATTATTTCATCCCCTCCTCCTCTCAATCCTTCTATAACATTACTAACTCCAACTAAGCAACCTCCTCTAAAAAATAGTCCATTCCCTCCTCCTCTCAAGTCTTCGACAACGTTATTAATCCCAAATAATCCACCACCATTCAAGATCCCTCTACAACGTCCTTCAATTAAGTGTCTAATTCTTTTTGTCATACAATTTAATCCTTACATTGATGGTCGGGACACATTTCAAACTGTTCCACCATGGCATGGTCCTTCTCATATCACTGCATAGATCTCCATCACACACTTAGGTGGAATCACATTTTCTTCCCCCCTTCCATTCCTACTAGTTGTCTTTACTATCTACTATCACACTTAATGCTCCATGCTTCATGTCTCATCTTTCTAAGCACTTTCAAACCCTCTGATACATGCATTGTATCGTCATTACCCTATGACACACTCTAGTTCCATGGTTCATACTCAAATGTTGAGGATATAAATCTGAAATTAACCTCGCCACATTCACTTTTCACACTCTATGCTTCTTGATCTATCTTTCTAGCTGTAGTCACAAAATCACGCACTTACTATTACATTTATACCACCAAGTATGTTATTTTATATATGGATCTCACGTAATAAAAGTATTCACTAATGATCTATCCCCTAGTCCTATTTTCAATTAGTTGGTCATCATTATTATTTGTCGAGTACAATCGTCAGTTATCTATATAGTTTTGGGCATCTCTTAGTAGGTGTCATGTGTTGTTAGTTTTTTTTTTTCATCTCCAGTCTATAACTAGGGAGCCTATGGCAACATTGGGGTGCCCCAGCCCATGATTTTAGGTGCCCTTATTTCCATATCTCTTGGTTCAAATTTGTTTCTTTGAGTTCAGTCCTCGTTATTTCCTCGTTCATTCCCCTAGGTAGTAGTTGGCATTTCGGGTCATTGGTGTCAAAATTTGAACAAGAGATCCCTATATAAAATAACATACTCACTATATTATGGGCGTACTATCATCTATCAATGGGATTTGTCTACTAAGGCAAGGGACTACATTTTGGCATCACACAAGCATAGGGGGAAAGGGTTGTATTCATTCTATTCCATCCACCATTTACATTCTTACATCTAGTTATTGCCCCTGTTTCTATGTCATTAGCACTAGGGCACCTCAGGCAAAAAATTGCACACACAAACATACATAACCACATTAGGTCTGGAATGTAGTGCAAAAATTATTTGTAAGTCTGCCATTATGTCGGATAAGGTCAGCCCGACCCCTTCATTTGCATCTTTATTTTTTAGGAATTGATGCTTTGTATGGGGTTTTGTAGGTAGATCTTCATATCAAATTATTGGCAACATAAGCAAAGATATTGTGACAACTATGTGATAGAGACAAATACACTACAACCTAGTGACACTGTTAAAACCAGGCCCTGAGATTTTATGAAGACCAGACCACCTAGACTACAAACTAGCATGCCCTTAGGTGCCCAAGTTCACTCATAGGCACCCCGGTTCAATCAAATATCTAACTTCTGCAAATTTCAGAAAAGCATCTCCACATCCAGTCCATCCCGCATATTATCATGTTCAAGTCCAACATACAACGAGGTAAGTTATATTTAGGTTATTATCTTATCCCTTATATTTCACTTATTTCACTTCATTTAATATCAAATAAAAATTATCTAGCATTAGTGTTTCAATTCATATTAGTTATTCCATTGTTGTTTATACATAGATTAACTTAGATAAAATACCCAATTTTAGTTAATCATTAGCACACATTCTCAAACCATTTTCTGATGACACACTCTTTTTATATGGTTCATTCTTGATTGTTAAGGGGTATTTTATAAATGAACCTAATCTCATACACATCCTTTAGGGGCATGTTTCTCCTATCACATTCACACATTGCATACCATTCCATCACACTCATATACTGCATTTTCATATCTTGGTTGGACTTACTCATACTTGATTATACTACTTACATGATGCACTTTGCTTACTATGCTAGTTAGATACTCAGTGTTTCATTATATTTCTATATACACACATGTGCATTCACTTGGTCTTTTGGAGTAACTGTATATCTATTACACATTCTTACACGTTGCAATGATGCTTGACACAGTACCTTTTACTAGTCCTACTGAGGCTCCTGGGGGCATCTACTCTCTCTATTATTACATACAACACAGGTTCTATTAATACATCAATACAATTAATTTACCTTTCACTGATTCATACATGCCTTGACATACTATTTATCTTTCTAACATGCTAATGATGGCTTCATTGTTAGAATTTTCCTTGCATGAACTATATGCCACCATGGTTATCTGATACACTTTGCTTCAGATTGTTTTCCATTGTATGTTATTGTTTGTGAGCTATGCATTCTATGTTGTATGATCATTGTATGCTTTTTCCTGCTTCAGCTATGATTGTATTGTGACATTGTGAGTGATGTCTGATGTTTGAAACCCACTTTTCATGGTTTATCTTGTATGCACACTTGATTGATTACATTTTCTTCTATTACATTTTTTTACATTTTCTACTAACACATGTTGTTAGCCACTTTGTTTGCATGTGCCTTGGTTCCTACCATGAATATCCTCTACCCCATGCAGGTATCTACTTCAACACAACATCAAGTCCTCTCCTTTCGGCCAAATTCTCCTACCGATGTTGTATGCACCCCAAACGAGGGGGGCATACATTAGGTGAACAAATAACCCTACAACAACTCAAAGCTACAGATCAAGAAAACATAGTACAAGAACAACACGGAAATACAATCACATAACAATCCAGAAACTAACTTTGACCTCAAACACAACACATACACCAGTTCTCAGACTCAAACAGTAGCGCATGTGTCCTTCACTGGGCATTAATGTCCTGGGGGTACATTCAATCAACTTATCATTTCAACACATTTCACAGAAGTCTTCATAGAAATTATACAGTTACAGGCACAGACCTCCAGTTATAGAATACATACACAATCCATTTCAATCAGAACAATCAATACAATTAAAACTAATTTGGGACAACATGAAAAAATCAGGATGCACCATCTGCAATGGTGCTCATTGGGTAGAGTCATAGATGGACAGTAACATTATACCTCTCTCCCCAACACTTGCTCTTTGACATGAGATCACCCAAAAAACTCACACTTGGCATGAGATCACCCAAAAAACTTGCTCTTCATTGCATTTTAGGACACGTTTCTATCCTTTACACTCTTTTACATCAAGTGCACACTTTCCTTTACTAGTACTTTTAGACACTTTTACATACTTTTGCATACTTCGCTCAGATTTTTCATATACAGGACTTTGACTACTCATTTTCTCTTCTTTTCCAAGTCCATCCTTAATACGCAATAAGAAGTATCCTTCAATAGAAAATGCAAGCACAACGATAAGTACACATAACAAATACGCTTCACCCCTAGGGTCACTTTTGTTTCCTAGTCTCCACACTTCACTTTGCAATCATTTCACGCTTCACTTGTCCACTTGGCATGATATTCATCACACACTCTATAAGATCATAAGGTACACACCTCTTATCTACTTTATGTTATCGAGTATTCACTCAACAACATAAAGTGGGGGGAAATGTAGACACAAAATCATGCACTTGGCTATATTTCTAGGTCCTAAAAGCATACTAGCATTTACATGATTTCTAAGCAAGAAAACTAGTGGTTGACAACTATCTTTGGACTCTTTGTGTTTTTTTCTTGCTTTATATTTGGTCTTACATGCCCTCACAGCCCAGTTGGTATTTTACTTATTCTAAATTTTATGGCTCCTGACACCAGTGCCCATCTAGGAAAGGAGTTCTCATAGTGCATTCTTATCCCCTCTGGGAGCCCCTGACCCTTTTTTTTCCTTTGCTCACTCTCTTTTAGGTCTCTTTTTTCTTTTAGGCACCTTGTTCGCTCATGGGTCGGCCTTCCAGCTTTCAATTATGAAATTCAAACAAGGGAATCATATAAATACATAGTTATGTGTTCAAAAATCAAGGACTAAGTCACTAAGCATATACTACCATCACCTAATATTGCATCCAAAAGGCACCTAAAACACTCTCAAAACATCCATCTAGCATCCATTCAAGGGATAAGGGACTGCATATTTCTACATACATAGCATAGGAAGAGGGAGTTTCATTCTATTCCATCCACACATTTTATTACATTGCTACATTCTAGCTACATCGCACTATCAAGTGCAACTTGCACAAGGACATCTTAGGGCACAATTTCTTACACACACTCACAAGAACTACATGGATTCTAAGATGTAGTGTAGCGCTCGGTTGTAAGTTCACTCTCAGAGGTGACTCGTCGGGGTCAGTCTGACTCCCCATTCTACATTTTTCTTTTTAAGTTTTAATGTGGTTTGTAGGCTTCTAAAGGTAAACATGTTCTTTTGCAGGTTACAAGCACCTTCGACAATCATCATGTGACTATCAGGTGATAAAAAAGGAACAATAATGAAGACACTGTGACACACTAAAAAGAAAATCATGAGCTCTTTTGTAGTCACCATCACCAAGAAGTGGTCTCTAGTACCCATGTGCCCGTGTTTAGCCTCATTCTTGCATTTCAGAATTTATAGTGAGTAGTAATGACATTAATCCCACTATGTTAATCACTTCTCCCAGTCTAGATCAGTTCCTGATTAAGTGTAAATCAAATTAGTCTCTTCATATATCTCTTGTGCTTAAGGTTTCATATTTACATCTTAGTTTTTTTTATGTCATTCATGTATTTTATTATTTATTTGTACATCATTGACTCTGTAATATTAGATTTAATTAATCCAAATTAAATTAAATCACACTCCAAGGATGCCATAGGCTGTGATATGATCATCATGACGTTGCTTGCCAGTACCATAGAATTTCAAAAAATTCTTTCTTAATCCTTTTGTAAGATCGTGGAGTGGTGGAATCAAAGCCAATGGACCAATGCTTTTTTCCCATGGTACAAGTATTTGTGCTGCCATTTACTCTTCTCTTTCTTCTCTTTCTTATTCTTCCTGCTCTTCTTATCTTTCTTTCTCTTCTTCATATTCTTCTTTTGGGAATTCAAAATTCGATGGTGGGTGAAAGATAAGAGAATTAGGAGAATTTACAGGGGAGTTTTAGTAGGAGTTTAGATAGGATTTTTAGGGTACCACTTGATGAGTCAAATGGAGATGAAGCTTGAGAAAAGTAACATGGATTATCTCTTACTCACTCTTGCTGATTTTGTAAAGCTTCAAAAGCAAGGTCAATGATTCCTATCAATCTATTCAATCTAGTATATCTTCTTTCATCCTTTTCTCAAGTACTTAGGAAGGAAAGAAACTTGAAAATCATAGGTTTTTCAATAAGATTTCAAAATGGGTTTTGAGCGCTCAAATAGTATTTTTTTTTAGTATTTTAATTTTTCTTTTTTTTTTGTATTTTCAAAGATATTTATAGGTGCATGATGACATATCTCTTCCCAGCGGATTCACCAAAAACTATTGGAAAAATAATATTTTGTGTTACAAATTATGTTTTTCCACCAACACTCATGGGGCTATGCCCCTCCTTCTTGTGTATGGGGAGGCTCCCATTAATAAATTTAAACTATCATAATTCTATCTAAATGTTGTGGGATGGCCAAATAGGTTGGGGATCACATAGGAACACTTTACTGAACCTGTGGCAAAGTGCTTGTATGGAGTACAAGGGAGAAATTTACAGCGATGAGGGGTGAAGGAGATAAATTAGGAAAGAGAAGGCTATTGTTGTGAGTAGGCACTAGCAAAGTTCACACACAATAATTAGAGTAGATTCACATTCAATTAGAGGAAAATAACAATGCAATTAATGATACTAACAAAATAGAGACACACAACTCTTTAGATTCATCAATCAAGGACACTAAGTTCCTTCTTGATCACTATACTTGCAAAGTTACAGAAAAGAGAGAGAGTAGAGGAAAACATGAGGAAAGGAAATGGAAAATATGCAGATTTTATTTTGTGTGTAGTAGTGATACAAAGCTTCATAATCTACAATAATCCACAATTGTTACAGAAAAGTAAACTTTCAAGATGCTTCGGAATGGATAAGCCATCCCAATTTATAACATTGTGAATTGTCCTCTCATTTTTCCCCCACATGACTCTTCATGTTCTCAGTTAACTTGTGAATTTACATCTTCCTAGGAAATGAGAAGTAAGTTCCCTTTTTATAAATCAAAGGGACTGTACAATTCAACTTTATAAAGTCACTTAAGTGGATGAGACAAAATACCATGATTGCTTACAATGAAGAATTTTAGAAAGGGGGAAAGAAGAGGAGAAGGGGATAGGGATTAATTGATATACTACTAATGAAGAGCTTACTGATTTGAGGCATGGTGATCTCAATCTCTTCCTTCTACAAGATGCACACAAACCTTAGACTACCAGATGAGTGTATAGAAACACTATTGAGAGATCTCCTAATGTGAGCTTGAGATGACCACAAACATCACTCATGACGATTCCTCTTTGATCCATAATGAAAGTGAGGAATAATTTATTTCTCTTTAGGATTTCACAATTGGCCCTTGACCATGATAGAAAACTCACAATGTGTTATGATACTCATGTGTGGATTTCATTAATGCCTCGAGGTTTTGGTCTAGCAGTTCATTACATTTGATATCAGAGCAACCACCCAAGTTCGAATCCTGACATGGGTAGCTACACTGGCTAGGGCTTGTATAAGGCAAGGCGTGGTACCACTATATAGGCATAAATCTATCTTGGGGTTCAGGCTATAAAATTGTGGTGGGATATTATGACCCTCATGTATGGATTTCAATAATACCTCAAGATTTTAATGTAATGATTCGTTACACAGTGCTCAAGTTTCTTGATGCTTATCCTTTGGAGAAATGATCAAGCTATTTGATGCTTGATTAAGTGTTTAAGAAAACTATTATATCAATGCCATCAAATAAAGCTTGGATGGTTTCTCATTCTCACTTACAAGGTTCCCCAAGTGAAGATCACTTATTTACCTTTCTCAACACAAGAGTATCTCTGGAATGATATTAGAATCAGAGATGTTTACATACCTCGTATAGGAAAGCATGAGATCTTGATCCATCGTGGACAATGGATTGAATGCTCATATGATTTGAATGGTTCAATCAGCTCACTTAACTCACTTGGTTCACTTGGCTCAAGCAACTCATTTCACGCACTTGGCTCACTTGGCTCAACCAACTCACCAGAGAGATGATGGTGGATCCAACTTGACCGATGAGTTACAATGAAATCCTTAGCTTTATTTTTAATGGAGTGCTTGACTCTTTTTGAATCTTTTCCCACTGCACAATGTCTTTGGATTTCTTCTATTGTGCCTCGATATGTTTTGTCTTGATCCTAGACTTAATTGTGATGAAAATGATGCTCCAGGATCCTTGAGAAGGGTGAAATTTATCCTTTAAACTGAGGGAAAACCTTACAATCATGTGACGATGGAAAAAAGTAGTGAAATTCCTAAAATACGAGCCAACCACAACTTTTTGCATCAAAATCTGAGACTTTCTATTTTTTGGCAAGTCGAACCATGACCTACTGTTTTTGGAATTTTTGCCCTATTTTCACTCTTTGATCCTTCTTTCCTATTTGGAGGATCATGGATATTAAAAATTAACCTTATTTTACCACTTACTATTTTTATTAATGCCCCATCATGGACACATGACATTTTTAGTAAGTGTACTGCGGGTGTCAGATGGCAATGAAAGTGATCTTAAAATTTTGGGTTTTATTCCTAGAATCCACGTAACAAATTTGGATGATTCCTTCATCTGAACAAGAGGGGAAATGAATTTTTAATTAGAGGGGGAAGAATACTGAGAAAAAATCATTCCTCCATATCTTGAAAAATCAACAACTTCATCATGCAAAAAGTGGTTCAGATAAAATTAGATTTTTTGAAGATCCTTCGCTTTGAGTTTCAGATGATTTCACCAATCAGATATTCGGGGAATTAAAAAGGAAATCAAATAGCAAAAAATTATGATGAAAAATATAGTCCTCAATATCCTTAAAAAATAGGGACTTCATGACACAAAAACTAGCTTATGTGAAACTAGATTTTTTAGGGATCGTTTCCTCCAATTTTCAAGTGATTCCGCCTGTCAGATCCCCGAGAAGTGAAGATGGGCCTCGATGTCCTTTCATTGCTATGTCATGGCAACCAATAATGGATGATTGAAGATATTACATGTGCATAAATGGATGATGGATGAAGGATGCCAAAC
>CM034155.1:562505005-562797505 GCA_019776745.2 Taxus chinensis | reverse complement strand
GGCATTGTAGAGGCATACATGCTTGTTGAAAGGCTCTCACATGATAGATAATGAAAAAAAATTGGTTTGGAGGCATCGGTTAATAGGTCGTAGTGCCAAGAATCAAGTTGGGATGTCAAGGATTTGAAGTATCAGTGCATGGATTGGGTTGTATGGGCATGTCTAAGGCTATGTGCCTCTAAATCGTAATGATTGCTCCCATTTTTCACAAAGTCTCTAAAGGCATTACTTTCCTCCACACCACTTGGTTTATTTTCTCTCGAATGTTAAAAAAAAATGGTGGTGGTTCTTGAGATTTGTGTAAGGCTGATAGAGAATTCACCAAAATCTAGATGTGAGCCAAAAAAAAAATTTTAAATTAGTAAAATATGTGCATAAATCCCATGGCTCTTTGTATTTAGCAGTGAAGAATAAGAAGGAAAAAATATGCTTATGAGTTTGCTTGATGGTTGCATTGGGGGCATCAAACTCATCACTTGTAGAGAAAAAAGTAGTGTTATGGTGTGTCGGGATTTGAAGTCGCGAATGTTGTATTTATTAAAAAGGAAGACCTATATTGAAGAGATCGAAGGCTTTGGAGCTCATGTAATCCAAACTTGTGGTACTACAATTTTTCAACAAAAAGTTGTAATGGTGAAGAGAAAAGATTGTTGAAATGAGGAAAAGAAACAAACACAAAATAAACCCAAAAATAAAATTGCTTATATTATATGCATACAAAATGAGAGCTATATTTCTTTACAATACGAAAAAATAGGTCGACTTCCGTTGCTTAAATGTGTTCATACAGAATGAATATAAACATGCAATTATTTATAGATCCTCTATGAGGATGAAGCCACTTGTTCATACACCTAACCATGATAAATTCATACAAAATTGCATTAAACAAATGACTACAAAATATGGAAAATATCTAGAGAAAGAGGCACCCATATATTTACATTGGGATATGGTGTTGGCATACCAGAAGATGGGGCACTCCATTAGAGTTAATGTGATCTTGTTATGCTCCTGCCGAAGATGTCTCTGCCACAACTCTTCTTGGGATTGCATTTGTTAAAATTGCTTCAATAATTATTTACGCTTTTGCTCTAAAAAAATTGAATTATGCCCTGATTTTTTTGCATTTTTATTAAAAAAATGTCGCTCTAAATACTAGAGAAAAACTTATTATAAAATTTGTGAGTGTTGACCCCTGAGGTGCCATCATCATTGTCTATATTTGAAAAGCATTTGAACAAGTTTGAAAAACTCTCCACCATGAGATGTCTCTCCATATCTCACGCACATGAATAAACTTGTGAGTAGTGGCAAAGTGTAGTTTCTTGACAATATCAGGCTAAATATCATAGTTTGCGCACATGATGTTCGAATGAAACACACCTTTGTTTTCTAATTTTGATAGATGGCAGAATGTTATTAGTTGTTACCTAATATTTCTGACAGTTTTTAATTTATGGCAGGTACATAGTAATACGAAATATAGTCTTGCTCTAATCCGCCCTTGGCAGCAAAATGGACTGCGTGGAAGCCCACTTGTATGGTGTACATGCGGGCTTACATGCGCATTTATTACCAAAAGTGTGTGCATTTTATTTCTCTGTGTGGGCCTTCAATGACTCTAGTTGCAAACGAGCCATTTTGACATGTCGCTTAAGCGACTTCTTTGCATAAATGGGTCCGAACAAACAACCTTGTTGAGTTTTCTCCTTGGCGGGAGCATGAGAGGATTGTTTGTTCATAGTTGGCGCAATTGGTTGGGTCACTTCATGAGGTGCTTTGGAGTAAGTGTTTTCATTGACCAACAAGGGGCATGTTTTCATTGAAGGATGCTTACATGTGTCGACTTGTGGAATGGTCAACCGGGCAACAAACAAGAAGTGGTCAATGCTCCATTTGAAATAAAAGTGGGGCATTTGAATCAAAATGTTGCTCCAATACATGTCACTTCGATAACTATGCATTGACTAAATGGACTTGTTAAGTTGATGGCATTTTTTTAAGAGTGGATTCTTTGTGTAATGGATGTGAATGAGCTATTATTGTAGCTTCCATCAATTATCCAACAACAAATATTATTTGGTAAGGAACAATCTAAGTTATGGAATAGATGTGGAACATGCAGACTTGAGAGGGTGAATGACGTGGGGCCACTGTAGTTCATACAATGTGCAAAAAGAAAGGGCTTCAAAACAGGGGTGAACATCCATTGAGGCATTAATGAGAAGGAATTTCGGGTAAATATTTTAGTTGCAGATGCCCTATGAGATGTTTGCAAAATGTGGAGGAAAACAAAATGCACGTGAATTGTTTAACAAAGTGCCTGAAAGATACGTGGTTTCATGGATTTCAATGCTTTCCAAATATTTCCTTAACAATAGTCTAAACTTTTTGAAGAAGATCTACTAGAATTCTATGGTTCACAAGGCAAAAGAAAACCATTCTCTACATGCGTCTGATTTTGGTGACCTTATGATGGTATTGAAAATGATCTTTGATTCTAGCGTAAATTGTGAAATGTCAATGAGAGGGAAATCAACTTCATTAATAAAAATTTCAATGGGAGATTACAACCATGAAGGCATGATTGCTTCACCACAAAGACACAACTATTAAATGGATTTCACTTTTTGATAGAGTTGTGGATTATAAGTTTCTTAGGAAAAACATGTACAAACATCCCCAATTGGAATCTGTTGGTGCTCAAATTTTTCTCGCCCCATTTGTGCCCTTGAAAATTTATTGATTTACGGCCTTTATCATTTTCTCCTTCCCCGTGTTCTGCTTTGATTGGTCTTTTAGCATTTTTAATCTGCTCTTGGGTCGAAGATCATGTGTGGGTCCGTATTTGTATCCTTGTTCCTTTGTTCCTCTGGAAAGGCTCTGTATTTTGAGTCTCTCGTGCTCTGTTCCTTCAAAAACTCATGTTTTCCATTCTCTCCATTTTCCACAGTCGGGATTTGTTGTCCTTGTTGTTTTTGCCCCAGATGATTGAAGAAAAGTGAATTGGTGTGTCCCTAAGGAGTGTATTTGAGTCTTGTAACATTTCTAAAATCTCTGTCCTTGAAGAAAATTTCATTTTTAGGATCAAATGAACGTTTTTATGTATTTTACGGTTTGTAGTCAAATTTGCATCCTTGTATCAATAGGAAGACGTGGCATCCTTTTGGTTGGATGCGGCTCGGCCAAACACTTTGAAATTTCTATGAAAAGCCTCAACTTTAAAATGTGTCCACGTGGAGGAATGACGCTTGTTTGAGAATCAATTTTTTTTTTTGGATTTGAAGTAGCGCCAGGAGGACACGTGGAGGCTTGGTGGGATGGAGACACGTGGAATCTTCCACTGGGTTTCCCATACTTAGACAAATTTTAAAAGGTTTTTGGGAAGTCCAGGACATGGGCAGGAATGGCGCTCATTTGAAGATCTACTTTTGGGTTTTGCCTTGGAGTAGCATCGGGAGGACATGTGGAGGCTTCCACTGTTTGGCCCGAACTTAGAAATTTTTTTATGCAGTTGGAGCAGATTGGCGGAACAGGGACACGTGGCAAGCCTGCACTTGTCTAGAGTCTTAAACTTGGGCACCATCTTGAAGAAGCGTCAGGATGGACACGTGGAGGCCTCCGCTTGCTTTACATTTTACTTAGAATTTTCAACGGCCAAAAGGAGGCTGCCTCAGAGCCTGACACATGGCACCTTCCGCTGAGCTTCAAGCATTCAGATGAATCTCCCCGGAACAAAACATGTGGTGAGCCCGTGCTCGTTCAAGGTATCAAATTTTTGGTACCTCCTCAAGGTGCGCCATTATGACATGTGGCAGTTTGAAAAGCCATAAGGGGTGGGGCAGTGGATCATCAGAGGCAACTTAAACCTTTTGCCTCTTTATCTCAAAGGGTTAAAATACCAAAAATGGCCCGCAAGCCCGATAAAGGAAAAGGTCAAAATATGTTTCTGGTCAAAGGGGCGGGAAGGCAGATCATTGGGGGCAACTTTGAAATTTTGCCTCTTATATTCAAATGACTCAAAGTATAAAAAAAGCCCAAGGGCCCGAGGGAAATAGTCAATGTTTTTCCCTGGTCAATGGCGAAGGTGTGGGCTTTTGGAGGAAAAAGTGAGGATTTTTCCCTTTGAGGAAAAAAAGTGTTAAAGGCATAAAAGGACTTGGGGTTCCGTTGGGACCCACATCATAAACTTGAAATGGAAGGGCGGTGTTGCGGGGGAAACTTGGAACATTTTCCTTTTTCCAAAAAAGAGTCAAATGATAGATTTTTTCCGCGGTTCCCTTTGGGACACACCACAGGACACGTGTCAGGCCCATTTTCAAAAGTAGAGGTGCGGAGAAAAATGTAATTTTTTTACATTTTTTCAAAGGGTCAGGAAAAAGTCATAAGGATGCCCCCGAGCCCATTTTTGGATCTTCCACGTGGATGGACCATATTCAAATCAAAGATCAATGGTTGATGAGTGTCAAAATTTGATTTTCCCCCCCATTTTTCTGTAAAATGCCTGGAAGTGCGAGTCTTCATCATTTCTTGTTATTTTCTACATTCCAAACAGAGGGGCAAGTTAATGTTGATATTTGAAGTTTGGTGGGAAGATCTGGAGGATGTATTTCACCATTAAAATGGTCTGACTCTCGAGTCTGATCTGGTTTTCCATTTTTCTTCTCCTGAGCACGCAAAGAGCCGAATTTGACAGATTAGGGGTGAAAGTGGTTTGCGAATGGATAGATGCGTGTTTTGCCCAAGAAAGGAGTTGAATGCGGGAAGAAATTGAAGAGATTTTCCCTTGAGCACCTAGAGACTTTTGCAGATCTAATTCTACGAACCACGAAAGAATCATGGCGAGCACTGGTTCATTTAAAGTTTTTGTCTTTAGGATGAAGGGGCTCTTTTGCAAAGGTTATAAATGGCACGAATTCATCGTGCAAACAGTTGTGATTTTTTGGAAAGGTCAGGCCTGATTTTTTCCAGCAGAAAAATCTTGACAAAGCTCATCCATTTTGAGAAGCCATCGAAAGAAGCCTGTATATTTCATTTTATGTCAAATTTAATTGTGTCAAAGTGGTTGCAAGTGTACAAACCATTAACAAGCTTTGAGATTGTTCTGGAAACTTTCCCTTGTTGATAATTTGATCAAACTTGGAATATTGTGTGTAAATCTTTGAGTAAAGTGTATTTATTTCAGCTCTGAATGCATACAAGTAGATTTTCTTGTTTCTATTGCAATCTTGTACCAAAATCTGGTCCAATCACACAGGTCTCAGTCCTTGCAATAGTTTAGTGGCATCTGCAATTTCATTCCTCAGAAGAGCCTTCATCTGAAAATGGAATAAACGGTTTAAAATCAATTTTCTTTCATTTTTTTATAGAGATTATTTGTAAGCCTCTAGGTGTACCTCAGGCATGATTCAGTCTAAATCTTGGTGCTTTATTGGGTCCTCAAACTCTATCCATTGTGATAGAACCCCACAGGTTGTGTGAAAGAGTGCTAATTTGGGCCTCCATTGAAGCACATATTCTAGTTGAGGAAACATTTTAACTTTTTGTAGCATTTTGTTGATTGAGTCTTTCCATTTTACATAAGCTCTCAAGGATCTTGATAGACAAGTTCATCCTGTCTCCCCTCCCACCAAAAAATCTATTTAACAACATTCAATCCTACCCATATTACCCCTTTTTTTGCTCTGTATACCCACACAAGACCAAAATCCCTTACTAAAGTATGCAGAACAAATCATGACTCTAAATGTATCTAGTAACCTTTGCCTTGTTATGAAGATTTCCCCATAATCTGGAAGTGACAACTCTTGAGAGTCAGATTTGGTGTGTTGATCATGTTTTCCCCAAGGCCTTCTCTGTAAAAGTCATGCAAAAGAAAGGTATTTGTTTCTCCTTTCAAATAACAGAGGTTACAAACTAGGTTCTCTTACCTTGGTTGAAAGGCACAACCTAAAATAGTTAAGATAAGATCACATCCTTTTAAGGTGCTATCCATCTCTCCATAACTCCAAGTAACAAAGGGACAGTTAGATTTTCTCCCCGGCTACAAAATGACATATATTTATGATCTATCTTCCTCTAAGCTCCATGTTGAATCTATGTTGTTGTTTGGCTTGAAAAGGGGAACAAATTTGGGTACCAACAGAATCATTTGATTTCCTAGAAATATAGCGATATAATATTGGGTGGACATGAAAATAAAATAGGAAATGGCGTGAAGATTGATAAAAAAATTTAATTTGTTTTTACCCAATAGGTGTTCAATTTGATTGGGGTTTACGAGCATGATGCTAGCCTATGTGAAAAAAAGATCTTTGAAATAGGGCATGGACATCCAGTGAAGCATTATGGAGAAGGAACTTTGAGTGAATGTTTTTGTTGTAGGTGCCAATGAGATGTCTCCAAAATGTGGAGGCAAAAAAAATGTGTTAATTGTTTTACAAAGTGCTTGAAAGATATGTGGTTTGATAGATTGCAATGCTTGCCAAATATGCAAAAAATGAGTCTATTGAAAAGGCCTTTGAAGTTTTCAGGAAAATGCAATCGGTAGGTGTTAAGCCAGAGGCCACAACCTTTGTTAGCATCCTCTCATTCTCTGTGAAAATGGGAGATTTAGAATAGGACATTTTCCACCTGAACCAACATATGCTTTGTGTTGTAAAATATGACCCACTCCATTTTTTTATGACCCAAAAAGTGCCAAATGCCATCCATTTTGTTTATAGGACAGGATGACATTGGATAGCCTTCCACCACCAAGTGTTGTAGATGCAATGTCTACCATTTAGTTGCAGAAAAACATGTCCAAGATAAATTGTACTATGTTATTTTCAAGGAACCTTTCAAGGATGGAAAAACAACAAGAGAAATACTCTAATGCAATCACATTTTCCATTATACGTGCATCCATGACATTCTTCCTAACTAAAAGAGACCGAGTAGTGTGCTATTTGTTCTAAGAAACTGTCAAAACCTTCCCACATTACTAATGAATAGATGGGATGAGGGATGAATGGTGATTACTGATAAATTCTTCATTTGTAGCAAAACACACTTTGATCTGAGAGGCATTGCCTTTGCCTACATGGCATATCCTCACAAAGCCACAAACCTTCTTCATGATGGTCTCACTCTTTTCAAATTCTTTCATTCCTACTTAATTGTTAGAGGATTTCCTTTGAAATTAGATGTAGTTCCATCCTCGTCAATATTAAAAACCATATAATTATCTTCCCCATCATTTTAAATATCGTAAATACAAAATATTGGATGTGCACTATTAGATGCAACTTTTAATAAATTAGTTTTATCCTTTATTTTGTGTTTTCATTAGTACTATAAAATAAAAAAAATATTTATATAAGTTCTTGGGCCAGTGAATATGGGTACACCTTCCACTGATAATGGCCCCTTATGACATCACAAAAAAACAAATGTCACAAACCAATTCCTTTTACCTACATTTCTCCTCCCTCTATCACCTTTTCCACCTCCCTTCGTCCCCCTTCATCCCCTTCGTCAAGTTTAACTTTTTTAATGCCTCCCTTTCGATGTCTCCATTGCTAGTTTAATAGTGAATGTAGAGTAGTTGCCAGTTGTACAATATGGTCAACCATCTAAAGGTCTGGAATCCCCTATAACATACATTAGCCAGTTTGTAAATTCTGCACATTATACTTTGAGTTTTTAATCCTTTATTTCACTACAAATCCTCATTTGTATACCCAACAAATTATACTCTCGAGGAGTTGGTTTTTTATAAGTTCAAATCTCTACCAGACTATCCAATCAATTCATGAAATCATTGTCCAATTGAATATTGGTTTTTATTATCGTCTTAATAAACTATTTTTTGGAGCATGGTGGGTGAGATTGCATTTACAACCACATGGTGTGTGAAAATCAAGGAGACAATTTGCAAGAGTGTAGGTGTGAAAAATTAATTTTTTATATATATTGTGTGGGAAACCCTTGTTTTCCTATAATTACTCAAACTTAAAACTGAAATGGGGCCTACAAAGTGCTACGATAAAAAAGCATTGTAGTTGGGTTTCGAACATAGAATCTATTGGATTTTTCCTATTTTTTTATTTTGGTCCATTTAAGTGTAAATTGCACTCATGTACAAAATGTGAGTGAGATCAAGATGATAAAGTGGAGCTCATATGATAGAGTATTATTTGGGTAGGAACAATATGAGTCATGGAAGAAGTTTGGGGACATGCCGATATTTAATTCCCACCTTTTTCTTTGCAAATTTTCATTCATATCTTTGTCTTATCTAACAAATTAAACATTGTTCAATCAAAAATCTTGACGACATAAAAAAATAAAATAACAAAAACCCATTTCTTCCATATTTTCTCAAATAAATTTATTTCTTTCAGTTGTTTAAGGCCTAGTTGTTGGCACCCTAGACCTAACGGAGAATTTAACAACGTTGATTGAGCGACCCCCTTCATATAGCTAAAAAAGACGCATCAACATTATTCTTAAGCTTGATACTAATTTTTAGTAAGTTGACTCATGTTGCTCAATATTTATTTCATCATATCTGTGCACCGCCTTTGAAATATTCTCTTCTTGTTTTCTCCTCATATGGAAAATATATTAATAAGACCTTTGAGAGATATGTCAAAATATCCTCCCAAATTTGTCACCTTTCACAAATAAAAAATTATGAAACTAAACAACCCATCAAAGTTAAAATATTATAAAGTGTCACGATTCCACCTATGTTGGAAATAAGTAATTCTTTGTAGACAAACCTGTATAAAATGTATATTGTAAAGAAAACACCGATACTTACATACACACACAAAAGATAGGCCAAAAATAATTATGCACAAACAATATTGTACGATACTATTATTAAAATGGTTGTGCTAACCACTAATTACATTAATAACTATTTTGCCAAATTAAACCAATGTGATCAAATTCTAACCACTGGTTAACTGAATTATAATCTTTAAACTAAAATATGAAGGTCCCATGTTTGCATACAATTTTTTTCCATCGTTTGTTAATGGCTCAAACATTACTTATGTTGATAGAAAAATCCAAATGGGAGCCTCAATGGATATGTCTTACACACATTGGAAAAAATGGAAGGTCAATGTTTTATGTTGGTGGTCATTGACAAAAGGAGTCGTCAAGATTATTGTTAAGGGGAAACCCCAATCGATACCTTAAATCCTAAAGAGAAACCCTAATCACGTATATGCATGGAATTAACAACATAAGGAACCTTAAAAACATAGTTTCCATATCTAACCTGTGTATAGTTCCGGATTTAAACATTTGTGGGAGTCTCGGTGGATGTCTTTGACATGCATAGAGGAAAATGGCAGGTCGAGGTTTTGTGTCGATGGTCATTGATAGACAACATCATCATGATTATTGCCAAGGGGAAATGTTGATCACTATCTTAAATGCTAAAGAGAAACCCTAATCATAGATGTCCATAAAATCAACAATATAAAGAACCCTAAACACAAAGTTTCCATATCTAACATGTGTATAGTTCAGGATTTAAACAACGGTGGGAGTCTCGGTGGATGTCCTTGACATGCATAGAGGAAAATGGAAGGTCGAGGTTTTGTGTCGATGGTCATTGATAGACAACATCATCATGATTATTGCCAAGGGGGAATGTTGATCACTATCTTAAATGCTAAAGAGAAACCCTAATCATATATGTCCATCAAATCAACAATATAAAGAACCCTAAACACAAAGTTTCCATATCTAACATATGTAGAGTTCATGATTCAAACATAGACAAATTTCCCTTAGATGTATTCATCATCCAAAATACGTTGACATCACCCCCCTTTTCTCTTTCAAATGATTGACAAAAATGGCACATGGCTCGTATGCCCATGGTTGTAATAAAGAAGAGTTTCACATAATGTTTCCTTCTACTATTCTCCCCACCAGTTTACTTCTCCTCCCTCTAACCCCTTCTTCAATGCTCTTCTTCCTCCTTCGATGTTTCACTCCCTTAAGTTTTTCTTCAATGCCTCCATTTGGCATTTCCATCGCACATTTCACATGTGTTTTCCAATTTAATCACTACACCCATTTGAGTGGTAGGTTAACCATGGACGATTAAAATAGGGGTTCAACTCAAGGAAGATATTATTGCCACAAGAGGTTTGAGGGTAGTGTTTTCCAATTCAAAAGTTGTGTGGACATTTTGGTGAAGAAGACATCCCACTTGCACAAGTGCTTGGACAAGGGTTCCATGTGGGGATCCCTACCAAGTTTCTAACTATTTACATAGAAGGGAAATGGAGATTTTTGGAAATCCTACATACATGTGTGCTACCAATAAAGAGCCTTGATGGTGATTGCATTTATCTATATTACAACCATTGCATTGACACAAGTGGAGTTGACTATGCATTCAAAATAAGGAAAACATTGACATATGTTACCATGTGAATAACCAGGATAAGGTTGATTGTCAACAACAAGATAAATTTTAGACATCATGTCTCCGTTACATGTCAAGATTTATAAGGGTCAATCAAGTTTGGAATACACCTTTCAACATAACAAGCTTAGATAAACATAGCCAATATAAATAGACAAGTACCTACAATGACAAGTACACTTTATGATGAACACATGGAGGAGGCAACATTTATTTAGCACTTTCTAGTATTGCATTTGGTAAACTTTTTTCTTTCTTTGTTGTTCAACATCATGATGAAGGAGCAAAAATGAAGTCAAAGTTGAATAAGGCAAAGGTTGTTCTTTGAGAGATGGAAGGGAAATACAACAATTTATACATAAATGAAGGGACAATTGGGACGAAGATTGTTGGTTTGAGTATTATGATAGCCTTATGTTGTCCTTTACAAATTTGCACAAACAAACTTGAATTCTTCCTCCCCCAAAAAAAGAGCCGATGGACATGCAATCTAGTAGAGACACAATCCACACATCAACATTAATTTGGTTGACATCCATGACATATACATGTCAATCTAACCACCTAGAAATAAGGGATCTTTATGAGTGGTGCCCTTCCCCTATTCAACAAATGTTTCTTTTACATCCCAAAGGATTTTGAAGTCGATTTGTTGGATGGATCAACTAGAAGTTTCACTCACATTGTTTTGTTCTTCATATTGATACTTGCCCATTACAACAACAACCGAGGAAATACTAATGTTCATATGTTTAAATTGTGTTAGGTTAATTTCATTGTATTCAACACCCAAGGAAATGTTGATATTCATATGTTTAAATTGTGTTAGATTAATTTCATTGTATTCCTTCATAAATCTAAAATCTTGTTTAACACATCCTTGAAGGCTGTCTAGAATGTATTCTTCCCCTAGAATTTTATGATTTGGTAGATAATTGCAGACTGTTCAAGTTACCTAGGTTAATATATTATATTCCTCCAAAAATCTAAAACGTAACAAAAACAAAGTAAAAACTCCAGAATCGATTGTAAACAACCAAACTAAAAATAAAAATATAACCAAAACAGAGTAAAAACTAGGAAGTAAGCCTTAAAAACCTATTGTGAATTTGTGATGTGTCATCCCCATATGATCAGCTTGGAATAAAAATATAATCCATCTGATAGACTGAAAAGGATGAATCAATCTTGGGAGCTGTATTCATCTCTGTGGCATCAAATATGTTAGCCACAAAGCCAAACTTATCGGTCCCCTCTGTCTGCTTCAAAATAACAGAAAACAAAAACAATAAATGTAAAGATTGAATGTTCCGTCATGGAATGATCAACCAGATACAGTTAAATCTAAACAAGCTGACAAAGGGGTAAAAGACGAAGTGAGTGTAGGGCACCACCTATCTTCGGGGCCGAAAAAAAATACATCGGTCATAGAATAAAACTGATGCCCCTTCATCTTTATTATTTCTGCAGAAAAATACCTCTCACAATGCTAAATTTCATCCTAAAAGAGCTTGTAGTTCTCGCTTGTTAGGGTTTTTAGGGTATTATACAGACAGTGGGTTAGGGTTTTATTTGTAACATTTTTCAAAGTTTCATTAGGGTTACGGCCAACATTGTCAATACTCCTCTTCTCTTCTATTTAGTATGAAGTCAAGTAGAGAAATCTAGTGGAGAAATGGAAAACTTATTTCTCCGTTCTCTTCTACTTCTCAAATTGCTACTCTAAAAATTATCTTTGTGGTGGGTGTCATGGGATTTGTTATGAGGAAAATAATTTATTTTTTTTAATAACTAGAAATCCCACATGGAATGTGCGATATAAACACTGAAGGGGATGTGTAAGAGATGTTAAACTTGAGGGAGTGAAATTCTAGAGGAGAGTGATGAAGAAGGGGTTTAGTGAGGAGAATTTTAGAGGTGGGAAAAGTATTGTGGTGAACCTATGTGAAACTCTTCTTTCTTACGACTAAGCACATATGAACCACGTGCCATTTATGTCGATCATTTGAAGGTGAAAGGTGGTATGACATGCAGGTCATTAAGGCAATGTACTTTGAAAATATTTTAGAAAGCAAGGCATGGTTGATGAATACTTTCGAGGAAAACTTGCATATGTGTGAATCTTGAACTCTACATATGTTAGATATGGAAAATTAGTTGCATTTAGGATTTCTTATGTCATTGATATCATGCACATTTGTGATTAGGGTTTCCCTCATCAATAACCCTAGTGACGTTGTTTGTTAATGACTGTCGGAACAAAAGCTTGACCTTCCGTTTCCCTTATGTGTGTCAAGAACAACCATTAAGACTCTCATTTAGAAATTTCTATCAGTGTAATTGAGGCATTGGCAAAAGAGGATAATTAATTTAATCACACACGCTTGATTGCTCCTTTGATAAATAGTGGGTGTGTCAAGGGAAGATGCAAACTCAAATTATCCCATCAGTGGCACGAGGAGTTTTTCATATGCGAGAAATTTTGAATCACATTACTCAATATGATATCCATGATTAAATACATTTTCAAGCTTGTAGGACCCTCGATGCAAATGTTGATGTATGTTGATCTTGAATCCAAATGCAAATCTAATACATATTGAAGGGAAGGGATTAATTCAAGCTCGGTGAAAGTACAATCTTTGTTGTGAAGCCAAGTGAAGTGTAGGGGACGATGAGGCATTCACTTTACAAGGGTCTGAGGAGGAGAATGAGTCAAGAAAGACCAATAAAGGTGCATTCCATTGTGGAAGGAAGACAGATGTGATAATGACAATCTCTATAAAATCATTCATAAGACAACCGTGATAATGACCACTCAGTCTAGTAGAAGAAAATGACACATACCAGTCATGGATGTTCAAGTGGGAAAGTATCTTCCCATTTTGACATGGTTTTGGCTAGGCACACACTTTTATGCACTCTTCTATACCATTTAGATGACATGTAAATTGTAAATTTCAAGCTTAATGACTCTATAGAGGGGTTTTTTAATCCTTTTCTTTAAGTTAGGAATTTTGTAGCCAATGAGTAGATAAAACACAAACTAAGAAGATGTAAGTCGGTATAGTGGCATTTCATGCCACAAGTGACTTGTTTTTCCTTTAAAACACTGGATGCAAGCAAGTCATTGTTGTATCTATGGTCAAGGAAAATGACTATGAGAAGCTTTTACTAGGTCCATAAGAACTAAATTTATGTGGACGACGTTGATATATTCCACATTGGAGCTCTACACAGGCTATTGAGAAATCATGATTACTTTTTCTTAAGGGGACAAGTCTTAGGCCATTGACCCTGACATCCACATCCTCCTCAGCCTCAGAGGCTTTGCAGAGTTTCCTTCACGACTGCCTATAAAAAGAAAACTTGTATATGTTTGAGTCTGCAATGCTTTTACCCTTTCTCGTTATGCCCTCCAGCTCATCCTCCTCATCCAGCTTATCCTCTCCAGTAAGAGACAACATAACATTGATAAAACCAATAAGTGTTTTCATCATAGCTATGGATGTTCGTGCCCTTGAGTTGGTCTTCTTATGCAACCATGTTTTCACAAGTGCTTACCATCTTTTTTGTTCATTATCCACGCTTACGTTATCAAAACACATAACAATGTGATTTTTGATTGAATGTGGTATTTTAGATTCATGGAAGCAATTTCAAGGTGCATCAATCCTACAGCACCAAACATGTCTATCATTGCAACCTCCGACAGTGTTGGTGGCATCACCTGAGCTAAAGACAATGACTCAGGTGTCACTACAATGGAGGTGGCCCTATCACTAATATAATAGTTTCGTATGTGTTTTATGCTCATCTTAATCCTTTGGGAACATTTAGTCCATCATTTCATGAAGTAGCCCCATAGCGGCCTCATAACCAAGGTGAAATACCTTAACATTACCTTTAAATAGCCTTGTGAATGCTACAATTATCGTTATATTTATCATAGATGTATCATGTGAGGAGAAGAGAAATAATTATTTAAACTCAAAACCTTTTTTTTATCTAAGAACAATATTTAAAAGTTTCCCAAAAAATATATTATTCAGTATTTCAAAAAATATATTTTAACACATACTATATAGTATTCCCCATATACTTGGATTAATTAATAAATCCCCTCAAACCCCATGAGTCACTAAAGGACAAAATAAACTCTCCTAAAGTTGATTCAACCACCATTCAACCATCCTTATCCACAACTAACTCAACCTAGCTATTATTCCACATGTAAAGGGATGTAGAGATTCTTTTATCAATTGAGCTATATAAGGAGCCATCCTCCTACCTTTCTATTTACACCTTGTATGCTTATAGCTAATCTATAAGCATTTTATCTTAGAGCATATTTCATTTGAGCTAATAGCCTCATTATTTCATTTCATTCATCTAAGATTTTGGGTCATATGGAGAGAAATCAAAATGGTCTTGTAGTCATACTTTGATGAGCTTCCATTCCCAATCCCTTGAAGATCAAACAATCAACTTTGATTTTCATGGATCTATCTAGGTTCATTTAGTGTTTTTGGTGATCTAAAGAGTAGATATTTAAATTCTTAACATATTAGTTTGATTTCTATTTCAAGTTCTAATGCATGATGTTGGCATTTAGTCTTGTTTAGCTCTTAACATAATGATCTTTGTGTAGTTAGTTCATGTTTTGAAACTATTAAGATGTTAGTTTCAATTCTCTTTGCATAGTTAACTATATACATTGATACATTTGGCATGCCCAGTGGGACTTACTCCATTGTCTTTTACACTTAATTTCAAGTTTTTGTAGTAAGTTTCAATTTTGGTTACTAACCCTCTTTTTGCATATATTGAAATCACTTATTTTTCTTACCTTGTTTTGTTGAGTTTGCATGTGTTGAGTCTTCTTTGTAGGTATAAAGGAGGTGAAGTGCTAATAAAATTAGAATTGATGGGAAAATTTCAAGATTTCTCCATGTTTTCATTTTTAGAGCTTACTTTTTCAACATTCTACATGCTAGTTTTGTCAATTTCTTAAAAATCTTAAATTCTTGAACATGTAGGTTATTGTTTTATAGTGCCAAGTCTTCTATTTACATATTAATGTGGTGGGTTGCTGTCAAAATTGAATCTTGGTGAATTTTTTTTAAGATTTCATCATGTTTTCATTTTTAGAGCTTACTTTTTCAACATTCTACATGTTAGTTTTGTCAATTTCTTGAAAATGTTAAGTTTTTTTTTATCATGAATGTTAATGTTTGATAACGTTGAGTCTTCTATTTATATATTAATGTGATGGGTTGTTGTCAAAATTGAATCTTGGTTGGAAACATGTGACCATTTTGCAGATTAAGGGACATTTTTTGGTACATGTTAAGTGCATACCTATGAGCATAAAAGCATATGTGTAGCCCATCTTCCCGAGGCCATAAATTTTACTCTCGAATTTGAAATGACTCCGTTTGTTTTTGTGTTGGAAATATATTAAAGTGAAATATGCAATGAAAAATATAAATTTAGGATTTATACTTACAAAAAGTTTAGGTTTTCTATTTATTGTAAAACTGGTCATTTTTTAACATGTCTAATGTTTTGATGAATGATGTATTTCCATGCTTTACTTGATTTAGACCAAAGGGTGTGTATGTTCTTATCTTGAACTTTTTGGTGATCTTGAGAATCAAAAACAACTTTTATCTCTATCTTTTTAACATTGGGATTAGACTTGGAAATTTGATTATTCATTTTGCTTAAGGGAATGAACCTTTTACAAAGCATTTTTCAATGGTCCTTTGATTTGATGTTTTCCATTTCTATATAGTTGGGATAAAGTTTGTGTATGCTCTTCTCTTGCACCTTAGGGTTATTTTGAGAATCAAAAACAACTTTAGTCTTCATTTGATAACATTTGGTAAATTAGAAACTTCATCTTTCATTTTTGGTTTAAGGGAATGAACATTTATCAAGCTTTGTGTATGGTTCATTGATTGCAAAGTTTTTCTTTACTTTTTAGTTGGATTATTTGTTATGAATTCTCTTCTCTTGCATCCTTGGATGATCTTGAGAATCAAAGTTAACTCTTAATTGTCTTTTAATTAATGTGATTTGCTTACAAAACTACTAATGCTTGAGTGCAGGACCTAAAAACGTTTGTCAAAGAAAAGAGTTTGAAACAAACTTTTCTAACTACACGTGTGTTGTAGATTTCAAAATAGCAAACGAATAAACCACATTAAGTCTAAAAGATTAAAAAACACACCACATTCAAAACACTTGATTTGCAGGTTTGGATAAGGGTACGTCTTATCCGTTTAAAACTAGGACACAACCCCTTTGGTATACGACTTAAACTACAACAATGGGAGTGGTCCTAGGAACCCCAAAGTAGTCTACGCAAGAGGGGACCTTGTGGATGAAACGGGAAGTGCTCCACACAACCTACTTGACTAGTTTTTACCATTTTTGAAATTTAGCGTCAATGTTATCCGTATCGCGACCCCAGTGAGAGTACGTGATGGATGCATTTATTGCCCACTGTTCTTGAAGGGGGTAAAGTAAAGCCGAGATACTCCACGAATTAGTCAGTGTGAATTTTCTTGGAAAATCGAGCTCACTTTTAGATAAGTTTTGACACCTAGTTGAGTGAACCACCTAAGAAGCTATCTTTGACCAAGAGCCAACTTTGACCATTTCAAAACCAATTTGAGTTGAGAGTCATTATTCATCACGAAACGAGTGAAGCGTTACTTTTTATTAGTTTTTCATTCACCCTAAGGTGAGGTAAAACTCTGCCGAAGTGAGGCCAACATTTTTCACCCATAATTGTTCTACTTCAATTTCTTTTAACACTTTGTTGATCAAAAGAAGAGTGACTACCTTTGCATTATCAATTGATTGTTTCTGCCACTTTTGTGTCCATTTACACCCATCCATGTTTCTGCCTGGGTTGTTGAAAGTCTAAAGTGTGTGGACACATTTTTATATCATTAGTAGCCTTTTTTATCTTGATACCCAAGTCAAGATCATAGATTGTAGTTAGAATCGTTTCATCACTTGTTTCTCCTTCGAACTGTTATCTTACTTGTATCTTACTATCACAATTTTGATACTTACATCTTGTTTTTCATAAAATTGGCATAAGTGTCTAGATTGCGACGTTACACTACTTGCATTGTGACAATTCCTTAGTATACTCTAGCCTTATTTTGCCTTCAAACATTACCTTGATTTTGAAAAGTGTTATTGTTACCTTATGCGCATTGTAATAATGCCTTACTTTTCCATAAAGTTTAGTTAACATATCTTAGTGGTATTATTAATTTATTGCGTCATTCATGTTTGTAACTTCTAATTTTTGAGATTTAGGTCTTGATTGGATCTAAAATTGCTTTTAGTATACCTTGTTTGGAAATTGTATCAACCTTTTGTTATTACTTACATCTTGTTCGTTTTGAACTTGGCATAAGTGGTGACATTTTGTTGGTCATCTTACGTGTCAAACTATTGATTGATTGGATACTTAAGAATTACTCCATTTGATTGATTGGTTTACCAGCAAATTTGTGTGATTGTGCCTCATTTGTCACATTTTTAGACAATCACTTTGATCCATTGATTCTTTATTATTCATTATTATTTGTTCATTAATTTGGCTTTGTGTTTTGAACCCACATGATTGTTCCTTGTGTTTATCTGCCTTATAAGATCAATTCTAGGACAATCCTTTAGGTCTTTGATTCTCTTGATCTTCTTGTTTTTGCCTAAGTTCATGATCATTTTTTAACACATATTTCAAACCTTAGCAAAAACATTTCCTATCAAGAAAATTTTGCATCAATCAAACATAGGAAATCTTTCCTTTGTATCCTTTATGTTGCTAAAATTTTGATCAATCCTTTGACATTTACGCCTCCAAACCTTGTTAGATTATCAATCTTGAGTCATCACGATGTATGTTTTCCTTATCTTCCCTTTTGGAAAGTCACACAAGCATCTGAGTAAGTGCACCAAGTTGGGGCAGTAAAAGGGGGTCTTAAGTGGACGCATTTTTCTGAAAAATAAAAAACTTCAACTTGTACGAGTTTTTCGAAATAGTTACACTCAAAATTGGAAGATGTTATAGAAATATGAATCATAGCATTTTGAGTCTAGTTACTAAGCTACTAAATTTTATTGAAAAAAGATAAGTTTAAGTGGGTCAAAAAACTAAAATACCAACAGGTGCTCCTATTTTTATTAAAAAAACATAATAGAGTGAATTTCGTGCCCCCCACAATTTTTTGAGCACCATTGAGTATTTTTGAAAAACCTTTGGTAAAAAGATAGCTAGGAGCATCTAGTTTGTGTTAGATTTTTTTAACGAGTATTTTTTTATTTATGATTTTTCTAGTACATAAATTTTATTTTTTGAAAAATAATGAAGCTCCGACCGTGCCCCCCCCCCCCCCCAACTACCTCAAATATATCGAAAATTAGCTCTTTTTTAAAATATGTATAGAATTATGCCTAGCTTGTGTTGGTATTTTTTTTTCAATTTCGATGACCCAAACAAAAGATACATGATGAAAGATAGACATATTTAAACTTCAAAAAATAGCTATAAAAAGGCATAGTTAGAAAATAAATAATATGGAAACCTTATATTAGTCAAAAAATTTGAAAAATTATATTTTTAGAAAGAAGAAACTTTGCTCTACGTCGTGGTATAATTTTTTTTAAATGGATCAGTTTTTTTGTTTTGATTTATCATAGAGGAAGTGGCATTTTTAGATTTTCCTACAAAAACATGTTGTTTGTTGTGTTTGTGCAGGTCCATGCCTCAGGGTTAGGGATCCAAACTAGATCCCAAGCCTTGAGGCATGTGCTGGAAAAGCTAAAAATCATAATGCATATACGTTATGCTTTATCTATATATGATAGAGGCTCAGGCCTCTTTTTTTATTTATAGCAGACATAACGCGTACGCATTATGCTTTGATAAATCCCAAACCTAAGAATTTAAAACGTGATCGCGTTATAATAGAACCCACACGCACTTTTATTTTTTCAGGTTTTGTCCACCTTTTGGCCCCCCAACTTCGTGCACTTACCCATCCCCATCTTTACGAAATGTCTATTTGGTTTTTGCTATGTTGCCCAAATCAATATGAAACCTTCTTCGCTTTGAAGAAGTTTGATCATACAATATAGGTCTAGGCCTTCGAACCCAACACACACCAACAATGACTGATTATCGCAAGGTCTCTTATACATACGACAATAAAGAATCAAATTTTTTGCATTCACATCAAAAGACGCCCATCATGACCAAACCTCCTTTGGTTCTTCGTGCTAGAGAACCCATCCAGGTAACCCATTGCACACCTTCATCTCATAGTCGGTGGTATGGTTTGGACACTTCTGATCCAAATTATTATTTGAGTTTCCCCCTCTATTCTTCTAACTCTAATCCAAACATTTCCTCTTCTTCTGAGGATTCCAATCCAAATATTTCCTCTGATTCTTCTGATGATTTGGATCCAAACTACTATTTGTATTCATCTAATTTGACTCTTAAGTCGTGGTCCTCCCATTATTTGCAAGACCTCTATTATCAGTCACCTAAACAACATTCTCCTCCTCTAAATATTTGTGTCACCACAAATTATCTTCATCATTAATCTAACGTGACTCCTACGTCATGGTTCTCCCTATCTTTACAGGACCCTCTTCATCATACATTTAATACGACTCCTATGTCGCGGTCCTCCCTTTCTTCACAGGACCCCTTTTATTAGTCTCCTCAATGACGTATTCTTACTTTGAAGATTCACGCGATTCCAAATCCCTCCAATTAAACATCTAATAAAGTTCTTGAATCATGGTCCTCTCTCTGTCTTCGCATGACCCTTTTATTATTCATCCAATGTGATTCTTAAATCGACCCTCCCCTTCTTCGTAGGACCTTCTTCATCAATCACCCCCATGAATTCTTCCTTCTTTGAAGATTCATGTGACTCAAAGTCCTTTTAGTCAAACGTCTGATTCGACCCATGTGTTACAATCTGCAGACTTTGTACTTAATCCTACTAGTTTACCGACGATATACCATAGTATAGGTAGGTCCACACCACCTTCTTCTACTCCCGAGACATGTAGATCCACATTTTCTTTGTCCCCCACGTCATCTTCTGTTAGGTTATGGAGATTTTTTTCATGTGAGAAAGTGTTGAAGATTGTACACTAAGAGTATTATACACTTTCCACAGTTTTCTCATTGGCGTTCGGCCTTAAAACGTGCCCGATATACCAGGAAACGTGATTTTCTCATATGGGTGGGATTTTTGACCCATAGGTTTATGGGACGGTTTTGGCCCATGGTTTTGTAAAATTGTTTAAGAAGTTGTCTACTTATATGGTTTTATGCATATGGTAGGTATAATGAAACATTACAAATGTGGTTTGAATTCGGGTGTGAATTCTGTAGAGTTTGTTGAGCATAGCTCCAAATAGATTTGGGTATTGTATTGAGAGAGTGTTGGCTTGTAATAAAATCTGAGCAAGTGATTCTTGGTGGACGTAGCCCAAATTGGGTGAACCACGTTAAATATTGTCTCTTTGTGTTGTGTTATTTTATTCTGCACTTTTATTTGAGATCTGTAATATTTTCTGCATATTAGTTTCTACTATTGTGATTTTGTGAGGGATTATTCCACATATTTTATCCCTTATTTCCTAACATCTTCTTCTATCAATCAACATCAAACATCTTCTAAGTCTTCCACACCAATTGAACCTCTTTCTTCCACTCAACCCCTGGTGGTCGATCAATAACTCATACCGATTGACCTCTTTCAGAATGAAGAAACAATCAAGGCATTTATAGGGGCACACAAAGATATTCCTTTAACATATTACGAGCAAGGATTCTCTTTAGACTTCGATGCGTCCGCATATCTTGAGGAAAATGTTGGTTCCTTTTATCAAGAAATGGAGGAAGAGCCTCAGATCATGCAACTTGATCCTCCTCTTATTCTTCCATCTTCACATTCTTCATTATGTGATGAAACTCTTCGGTCTTGTATTGATCCATGACCTATCTTCTCATCACCCAATCCTTAGCTATCTATCAAAATTCCTCAATCACAATCTCACCTTGGGTCACTACCTAGTAGCCCATTATCTTCTTCTATATATGGGCCACCTCCAAATATCCCTTTGCCATCTATTTGTGGGTCTCCTTTGGGTAGCACACTTCCTTCCATTCTTGGGGCATGACAAACAAGCCCCTTGTCTTCTATTCATGGGCCACATCCTAATATCCCACCATTGTCTTTTATCTATGGGACACCTCCTAGTAGCCCATCATCTTCTATTCTTGGACTGTGTCCTAACAGTCCACCATCTTATATCTACGGCTCACCTCCTAGTAGCCCTTCTTCCTCTATACAGGGGCCACATCCAAGTAGCCTTCAATCTTCTATCTATGGCTCACCTCCTGGTATCTCATCTTCTTCAATCCTTGGACTGTATCCTTTTCATCGATCACATTATTCTTTTGCCAATGATTATGGCAAACCCACCATCATTCCTCACATTCCTCTCATCAATTCTAAATGTCCACGTTCTTCTCCCACTTCTCGGGATCAAACAAGTCATGCATTATCTTATAAGAAACCTAGATAGGTTCTTTATCAAAATCAAATCAAAATGCCAAAGAACTCCAAATCTCCTAACAACCCAATAATTCAAAATCAAGTGCAATTCAAGAATGCACACCAATGCACCCATCAAGTATGGTGCAAAGTGTTGAAACCTATGGATAGGAAAATCAAGCTCCCACATACAAAACCCATGTTTCAAAACAAATCACAGTCATTTGTTGAGTGTGAACTCACCACGATTATCGAGATCAGGGATAATATCACTCTTGATAAACAAACGGGCTTAGTCTCGCTTATTAAGAAAGGCACACACATCGTTGTTAGATCCTATCATGCAGAGTGACATTGTTGGTCCCAACTTCCAAAAAATTAAAAAATAAATAAACAATCATAAAACAGTTCAAAAATACGAAAAAATGAGAAAACATTAAAACATTAAAAAAATAAAATCAAAGGCACAAGGATCAAACATTGCAATCAGGTATTGCGTAGAGATGGATGTTCTTTCTTCCCTTTCTTTCATATTCCTCTGCAAGTCATCCACAATTTTCATCCCTTTGATGTTATTATGGTTAGCCTATTCACACGCATTTTGTGACATTTATCTCTATGGTATCTGTTTGACCCTGGTCTTTTTCACCTTGGTAAATTAAAGAACGATTGACCTCTTAGAGACCTTATCACTATCTACATCTAATAAACTTTTTGCGAAGAATTTTTAGACGTATTTGTTGACACAAGCCAATTTTGTCATCAAAATCACTTCCATATAGCCATAAGTGGTTCTTAACCCCTTGTCAAACAAGAGAGCTGAAATAAGTTTTCAGAAAGCAAAAGAATCAAATAAAAATCAAAAGCTAAACACAAAAGTAAATTTATATATAACTCTCTCTTGGGGTATTTCCAATAATCTCTACTAGGGCTATGGACGCCTTACTGGCAGTGGAGCAATGTTGTGATTAGAATCAAATACATCTTTATCGATGTTATGGACGTCTGGCTGGTAGTAGAGCAATGTATGGCTCTCCTTCTACAATCCATTCACAAATCACCTTTCAAACTAAATCATTCCTACACATTGGCTAGTGTCTTCACTTGTTGTCTATCAACTCTTTCCTTCAAGAGGTAATTCATTTCCACATGCACACACGAGCTCTCAATGAGTAAATAAGATTAGTATGTTACCAAGTGTTGCTTTTTGGACCTTTTTCAAACTCTTGCTTTAGCGCATGTCTTGTCTCATGATTTGTGCCTTGGGCTAATCACTTTTTCATCGACTGCCTTCTAAATCTTTTCATAGCATCCTTTGTTCTTCAAAAATTGTTTAGAACATCCATGTGTATCAGATGTCCTCTTTGCCATGTTTACAGGCACCTTTTTCCTCCTTTAATAAATCAATCATCCACTTCCTTTCTATCATGTGTTTCCTGGCCAGCTTACATTGTGGGAACCCTTTCTCCCTCATGATTGAACCTATTTTTGGCCTTGATCCTCCTTCTACATGTGAAGATTTTACCTTTAAATACTCAAGAATAATAGTTATACAAATTCTATTAAATTGAATATGTATAAGTAGTTTTAAGTTATAATAGGCAAAATGAAAAAAGATATATAAATTGTAGCTTTGTTAGACAAAATTGTAACAAATAGTAAGAAGCATGAATTTCTCTACATCAAACTTTATACTAAAATATTTCTATATCAATTGCTTCTTGATCTCAATTAAGTTGGGAAATATGTTCTTGATTGCATTAATATTCATGACCAATTTTCTTTCATTTATTTGTGATCACTTAAAAGTATCCAAAACCTTAGCATAAAACTTGTTTCTACAATAAAAGAAACTATTTTTATCGCATCTTCTTCTATTAGATTTGAAAAAAGAAAGTGGATATCCATGAATCAGGTTTTGGATTAGCGTAATTGATTCAACATTTTTTCCCACTCTCCCCATAGAGGAATGTTAGTACGAAATGATGTAGATGCACCTTAATTGTATTGGAGTGCACATGGACTATTCAATTATGAATCTAGAATGTTGGATAGCCACTTCTTAGAAATATAATGTTTGAATTTCCAATTTAATTTTGAAATAGAAATGGGTAGTGATATATAATTTTATGATATATATTTTCAATATGATTAAACTAAAATGGGATATTATAGTCTAATATGATGTTATAGAAGCAGTAATAAATGACAATAAAATGTAATAAATTTACCCAAGTAACTAAGCAAATGAAATATGAAACCCTAAAGACAAAGAGGGTTAGGAAAATCCTTAGCTGATTCGCAGATGTCACAGGACAATTGTATAGAGAAGGTTGGCTGGATAAGAGGAGGAAACGATCACACAAGAGCCCAAGAAAATGCATATCTAGAATTTTTGAGTAGACTAGTGCACCTGGAAAGGGATGGGGGCACCTGGAAATAGATGGGGGCACCTGGGGCACTCTGGTATGAGATTTGGGTGCCCTAGTCTATGGAAATGACCAGGGAACCTCCTCTGAGGTGTCGTTGAGTGTTCATCCATGTTCGCTTCTTGTCATTGAACCTTGCTGGATGTCGTTGTAAACCTGCAGTAAAGTAATCACCTACAAAACCCCATACAATACATCAAAAACCCTAAAAATAAAGATTCCTATAAAGGGTTCGGACTGCCCTCGGCTACTAAATGGATGGACATATCACTAAGCGTTGCACTACATCTCATACCCAATGTAATTCTAAGAGTGTGTGTGTGTGTAAATCGTGCCCTAGGTACTCTTTTACCAATCACACTTTGTGAGTAACGTGAAATAACTAGATGTAGAATGCAAATAGATGGTGCATGGAATAAAATAAACTCCCCTCCTATTAAGTGTGATGCAAATGAACCAACCTTGTCCCTTGTGATGGAGTTAGATGGAGCTCTAGATGCCTTGGATGGATGTAACCTTAGGTGGTGATAGTAAGTGCTTAGTGTTTGGTCCCTCATTATGGTCTCATAAACTTATATTTATATGGTTCTCTTGTTCTAATTTCATAATTAACCCTGAAAAGGACAACCACCAAAAAGGTAGAAAGCTCAAACGACCAGAAAGTGCTCAAAAGGTAAGAGTAAAGTGTAAAGAGGATCAGAGTGCCCAGAGGGGACCAAGGCGCCTGGACGCCCCAATCCTGGCTGGGTGTCCCAGTTAGAGTAAGAAAAACACTATGTGATATTACCGACTGGGAAAAGATAGGTGAAAGACCTAAAGTAACGACAGAAAGAAAAGTGAAATGGCTAAAGACAGGGGTTAATTAGTACTCCTTTTCACTAAAAAACCAAGAGACTAAATAATTACCCAAAGTGTGTGATTTAGTGTCTACATAATATCATAATTTTTTTTGGATATTTATATTTGAGGATTTGATAGTAGAAGAAAAAAAAATTAAGCATGAAAGTACAGTGTTTCTAATATAACTTAAAGGATATGGATTTTTAACTTTATGGAAAAAGAGTATTAAAATCTATAAATAATAATCCAATATTATATCTAACAGGATAATTATTTTCTTGAAAGACAAGGACAATATAGTTAACCCGTAACACAATTCATTATGGAATTTATATCTAAAAATGATGAAAGGAAAGGAAAATATCAATTAAGGTTCACAATGTTGAGAACCTTTTAGGGTCAATGATGAGAATATAAACTAAAGGTAAAATGATATAGAGGAGATTTTTCTCTTAAAATTATACAGTGACATGTCTAATGAATTTTTGTGCCAACTTTCTATAAGAAGAAAACAAATATTTTGCCATAAAATACTTAAGCCCCAATTTTTTTCCATACTACTGTTCTAAAGATATTCATGAGGTGGGTTTTGAAAAATACTTTAATGGTTAGGGTCTTTTTCCTGATGAGGTACCTTGACATGTATGTGACCCAGTGGCATGTATGTGAGGATCAACCTAATCCTATTATGCATTTAGAAGTTGATGATAAATTAAAGTGTCAATAACCCCAAAACTAAATTCAATACAACATATTTGGTAGGTCACTTTGCTTGAAGAAAGAACGTATGTAGATAGAAACCTTTCATTGACATATTTTCAAAGTGTGTGATTAAAAAGGTCATCTTCAGAGTTTATTTTTGTGGCATGTAAACTCTTTTTTTTTTGGTATTGACTATGCATTTATATAATTTATCATTTAAATTTTCTTAAGTGTGTTAGTCATTCTCAATGTATCCCACCTCCATAAGGAAACCAAAATCTTCTTTGCATACTTAATAAAAGATATGATCTTTGTATTGCCAAGTTGTTACATCATATCTACCTTTAGTGAGAGGAAACATATGGATGAACCCTCCCCATAAAGGAAGGTAGTGCAATCATAATATCCTAAACACCTTGTTAGTGTGAAATCATAGCACTCCCGAATGGCCTTAGATGTGAGTGGGGCATTCAACGTGATCTGCACAATATTGGACCATCTCTCAAGCTATGGGACTTGCGAACTTGAGATGGTCCTATGGAGAAATTTGAATTCTTCTTCCTAAACTACCTGCCACAAGCTACTCCAGTGCAAGAAGACTATCTAATCCTAATCTAACCTTCCAAGGGACCAGGGAGAGAGAGAAAGGTATAAAACAAAGCCTACACTAAAGTGGTGATACACCAGAAAAGGAAGTTGTTGGTCACTAATTCAACTGCTTGACGTGGAGAGAGGTGAGCAATGAAGAGGATGGATAGATGCATCACAGACCAAAGATAGTGTTCACACAAAACACCACTTCAACCCATTAAACATGGCTCCCAAAACCTGCAATAGACATAAGAAGTATGCACAATATACCCTTCAATAATGAGAGGCAAGAAGAGACAATAAATTAAGGATGGAAAAAATACATCACGAAACATATTTTATTGCTCCATGAGTTCACACAGTACATCATCAGTGGGCAAGAGGCAAGAGAACACCATTATAGAGCCAAGAGAGGAGACTTAAACTCCACATTCCACCCTAGGGAAGAAAGAGAGAGGGGGCATGAGAGAAAAGATGACCAACAACCACTTGAAATTTCCTCCCCTTTACAATATATAGAAGAAAGAGAGAAGGAGAGGGAAAATTCAAACCCTTCTTCAACCACCCCTGTAAGAGCATTCAATCCAACCACTCCAACCACCCCAAAAAGCATTAAAATTTTCCTGCAACAATGATGGGCTTCACTACAGAACCCATGCCCCCACGTGTTGTTCCTTGCTGGGTAAGAAAGGGGGTTTGTCCTTCATCATGGCAATGGGTGAGAGACTTGACAGTTAAAAATGGAAGACCGGATCATTAATGGTGGCAGGTGAGTAGCAAGCACCGAGAGCTTTCCAAAACATCCTCTCCCACTCAAATCTGAGTTCCCAGTCGAAAGATATGGCCTCCTGAAGGTGCTTCGGGCTTGGAGTCTATTTATACAATATCCAAATGGCGGCCCCATGCGTTTGAATATTTCGCCCCCCTCCTCCCACTCTTGAAGTTACATCGAATTGACATGTGGCATCGTCTGTAGGCTAGCTCTATTTCCTTTGTGTTCTACTTGAGTCCCTCTTGTTGGCAGAGACCCTATGCCTGACCCGAGACACGTGGAGGCTCATCACACATTTGAAACCTACCTCCAAATTTTAGCTTTAAAGTTGTGCAGACGAGGCACGTGGAGGATTTTGCTGACTCTGTTCTACTTAACCAATTCAGCCTACCACCTTTCTTGGTCCCTGACTACGTGACAGGTTGACGCTTGTCTGGGGACCACCTTTGGATTCTACCCTTGAAGGTGCACCAATGAGATGTGTGGTGTCGTCCACTGGCCTGTCACTAGCTTGGAATTTTTCAATGGTTGACTTTGTCTTTTTCAGAATCTGACCACGTGGCAAGCCTGCGCTAGTTTGGGGACTACCTTTGGGTCATGCCTTTGAAGTTGCGTATGTGAGGCATGTGGAGGCTTCTGTTGGCTCTTCTATACTTAGCCGATTCAACGGTCGGCTCTGCCCCCTTTTTGACTTTGACCAAGTGACGAGCCTACACTTGTTTGGAGACCACATCCAGATTTTAACTTTGAAGATGTGTCGAGATGACGTGTGGAGGCTTCCACCGGCCCGTCCTAAGCTTGGATTTTTCAACGGTCGGTGTCCCTTTTTCAGACCTTGGACACGTGGAGGGTTGGTGCTAGTTCAGGGTCTTTCTTTGGGCCAAGCCTTGGAAGTTGCACCAATGAGGCATGTGGAACCTTTCGCGGCTCTCCTCTACCTTCCTTGTGTTCTGCCCAAGTCCTTTCTTTTTGAAGAAGGCTTTATGTTTGACCCGAGACATGTGGAGGCTTCCCTCTCATTTGAAGACCCTGTTTGGACCTGACCTTCGGAGGTGTGCACTGATTGGACACGTGGAGGCTTTCGCTGCCATAATACTTTTCAACTATCGAATTTGTCTCCCTCGAGTCATGGATGTGTGGAAAACCTACGCTCATTTGGAGGCTCACTCTATATTTCTTCTATGAAGTTATGTTGAGTTGACACGTGGCGCCTTCCGCGAGTTTGTTTCTTGGCCTCAAGTCGATTCGTATGTGAAGTCCTGAAAACTTCAAGCCCCTTTCTCAAATTTTCTCTTGTCGAGCTTCTGATCTCCTTTAACATATTTGGCCTCATTTACCGAGCCTACTCCTCCATTTTCGAAGCCTTCCTACCCCTTTATTTGGAATCAAATGTGAGCTCGCAGGACTGAGCCGATCCTTTGATTATCTCCTGTGCAGGGTCGTGTTTTGACCAATTTTGCCAGGGGGTAAAATTGGGATAACACACCTCTTATAGTCTTTCACATATTTGTCGAAGAAATTTCCTTTATTGTTGTAAAATGGAGATTCTTTTACTTTGGGTAGCTGAGAAGGGCTGCATTTTTTGATCTACCACTTCAATCTATCAGGCTCAAGGCATGCCATGTAATGTGTTGTTTTGTTACATATCCCATAGGAACCAAAATATTCATGTAGTCATTGGTGCCAAATTTTAAAGCTCCGTAGATCTAAATTAAAAATTGAACTAAGCAATATCAAATGCTTAGGATGTGATTCTCCTAACCAATAACTCATATCGGTTTGTTCCTTGGTCATTCTATAATCGATGATCATATCATAGGCTATGTAATTATTCCAATGTTAAGGGAGCGATAATAAGATGGTTACACCAAATTTGTCCTGAGATTTCTCATAATTCTCCAAACCACCACATTAGCATTGCAATCTTCAGGAAAAAATTCCATATCTTTCAATAAGTGGAGGATTTGGTTGTTGGGTGAAATGTTTTGGTTATGCCTTCCTCATTCTTTGGATCGTGATTTTTGACTAGGCTACACATTAAGGATATCACTTTAGAGGCCATGTTTGTAGAACAAGATTGGGTATGGATAGATAGTAAAAGGTAATCATGTAGTCATTAGAGGATATATACAAAGTAGAATATGACATAATCATGAAGGCTTTACGGTCATTACGTCTCCCATTTTATTCCAAATGTATATAGACAATAGTGAATGTAGAGACGAGTGAAACTAAAATATGTGTGTGTGTGCTTGTGGGGTGGTGCGTGCATGTGCATCCGTGTGTGCATGTGTGTACATGTGCGGGCTTGTGTGTGCATGGTGTGTGTGCGTGTGTTCTTGCGTGTGTGTCTATACGTGCATATGTGCATGTGTACATGTGTTTGTGTGCGCGCACGCGCGCGCGTGTGTGTGTGTGTGCGTGTGCGCGCGTGTGTGTGCGTGCGTGCGTGCGTGTGTGCATGTGCATGTGTGTGCGTGCGTGCGTGCGTGCGTGTGTGTGTGTGCACATGTGTGTGCAAGTGCGTGTGTGTGCACGTGTGTGCGTGCGTGTGTGTGCACATGCGTGCGTGTGCATGTGTGTGCGTGCGTGCGTGCGTGTGTGTGTGTGTGTGTGTGTGTGTGTGTGGTGTGTGTGTGTGTGTGTGTGTGTGTGTGTGTGTGTGTGTGGGTGTGTGTGTGTGGGTGTGTGTGTGTGTGTGTGTGTGTGTGTGTGTGTGGTGTGTGTGTGTGTGTGTGTGTGGCATGTGTGTGTGTGTGTGTTTGTGTGTTCATGTGTGTGCGCGTGCATGTGTGTGGTGAGTGTGTGAGTGCATGTGTGTGTGCGCGTTCCTGTGTGTGCGTGTGCGTGTGTGTGTGAGGAGGTAGAGGATAACCTAATGTGTGAAATATATTGTGCGGCACAAGATAAATAGAACTCATAGTGAAAACAAAGAAAGACATGTTAACATTTTTAAGAGACGATGAAACAAAATCAATCATCTTCCCCAAAGTAATTCATCTACTCTTTACAACTAGAAATACAAATAAAATTGGACAATTGCCAGTAAAGATGAAGTTACAGAAGTCACAAATAATACAATTAAAATAATGTGATGATTATTGATTGTGTTTCTATTGATGCTCCAAACGATGAAATGAAAATGAAAATTAAAATTAAAATTAAAATTAAAAAGAAATGACAATTAACACATTGAAAAAACCATTATAAACAATTTAAGTCTTAAAAGGCTATCAACCAAAAACATTTTGAGGAGGATAAAACTTTTGATTACCAAAGAAAAATCAATTTAGCATTGTACAGACTTAAATTTTATGGATACAATTTTTTCTTAGAATCAATCCACATTGTCTATTACTGATGTTTTAATATTTTCTTAAATAGACTTGTCGTTATCCGCACCCATCAACGTCATCGACAACTAGGGAGTGATAGAGACGATCCAGTTGATATGTAATAAATGAAAAATGATATCTTAAATTCATGTGGAAACACAAAATTTAAATTAATAACTAGCAATTGCTCTTGAGTGTTGGAATAGAGATGTTGTTGGGAGGTGATGATAAACAATCCAAGTTGAAGGAATAAAAACGAAACATTATATGGGAAAAGAGGTGATGAAGGTGTGAAGAAATTATTGGAGAGATTGTAGTTGAACCCTCTACTTTCTTTTGGTAATCAACCAAATGGACCATGTGTCTATTTTGTGAATCATTCAAAGGAGAAGTGGGAGTGCAATGTGTATAACCCCGAGGCAACATGCTTTGGAGGTAGCTCTAAAAGTAAGCCCATATAATTCAACACTCTAAAACATCAACAATTTCTTTTTGCAATGCCATCGATTTTATTTTGTGGATTATTAAGCCCACACCATTAAGAAAAGAAATCGAATTGTGCTTTTTGTAGGAGAGTCTAAATACAAGGACATGTTGGGGGACTCGTCATTCCATGTGAGACTAATGTAGTTGTTGGGATTTGATAACCAAATATCTAAGTTAGATGAAGTATTTTATTGTGTAAGTTTTGCATTGCAATAGGTAATAATAACATGCAATGACATCTACATTTCTTGGTTATATAGGTCAAGGAAACCGTAATTGTGAGTCCTTCAAGGAGACCTTCCATGAGGAGTGTAACAATGGTGGTGGCATAGGAAGCATTAAGATCCTCTTCCACTACAACATCTTGGCTATTGTCAGTGGGGGTTTGAATCCTCGATACCCACCCAACAAAGTGATAATTTGGGATGACCATCAAGGTTGTTGCATCAGGGAGCCCTCTTTTGAAAATGTAGATCAGGGCCATCACACTTCATTAGAACAAGATTGTTCTCGCCTTTGACCATAAGCTTCATCTCTACAACTTCTCTTATTCGAATCTTGCCCATCAAATTGAGACCATCCCAATGCAAAGGACTTGTTCATCCTCTCCACATCTACTTGAAATTACACTTATGTGTTCACTTGCCCCGGTCGACCTAAAATCTATATCTGAAAATTAATGTTGTGAAAGAAGGTTTTAGGGTACAAACATAGTTATAAGTATTTTAAAATGACTATCGGCGTAAAAATATCTTGAGAATAGATATTAACTATTTCTCTATTTATTTTATTGTAAACCATATGGTTCCCAAAGCATCGGTGTCCCAAGTATCTATATGATTATTTTTCTTCCTGTATAACAATGATATTTTGTTCAGGTTTTATTGGGGTTATGGGCAAAGAAGTATTTTTTAAAAATTGGTGTGTGGTGTGTATGGTTTTTGGTGGTTATAATTGTTGTTTATTGAAAACAATTTGTTAGGTGGTCTCTAACAACGAGGGGGGAGAACAAGAAAAGGGAAACTCCTTATGTGTGTGTTTGTATGGCTTCTTTTATAGCAAGAAGGCAAGGACTTTATGCACCATATAATTACTAGTAATGGATAGATATGTATGCTTGTTATATGTTATGTAAAGACTCTTTGGACTGTAATGGAATGGAAAGGCTAAACAATTGTTAGAATTTATTGGTAAGTCATAAGCTTTTTGCCTATCCATACTTGTCAATTATTTTGTCTTTTTGGTAGCATTACTTTACCTACAATGGTTTCTTGGATTTTTGTAAGTTTCAACAACTAACATCTTTGGGTATTCAAATAATTAAAAAGTGATAAATTCGAGGACATACAATACTAGTGTAGCTTTATAGTCTAATACCCACAAAATATTTTTGAGATATGTTTTATATTGAGGAAGCCACTTATATTTTTGCATTTTGGTGTAGAGTTATTAGCTTGTCAGCCCTATATGAGATGGTAGAAAGTGGAGTTGTGTTTTGTTACATTTTGTAGAGCTCTCAAGATTTATGTATCTCACTACTATCAACTTTGTAATGCAAGGATAGAGATCATGGAATTGTATGTATGTTAGTGAGTTATCCAAGGAGATTTCTCACTATTGGGTATTAACACAAAGTGGTATGGGTCGAAGATGGTAAGAGTGGTTTATCTTATGTGTTCATGAATGTGAATGCCATTATCCTTGGATGTGATGCTTGTTTCTTGAGGTTTTTCTTATGTTTCAAATTTTTAATGGAAGTAAAAAGCCACTGAAATTGTATGTAAAATAATTATTTATGTATGGAAATTCAAATTTTTGGGTATATCAAAGGAGAATATCTTGAGAATATGGATACTACTTAGGCTGACATGTCTAACCATGTGAACTTTACATGTGTGTTTTGTGGTGCATGGGATGTGTGAGAAAGTCGAAATATGTTGAGGGGATCATAAAGAAGAGGGTGCATTTTCAAAATTGTTGCACTTGGGCCACTTGGCATTATCTTTAGTGGCTTTTTCCTATTGTTACATACAAAGCTATACTATGTTTTTTGGGAGGAAGTATGGGTATCTTTAACATAAGAGTGAGTAGAATGGGAACAATTCCGAGAGGGTTGACGTTACCCATGAAGTAGTGTTGGATTGTTCATTTGGGGGATACTTTGAGTTGTCAACAAAGGTAGAGTTTGTGGTAAAACTATTGCCAAAGGGACCAAATTCCATCGACAATGACACTTATGACAACTTGTACATGCATAATGCGTTCAAGAACCTAAGATTTTTGTTCGCCATCAAGGAGGAGACTAAAGAAGATATAGAGTTTGCAAATCCTATACAACAAAATGATGCAAGCAACAATGCTAATGTGTCATTTTTTGTACTCCATTACAATCACTGCCTTCAAAAATGTCAACAGACTCACCATCCCCAAAACAACAACAATAAGAACAATGGCAAATCCAACAACATTTCAATTGGTTTTCCTTATTCAATTGGGGCTAATTCAGCAACCACAATTTTTTAGGTCCATGACTGCCAAGTGCATCTCCCACCAGACTCTTCTTGTCCCAATGCACCAAAATATGATGAGGGTTGTCCTTGTATTCTCATCACACTCTTCATCTAGTCTTCCTCCTCTAATCACCTTCACCTTCACCTTCACATTCACCTTCACCTTCACATTCACCACCAACTTCAACTTTTGTATCTCCTAACCTTGCTTTCTTTCTTTTTGATTCAATCCATGCTCACCTACAAGGGATGCCTAGGCTACCAAGGAGGTGGATAAAAACAAAAAACCTTACTAAAGTCAATATAAAATCACGGCCAAAACAATAAAAAAATGAAGTTTATCAAACCAAAAATTATATGAAAAAATGTTAGATGAGATTTATTTTATAAATAACATTAATGAAATATATTGAAATTTAATACAATAATATTATTATAGATATTTTAAATATATTTATTTAAAAACTTGTTTAATGAAAAGTTTCACATTGATAAATATTTATTGTAACTTCTTTACAAATTATATTTTTAGTGGTAGTGGACGACATGAGGCATTCATAACAAGAAGAAAAAATCCTAGGTGATAGCATTCAAAACATGACCAAGGGTTTCTTTCTTTTTCGTTTTTATGACCCTTGCTAATGCACCCAATATTATGGCTAAGCAAGCCACTTGGTATGTCCATAATTCGTTGTTTGTATTAACACCCTAGCACAAGGACTTTGTGGTATCTGAATATACCGCCCTTAAAGTGCCTATATGGGTTGAATTTCCTGGTCTTCCTCTGCCATATGTGCCCTTTTTTCCTCAAATTGCCACTTCACTTGGGCGGGTAGTCTGCCTAGAAGCCAATAAGGTTTACCATGCTTGGCCATAGAAAGCGAGTATGTGTTGAGATTGATCTCTCACAGGATCTCAAGGAATTTGTGGATATCTAGATGGGAGATAAACGATATTCCTAGCAGGTCATGTATATCATTTTTACCTAACACTTGCTTCCTTTTCCAGGCGTCTGAATCACAAGATCAAGGACTGCTCACTCTATGTACCCTGCAACAGCCCTGTGGCCAGAACAACTCCTGAGACCATCAGACCCCATAAGGAGGAAGGTTGGCAAGTTACTGGAAGCCGACGAAACAAGAACAAAGTTCAACAATCCAAATCCTTTGGCTCCCATGTTCATCGGGAGCCGGGTTGGTAAGGAGCAATCTCTCAATATCCCCCGCTAAGGAGCCTACAACTATTGCTAAAGAACCAAATGTTGGTGCAATCTTGATTTCTCAGTTGCCCAAGTACTCTAACACACCCCTTGCGACGTCGGTTCTCATGGACTAGAGAATGTTTTTTTTCTCATGCTTCCATCCAGCACTCAGTTCCACTATTGTTGCCATGCAGTTCACAAGGGGCCATCCAAATGGTCCTGAAGTCCCTTCTTGCATCTATCGGGACCATATCCCAACACACATCATCAATTCAACTGAAGCGAAATACAACATTGAGTACGCCAATTGGAAACAAGTTGATCTGTATGACTTTTTGCATCATAATGTTGCTCGTTTCCTGCATAATCAATATGATGCCCTTGATGGCTTGGAGGATGGGGATATGGCTTTGGACCAATGTTTCCCATGAATTTTCTATCTTGGAATCTTCGGGGTCGTACAAACTCCTGTCGTAAGTATGTTGTGCGTGAAACTCAATAACGATGTGCAAACTTGGACGTGTTATTATTTGCAGGAAGTAAAAATTACAGGTTTTTCAGTTACAAATGGTTTGCAAATCCATCTGGCATATACAACTTTGCTTTCTATAACAATCATTAAGTAGGGCATGGGGGATTAATTTGACTTTTTTCTCCCAAATGGTGGCTCTTATTAATTGACCATGATATCGATTCCACCAACTGTGTCTCATATGGGTCCTCTTTAATATTGATGGCCGTCCTTTTGGGCTCATAAATATTTTCACCTCAAATGATGCGGCCGAAAGGGGTCGATTTGTGGTGATGGATAGCCAACTCCATTCCTGATGCCTACTAGGTAATAAGTGGAGATTTTAATTTGGTTGAATCCCCTAATGATAAATGTGGCCACTTGCCTATGAGGTGGAAACCTAGTGAAAGGGAAGCGTGGTACTTCATGTGTAATAAATTCAGATGTGTTGATCATAAAGCGTCTCGCTTTCCCGCCTCTTCAGCTTGGTACACGTGGACTAATCTTTGTGGAGGGGCGGATCATGCTCTTAAATAGCTTGACAGGGCCATGATGTCAGGTCAAAATTTATTTGAGTTCGATAACATTTATTCTATGCCAGTGGAGGTCATGCTTGACTTTGTCCTTTTAGACTACTCTCCTATACAATTTAGTATGTGTTGTCATGATGCACGCTCCTTTTGTCATAAAGGTCAATTCTTTCTTAATACTACCTTGATGCAACATGGCCCCACTGTTAATCATATTAAACGGGTTTGGAATTTAATTCCATGACCTAGTCACTATCAGTGATTTCGTCTACCTATGCAAGCCAGTTAGATACAATGGTGGGGAAGATGTGTTGACTTAGACTACCAGATTTCTTTGAATCTACAACTGACGGCTGACAAAAATTTGGTGCCGCTCATACACCGCTAACACCTCAGCTCTTAGTCAGGTGACAATAGCGCTTCAAGGCGATCCCTTCTTTGACGCTCTTCAACTGCAAGTTTGCAACGCTCTGGCATCAAATCCAAATTTTGAATACCTATAATGCCAGAGGCGCTCAGATCTAGGCTCGGATGTATTTGGCTCAAGATTTAAGATTGGGTTTCGAAAGAATTCTTTCTTTCTCTCCAAGCCAGAAATCCTTCTCAACAGATCCAAGCTATCATGGACAACGAAGCTCTGATTACTGACTTGGTCAACTTATGTTACAATCCTTTGTGCGCCATTACAAGCTTGTCTTTCAAGCTCAGCCACCCTCTGCAGCTGATTGAGCCGCTCGTGATCAATGTTTGGGGTGTTGTGTCGCATAAACTATCAGAGGCTCAAAAGGTGATCTGTGAAAGAATGCTCACCATTGAAGACCTCCTTGAAGCCACTCTGCAAATGGCTAATGATAATATGTCAGGCTGCAATGGATTCCCTTGTGAATTTTATAAAGCTCTTTGGGATTTTGTCGAGCAAGACCTTTTTCAGGTCTATCTTGAAGGATTTAGGAACCAATCCCTAGGGCCACACATTAATAAGGGAAACATAAAATTTATCCTTAAGCAAGGAGATCCCGAGAAAATCACTTGTTGGCGGCCGATTACGTTGTTGAATTTCTCCTACATAATCATTTCCAAAGCATTAGCTCTACAATTACACAATCTTATGCCTATTATTATTTAGCCAGAGCAAACATGTTTCATATAGAGACTTCATCGTGCATAACATCATCGTGGGTATGGGAAGGCATGAAATGGGCTCGCAGATCTCATCAAGCCGCCATGTTTATCAAGATTGACTTTGAGAAGGCTTATGATTGGATTGAATGGCCATTCATTCTCACCGTGCTTCAGGCCCTTGGCTTTGGATCCATTTTTATTCAATTTGTTAATATGCTTATTGCAGATGCCTCTACTCAAATTTCTATTAATGGCCTTAACTCAGAGCCTTTTGGGATTTTTCAATCTATTAGACAAGGGTGTCCTCTTGCCCCTGCACTTTATGTGTTGGCGGCCGAAGGCTTTGGTTATCTCTTATCTTATGCCAAAGTGCAGGGTTTTGTTCGTGGAATCTCGTTGCCTGATGAGCCCAATTCACAACTTCTCAATGGGCATTTTGTGAACGATTCCTTCCTTATGCTTATTGAGGATGAAACCAAGATTCGCAATGTTATGCAATGTTTGGATACTTTCTGCCTAGCTTCTGGGTCATCCATTTAATGGCGAAGAATCCCAATGTTATCAACAATCTTTCCTTCCCGCACCAAACTGGGGTTGCCACCTTTGATTGGAAAATTTTGCAACATGGTGAGATTTTCAAATATTTATGTATTCATTTTTCTTTTCAAGCCTCCTCGACTGAACTATGGCAGTATGTAATTCAATGGGTGGCGAAAAAATTGGAATATTGAATCACCAAGCCTTTATCCCTAGGTGGAAAATTTCAAATCTGCTCTAAAGTTCTTGCAGTCACTCATGTTTACTACTCATCTTGTTGGGTTCCTTCCAAAGCCTCCATTCAAAAGCTGGAAAAACTGCTCAAAGGTTTCTTATGGGTTAATGCTTTTACTGGCAAAGGTCTTGTCGATCATGTCGCCGGATATTTGTTGTTTACCTCGCAATTATGGAGGCATCACGCTTATTCACATTCAACGTCAAGGGAAATCTCTTTGTGCTAAGTGGATTATCAGAAGCATTACTGGCCAAGAAGCTTGGAAAGTTCTCATACGACATGGCATAGCATAAGGTTCTCCTTATGGCCACCCTACATGGAAAGGCTTAGGGTTTGTCAATTTTCTCATCACTCGTGTGCCTATCAAAATTATTGCCACCTTTATGCTTAAGAGTATTTGGAAAGCATGGGAATGTGTCAAACCCCTAGCTTTTGTGGAAGCGGTATGGCTTTCGTAACGGGATTTCTCTTAATCAACAATCTCTCTGGTGATCGCCAATTTTTCAATCTTAAGATACCCAAGAATCTTCGCACTCAAATTCTTTTAAGCATGGAATCCGCACCATCGCGGACTTCTTCTGCAAAAAAACTCACTCTTGGTTCTCTTGGCCGAATTTTAACGCTCTGTTTCAACTTTCCAGCCAAGATCAAGATACTTTCACTAGTATGATCAATTCGGTCCCTGATCACATGTTGCATAAGATTGTTGTACATTCCTCTCACTCGTGGTGGGACAAACTGAAACTTGTATGATGTTACTCCTTTCTGTAACTACAAAGCTAGCAAAGGCTATCGTTGGCTCTCGCCCCATTTGCCCATGGTGGAAAACACTTAATACTCGTTAGGGAATTCACTCCACTCTGTCTTCCTAGGGGTAGGCGATTTGAACCTGTTTGGATTATATGTGTGGAGCCCAAAATTGCTCATTTCCATTGGTGAATTCTACAACAAGGCCTTCCTATCGGGGTTTGTCTTGTTCAAATTGGAACCCAACTCCCAACTACCCCTTTTGTGGACATTTGGAAACACTTTTGCATGTCTTCTAGTTTTGTCCCAAAGCTCAAATTACTTGGAATTGGATACGTTCATTTTTTTTTCTTCATGACCACACTCTTTCACTTGGCAACATATCCTCTTGGGAGATTATCCCAAACTTCTGCCCTTGTTCACCTAGATTTTACATGTTTTCAGAGGGGAGTTTTTTTTTTTGGATATGGAAAGAAAGAATTTTTTCTTCTTTGTTAATTTCACAGATGATCAATCTTTCTCAATTTATAATAAATCTATGGTGATCTCCAATGTGCTTTTACAGATTCATATTTAGGAAAACAATGTGGCGTTGGAGGTGGATCACCTCCAGACGCTACTGCACTACTAGGGGGAAGTCCAGGACATTGTTGTTCGAGTGCCTTTGTCTCCCACTAGGCACTCATCACCTTCACCTCGTTGTGGCTGGCGCAACTGATCTTAACATAGTGCTTTCAGCCACACTTACCACTCATCGAGGTTGTTACACTAGTGTAGTCACTAGCCAACTCGCCATCATGGCCAGGGCTCTCCACCACATTCGTCGACTCCCCACTTGCGTTGGGGCTCGCCACCTCACCAGCATGGGTGGGGCTCTCCTGCCGCTACTTCACATCAGGACGCTTGGCACCCACCGCCACCTTCACCATCATCAGACAAATTTTTTCCTTCGCCTCAGCCTCACCATTCCTACGCATGGAGAAGCAAACCTAGAGAAAGAAATTACTGCTAGCTGGGAGCTTTCGAGTGCTAGCAAGGACTTTCCCGGTTCAGGATGGCCGGATGATCGAACTCCGTCTGTCTCGAGGATGTTTGTTTTTAGGCACTGCCTTTTTTTTGTATTATCCTAGGCTTGACCTAATTTGACTCTTGTTTTAAGCTTGACCTATCTTTATTTGTAATTTTGGGGTGTGCTCTCATACCACATGCTTTTTTGTTGAAAGCGATCTTGTATCTTATTGCATTAATATATCTAGCAATCACCAAGCAAGAAGTGTGATGTGAACGCCGAAAGGGAAGAATCTGATGAATTAATGGAAATGGGGACCAAAATTGTGTTATAAAGAGAAGTTATATTATTAATAAAAACATATAGTAAGGCGAGTAGAAGGAGAAGGGGGACTAGAGAACTGAAATGTAGAGATGAAAAGAGGAGGGTAAATAGAGAAGGAGTAGAGGAAGACATAATAGGAAGTGTGAAAGGGAGTATAAGGGAAACGATATTTTTTTCAAGGGGTCAGGAAGAGGATAAGAGATTGTAGTTTCGATTCCTCATTTCTGTGGCATTACTTTGGATATTTTAGAATAACGTTTAAAGGAGAAGGGAGGGAAGATATGAAGATTGGATAAGGCAGGAACTCTAGAGATATATGTGAAGGTAAGGCCTTGCATCTCTGGTGCTACTAATAGTAATAGTGGCTTTATGCAAAGTAAGACCTTGTGACTTGTGGACAATTAAAGCTCAAGACATTTTGCATGGTAGGTTTCTGCGATTCCCCCCTGGAAATAAGAGGGTTGGAATATGGGAAGGTTGTCAAGCTCCCAGAATGGGGCGGGTATATCGATCAAGTTTTATGACAATAGATAATGGTAGATCATGTGATCTAAAGGAAGCGTCATACAAAAATGTCGACAATATAGCTAGTTAAACAATTGATAAGACTCGTCTCTACCCGTATATTAGCTACGAGCATGAGTTTTTGGTTCTTGTAAAGAAGCAATTTTTGTTGCAACTGATCATCATTTGGATCTCCTGATTCATTGTGTCTGGTATTTTGAGAAATGGATTTGGAAACTTGAGATTTCAGTCCTTTCAACATTTGAAGGTTGTGTTGGTTGACTTGCTGATTCCTTACCAAAAATGGGGGGTTTCTTGGAAGGTAAAGATGTCATGTTGAGTAAGTGCGGATTAACTTCATTACACGAGAAGTTCCCAATCCTAAACCAATGGATTAGCCATTGCGGATGTTGAGGAGCAGTTCTAGAAAGGAAACTTGTGCAAGAGATGTACCTTGTAGGTGGGAGACGAAATTCATAGAGCTGGAAGTAAGAAATGATCTATAGGGGTCGACACCATATGAATTGCTAGCATACACAAGAATGTCCATGAAATATGGAAGCTTCCTAAAGATTTGACAAAGATGATAGATTTGTTGCGGAATTCATAAGTCCATGAATCAGGAAATGTTTCATAGAGGCGGTAGTCAATTCTGGTGAGCAGTTTTGGCTTGATGAAACTCATCTCATCAATGAGAATATATTCAACATGTTTAAGGGAGTCTGTAAAATATGCCAATGCTTGAGCTTCTGATGGTATGAGTTCCTATATGGGAATGTGGAGGTTGGCGTCTATATTAGAGGAAGAAATTTTGAAAGGTATAACCCTGATAGGTGCAAGTAAAAGGAAGAGTGAAAGACTAGGAGATGATGAAGAGGTGAATGCAAACTTGATAACATTAACAAGGTATGATTTTTCTTGTCCTTGCAGTACCTTGAATTATCATTATTAATGGAGGAAGAAAGGTTTTTTCTAGAGAAGTGTTATAACACAGTGTTGAAAGTCAGTTGTATATATATGGCTTGAGAATGTTCCTAATGTAGATGTTATTGAATAGGAAGATACTGCATCTATAGAAATAACTAAACAATACTTTGATAAGTACATGTTCACCTAGAACCTGTGCTCCCCCTCCAATCGAGTATCTATTTCATTTTCTAGATCATCCAAGATTATCCCTTCTTGCTACAACACAAAGAACGTACTTTCTTCCTCCCCACTTGTAAACCTATAAGACCTTATTAATCATGTTCAGTGGCACAAAAAATGTTCTAAGCACACATGTTTGTGCAAAAAACACTCTATCATTCAATGTCGATACAATGCCTGTTAGGAGGCTCACCTTCATTCAACATTGTTTGTTTCATTGAATGTCATGAGGAAGGTATTGTAATGAATTTCTATATCTGACTCTCTCACACATGAAACAAATCTTTTTTTATGCATATAAGGTATGGCCTTCAAATATGAATTTGTTTCCTCTTATTCAAGTTGTCTAGACTATAGTTACAACAAATATCACAATGGGAATAAATGGCAGCTTTGTTTGTGTCTAGCAATTGTTTATGCCTATCCAAGTTTTTTTTTCACATTCCAACGCATTACTTGCCATCTTTTGCACTTTTTTGTTGGTCTGAGCCCCTTTTTTCAAGCCTTTTCACAAGATTTATTCCAATATTGGGTCTACCCCTAGGAAATCATTTTCTAATTGGGACTTGTTCAAAAATAGTTACTTACCTTGGCATAAACATTAGAAAGTGAATGCGGCTATGATAATGAAAACACAACAGGGCTTGATATCTTATATATCTTGTGTCACCAAGAGTTCAATACAAAGAATAATTGGAGTCTTCAAAATGTCCCCCCCTCCTTTACATGTTTTTGGTCAATCTTTCGTCAGGGTTGATAAGGTCAACAATATTGTCACCAACATGCAATCACCCTACACATCTTCTACGTCTCCTTTTTCTTCAGAACAAAAATAGGCTTTTGAAACTATTATCCACCACCTCTTGCAAAGAAGTCATCTACCTCCATTAAAATTGATTATTCAAGGCGCCGCAGGGATAGATAAGTAATATATCATAAATACTATCAAATCGTTACTCATATCTACATCTCTCACAACTCTTTCATCAATCCATATACTTGCAAAATTTAGAATGAGATGCATGGTTGAAATGGTTCATTAAAGAGTCCATAAGGTAACATTCCCTTCCTTTTAAAATAAAACCAATGATTTTTCCATATTGACTAATTTTGGTTTGATAAACATATTCAATATGGTTGGAGTACGAAATATCAGTTGTGAGGTCACAACATTGTTTCCTATATCCTCCCTCGTTGTTCTATGCCACTTAATTGTAATATCTTTCCTCTTTGGAAGAGAAAAGACTAATTTAGAATGTTTTCCCCAAAAATTTGTACTATAGTGTGTTGAAGAGGATATGGAATATTTTTCCTTGTCTTTTTAATGCTACTAAGAATTATTTGCATTTGCTGAGGATGTGGAGGCAACTCTTAGGGTAGGGGGGTGGGTCTTTAGACGAAGAAGTTTTAATTTTGAAGGCTATTTGAGCCAATGTCTATTGTTTTTGAGTGAAAGGTGAGTGGATTAACTTTTTTATGATGCCTAAATGAAGGCCTTGGTTTGGTATTTTGGTAAGAAACACAAGGTCGTGTGTTCCATGTAGCATTGAAGCTTTAGTTTTCGGATGTGTAGTTAGTTTCTTTTGGGACAAAAATTGTCTCTATAAGCAGAGCATGTAGTACGGTAATTAGTCTCTATACAATTTGAGAGGCTTTTGGTTAGGAGGAAAAGATCATGTTCAAGTTCAAATTGAGTTTTCTCTAGATTAAATTAATTATTCTTTATACAAATCAAGCATTAAAGGGCACAATTTTCAGTATAGACCTCTCATGGGAAGACACATCTTTGATGTTCAAAATAATATTTTGACAATGTAACACTGATTTTGAAAAACATATGTTGTATTCCTATTATAATTTCTTTCTATGTGATTCATTTTTTCAATAATTGGTGTCATTACACCGTAGCAAAGATATCTCAAGTCTTTAGTTGCTTATATGAATAAATGGTAGGCAAAGTGGGCACCTTATTGGAGTCATTGTTAGTCTTTTTGATACAAAACCCATATCCACGAGTATGAAGTTAGAGATTCCATCTGGAAGTATTTATTTATGTTTGTAGATAGAGATAATTACAATTCACCTTTCCCTGTAGACTCCCACACTGCACCATAATAGGATCTTTGAAACAGTTCCACCGAATGCAACAAATAGGTGTTCAATCCGATTGATTTTCTTGACCACATATCTCCTCTCTTTCTAGATAGCTTCAATGAATCCTTGCATTCTTATTCCACTCAGTTTGATTAATTTCTAGTAGAAATGCATATTGACAAAGAGATTTGCACTATAGGAGCTTGTGAAGGTATTTACCAAGTGGAATCACATGAGCCAAGCTAGCGCATTAAATGATCTAGTGCCTCTAAATAGATTAGTATGATCTTGACCATGTTCTTTAGTGAGGCATATTAGAGAAGGGACATTCGTCGGATGTTATAGCTGCAAGTGCCTCGGCATATATCTATGTAAAACATGCAAGCATTTGAATTGTTTGGCAAAATTCTTGAAAGATATGTATGATAAAGTATAAATACATTTTTTGGTGGTAATCTATGTAATCCATTTTCATAGAGAAAGGCAACTGCCGGTTTTCTTTCAGCGAGATAGGCTCTCTTTTTTATTAGCATTGTTCTTTCCAAAAGAATGTGAAGGTAAATCAAACAATTTTGGGGCGAATGCAAATAATATAATGTAATAAACATTAAAAAGAACAAAAATAGTAGGTCAACTTTAGGAAGAATACCTTGGATTAATTTCCTGTTTTGTCAAATCAAGGGAGAAGAAACAAGAGAGGGAGAGTAAAGACTAACATGAGGGAGTGGTGAACATCGTCATCACTACATTTTCATTTGCTTCCACGCTCCATACAGGATTTCAGGGCTCTAAAGAAAATTCATTTTTTGTAGCAGTTGAGGTGGAGGACGGATGGCCACGCATTGGGTGAGGGAGATCTCGTTGCATGAGGATACAAAGTAGAAGTTAGTGATGTGAATTAGACTGAGGCATTGTGAATTTCATTCAAGATTGTATCATGCAACAAGATACAACTCTAAATCGGTCAGATTGAATTTGTTGTCAAATCTGTAGAGTAACCCAAGATTTGATAAAATCTAACTCAGAAAAATCCAAACAAAAGAGCTCTAGAAATTAAACCAACAACTCTGTACATGGTGCTAGAGTGATGGATCCATGATAGAATGCTCATGTGTAGTCCCAAATTAGCTCTGTATTTTGTTGTAGCCATAACCATAACTAATCTTATTGTTGTCTAGTCTTATTGTTGCCGAGCTCACCATAGCACTGCCAAACGAGCAACATTTCTATGTTGCTCAACGCCTCTACAGGGATTAAGCATGGGTGAAAGAAAATTTTCGTAATTAGCTGGAGATATTTTGACCGAAACAACTTTTCTGTGGTAAAATAAGGTTCGGGGATCGACATAGGTCTTTTCTCATTCAAATTTTGACAGTTAGTATTTTCCCTGCTTATTTTATCAAATTTCACTTCAATTTCTTGCATTCCTAATCGTGATTTGCTCATGGCAGCCATTTTACGAAAAAAGAAGTGTGACAACAATCTATTTCATTAAAAACACACAAAAAATGCCAAAATCGCAACGTTGTTTTGAATTTTTATTGTTGATTTCCCAAATTAATCACTTTGAAAAAACGTCCGGGAGGTTGTCAAATTTAACATCATTGCAGAAACGTTCGGAGGTCCTTCACCATAGGGGGAACGCCTTCGGCGTAAATATAAGACCCTTTTCATCCAAAAAAAAAAAAAAAAAAACCTTAAATTTAAATTAAAACATTATATTTACTTAGTAGTATTACATTTCATCACAACCACCATATATTATAGGAAAGTGGATCCTATAATTACCTTGGTTATGATTAATAAGTTTTAAATTTTCAACCACTCACATACTTGAAAATTAGTAGTTGTAAATGAACTAAAAAATTATATATTTTTTAAAATTGAGTAATACGAAAGTGGATTATAATTTACTTATTATGTATTATTTTTCAAATATAAAGCATTGAAATAAAAGTAAATTTGTGGGGTAAAGTCAAGAGATAACACTCCATATAAATAGCAAAATGAATCCTATAGTAACCTAGATAAATAAAATTGAAATAATTTATTTATTTTGTATTGTTTTCCAAATGTAAATGACTAAAGCAAATTTGAGGAGTAAAGGCAACTAATATCTAAGGCCATACAAATTAATTTTTAAATTATCTCGTTAATTAAAAAAAGATTCACATTTAGATTTAAGGGATTTAAAATGAATACTTTTGAATACAAAAGAATTTAAGACAACCCATTAACAAAAATAGAATCACCTTTTATGACCTATGTATGTGTCACCATTTGGTTGGTTAATTTATTGATGTGTCTTACTTTATTAGCTAGTTTTTATTTGCTGGCTCCTTTCCCCTTATTATCGTGACGTAGGTAGGTGTATATAGGGTTCAACAAAACTAATTTCACATTTTTGTTTGACCAATCACAATGATGCATATAACATTTTACATCATTTGTAAATAGTTTTTCAAAATTATATATTTATTTGATTTTTTCAAAAAATTGAATTGATTTTTCTGATTGGCTGAAAATAAATTATAGGCATCTCAAGATTTTTCTAATTAATAAAAACATGAATTTTCAAATTTTTCATTTCTATAGTTTAAACATTATAATTATAATGTTGCAATAAATATTACAAGTACAATATTAAATGAACAATAAATGTTGCATAATCTAGTTTAAATAGAGATACAGATCATTTAATTTGTAGTTATTAATGGCCCGCACTTCTCCAGTGGCTGCAACTATCCATTTACAACTAAATTTACAACGTTAACTTGGGTTTCCGCGTGGTTAACGCCTTGGCTCTCAACCAAATCTGCAAAAGTTGGAGCATTTGATGATGTGGAGGCTACGCAAAACACAACCCAGGGAGGATCCATAACTGTGGGTGTTCGTCAAACAATAATTATGAATGGTCTAGGTGCTTGTGTATTGGAAAACAAAGATAATTTTACAGATAGCCAAATTTATATTAAAAAAGCATTTCGTGATGTGGGTGCTGCACAAACACCAACCGAAGCCAAGGAGGGATTGGAAATGTCGATGTCCTTAAAGCAATAACTAGAAATGGTCTAGACTCCAGAGGTTTGGTCAAAGGAAAAACCAGACAATTTTGCAAGGGTCGAATTTGGATTAAGGAAAGCGTCCGGCGATATGGATGTTGCAGAAAACAACAGGTAAGAAGGATCTAGATATGTTGATGTCCTTATTACATATTTGACTACCAAAAAAGAGGAGGACGTGCCTAGTCCTGTTAATGATACGTATCTTGAGCACTTAAATGAGGTTTGCCAATGTCGAGCTTCCTAAGTTTAATGGTGAAGGTGATTCATATCACACGTCACGACCTAAAGCTTTCATGGAAGAACACTTCTTCCTGGGTTTCTAAATCCCATGACAAAAGGCAGGCCTTTTGATACAATAGCCTTCAGGAAGGCTCAATCCATTTCTTCAAGCAATTATTTGGTCCCTTCTAGCACTGGCATTAAAGGATCTTTTACACAACAAGCAATATTTGGGCATCGCAAAAGAGGGAAAACTCTAATACATTAGCACTTGCTTTGACAACTTGGAACTATGACATTAACTAAGTGGATTCTTGGGCATACTCTTTCCTATCAGATCTTTGCTTCCAACTAAGACAAAGTTTTTTCTTGCTTTCACATCTAAAATCTCTCCCCAACAAATGTCGTACTTTTGACATGCATTTACAACTAGTATCCTCGACCAACACTTGCTTGGCCATAAAACTCATTCCAAAAACAAAATAGCTTCACTTTTGCACTTATTCGACAGGATATGCCATTCATGGCCTTGTTGTTAAAGAAATAAATATGATAGGTACATTAAATGAACAAAGTTATTCCTAAATTTTCTCGGCAGTTTCTAGTTAGACGCTTAAGGAGTCCCCTCCATGTGACCAAGGCCTTAATGCTTTGCGTTTCGTCCATAGAAATTCATTGACGTGGCACTACAAAGGCTATCAATGTGGCAGATGATGTGTCTATCGCTGATGATGTGGCACAATAGAGGCTGTCCATGTGGCAGATGTACACAGGTGGCAGAAGCTAAACCATACGATGGCCACAGGAAAGAGAACATTTATTTATTTATTTATTGAGGCAAAGTTGTTTCTTCGATAGGTGGAAGGTCTGTAGACAACAAAGACGAATTTTTTCAGAGATTTCATAGGCTGAGACTCGCTAAGCAAACAACTAAACTCAAAACGCACATACAGAGCGAAAAAACACGAAGCAAGCATTAAAAACCCATTGTGAATTTGTGATGTATCATCCCCATATGATCAGTTTGGAATAAAAATATAACCCATCTGATAGACTGAGAAGGATGAATCAATATTTGGGATCCGTATTCATCTCTGTGGCATCAAATATATTAACCACAGAGCCAAACTTATCGGTCCCCTCTGTCTGCTTCTAAATAAGAGAAAACAAAATCAAACAAATGCAGAGATTGAATGATCAATCAGATACAGCTAAATCTAAACTAGCTGACAAAAGGGTAAAAGATGAAGTCAGTGTAGGGCACCGCCTATCTCCGAGGCCGCAAAAAACAATATCGGCCATTGAATCAAACTGATTCCCCTTCCATCCTTACTATTCCTGCAGAAAACCCTCTCTCGCAGCACGAAATGGCATCCTACAGAGCATGGGTTCTTCTTTCTTAGGGTTTGCAGGGCATTATAAAGGCATTGGGTTAGGGTTTTTTGGGGGTGTTTTTACGTTTTTCCGTTAGGGTTATGGCCAATATTGTCAATGCCGTGTTTACAACAATTTAAATGGCTATAAAAATTTGATTTCTACTTTTCCAATTGCTTCATCGAACTTTAAAAATTAGCATTCCTACTAAGAGGAGGTGTAATGTTACATCCCTCTCTTTTTTGAAGCAATTTTAGGATGCATGGAAGAGGTAGGTTTTAATAAGGCATTTAAGGTAAGCATAGTCGTAGGAACAATTTTGAGATATATTGAGGAAGCATATCTATTCTAGGTAGCTAGGTAACAAACATACATATCTCCCACCATTTAATCATTACGTCAGTGAGAGGGTCACTTCTAATGTATCTTGGTCTTTATTGGCATAAGGATCATAATATATTATTGCAGATCACGTCATTCATAGAAGCAATTTTAAGATACATCGATCCTACATCATCAAGCATGTCTGTCGTCGTCGTCACCTATGACATCTGCAATGTTACTTGAACTGAAAATGGAGGAATGTGCATTACAACTTCTTATCTTATTTGTGAATGCCAATTATATGTTTGTGGAGAACATAAAATAATAAGAATAATTTTTTTTTTGATAAGGTAAACACTTTTGACCAGAGATATGAACCGGGGGGTTCTTGGGTCCCCTCCCTTAAAAAATATAATAATGTAAATGATATATACATGGTGGTTTACAATAGAAGCAAAGAGACTGTACCACCCTAAGACAGACAAAAATCAATGCTAGCTGAAATTACACCAAACAACACCACACTAGAGCCCAACAATGGCCCAGAGGAAGGGACGACATAAAGAAGGAATCATTTCCCGCCCTGAGATGGGAAATACTCTAAAATGTTTGCAAATTGTCCCTTCTTTCCTTTTCTTTTTGACACTTTGTGCCACTTGCCTTGATCTCAAGCAACAACTAGCATAAAATTATTTTCATTTGTAGCTTCCACGTTATCTGATAAATTGTCCGATTTGGAGTCATACTTTTCGGGTGAATACCCTCGCTTCGTGTCACCTGCAACTTCCTTGTTATTCGTAACTTCCTCTGCTAATTTTTTCACCCCAGTCTCATTGCTCGCTTTACTCGGATCTTCCTTAAAAGTCATGACCGAAACTAAATATGGGCTCAGAATTCCCCAACCTGAAACACCCTTCTTAACATTTTTGGTGTTTTTGTTAAGCAGGCATGTGGCATGTAGATGACCTGGATTTTTGTAAATTTGACATCAAAAGGCGGTGTTCTCATAATCCAAGGGTTGGGATTGCTGCAAATTCCCAAATTTCATAAATATGTTATCTGGCATGCCTTTGCTCAAATCTACTTAACACACAATCTTGTGAAAGTGCACATTCCCGATTGAATTCTTTCCATATCTACTTCTGTGAATTTACCCAAAACATTTCTGATATCCTCTAAGGCATACTAGAGATGCAAAGGTAGGCTGGGTAACTTGACCTAGACTGGCATTATTGTGACTAGGTGAGTATTAGGATCGAAATCCAGGAATCATGGAGTTAAATATAAACTAGCATTGCCCTAAAACCAAGGGCCCTCTAAAAAACACCGTTGATAATCCCCATGATCTCTAAAATGAACAATGAAAAAACCTTTCGAGCATAGTGAAATTTCACACTTGTTTGTCCAGTTCTCAAACACCCATTGATACAAGGCTGAAGAAGAGGGCCAAAGTCCATTAAATCGACCTGTGATGACATTCTCTCACGAAGCCCTTTAATAAGCATCAACTGCTGAATTTTTTTAATCTCCAGATCGAAGGCTTCCTCAGCTAAATTGACCAAGAAAGCCTAGTTACCGGCTTGGCTGCCCCCTTAAACTGCAATGCCTCCTTGAATGATTTCAGTGAGGGGACAACGCCTCTTTATGTCAGTTTTGGCTGCCTCCAACCTGATTTGTCGCCTTAAATCGACCTCCCGAGCCATTTCCAACCTCCTTCCTCATGTCAATGTCATCCTTGTTCCCTTCACCACCATTCAAGCTAGGTTTCTGTCCATTCCCTTTCCCATTTGCATCACTAGGGTTAACGATTCTTCTCTCCATCGTTTTGACAGACTAAACGTCACCCTGCTTTCTATTAATCAATCAAAATAATAATAATAATTATTAACATCATTATTGAGATATATTTATTTAAATATAAATATTTAAAAGTGTTATGTTAATATCTAAAGTTCTTAAAATTGCTATAGATGAGACAAAACAGTACTAAATACATAAAATATTTTATAAATAGTTGGGCAATTAAAAGAATTGGTTTTGACGATCAGATCTCAAAGCACAATAAAATGTCCCACTTGTTGGTATGATTTGTACCTTTATAAACATGAATTTTCAGTTTCATAAAGGTAATAGCCACAAAACTATACACATTCATGAAATTTCACAAACTAACGAAATGTTGTGTTTAGAGTGTAGAATACATGTATATTTTTTAAAAATAAAATTGGTAAAAAATAAGGTCTTTTTCTTAATTTTTTTTCATACGTTGTTTCTTATGTTATAAAAGAGTAATGACTGTCCTCGGGTGGTTTATTTATATGAAAATTTATTTTTTGACCATAAAATTTTAGATGTATTTTTAATATTTGAATTTTGAGATTCTTTCAAATTTTCATTTTTTTTTGCTTATATAATTTTTTTAATTAATTATTTAGTAAAAATATTTTCAAATAAATAGTGTACATATGTCTATGCCAATAAAATTTAAGATTTATATCGAAATTGAGTTTTTTTTTTCATAGGTATGAAGAAGCCTTTAATAAATAGTAAATTTATTTTTTTCAATTTTTTTTGATATATTCTACTATTTTTCAAATTTGGTTGATTGTGTACTATTGATTGTCCTAAAATACCATATGTTAGTAAAAATTAAAAAATAAATAACAAATTTTTTTAAAAAAAATGAAAATTACATTTTTAGAAAGCTAATAAAAATATGAATTTTGTGTCAAAATTTTGTAATTTAACTAGTTCGTTTACTCTAATTATGTGGCACCTAAGTGGCAGATTTTGGCTCACAATTATCCTCCAAAAGGATTTGGAGCCAAAATGTGCCACCCAGGTGCCACGTTAGTGCCACTCATAGGGGTTTGCGGGAACTACCTTCGTCGAACCCCTTCGGTGCCACCAAAGTGCTGCCAAAACGTCTTCTTCTGAATTTAATGTTTTACAGTTACGTCTCCTTCTAAATTTAATGTTTTGTAAGTTACTTTTTATAAGTAACTTAATATTGTTCGTTTTTAATGTTTTAAATTTAGTTTTTTACATATTTTTTTGGTTTTAAACTAAGTTTGTTTTTTTAATTCTTTTTAACCAAAAATATGTAATATGGTATTATATTTTTAAAAAATTATTATTTACATATAATAAAATTGTCTTTAAAGCATGTAGTTATTTTATTTAAAAAAATATTATAAAACTAAATAACTGTATATTAAATATAAATTCTATTAAAATTAGAAAAGTTGTTTTAAAGGTATAAAAAACTAAAATTAAAAATAGCCTAATTTCTATTGAAATTTGTATATAAATAAAGTTGCATGCACATGAGGCAACGCTCACCTCCCAGCCTTAATCTAATGAGAAGGTGAAGCCAACCTTCTCATTGGCCCCGAGCCCCAACCAAGAAGGAATAAGGCATGTTCACAACCATGGAAGCCTCACAAAAACTGGCTTCAAACATCACATGCATACACACCATAAGACTGCAATACACATAGAACAAATAAAGGGAAAATCTGCAACATTTAACAAGCACATAGGCTGAAAACTTGAGCCAAAGGAGAAGGGAAAATATGGTGGCCATATCCTTATACCTCCCAAGTCGGATAGGGATCCACCCATAGTCCTCAATTGCACTACACACACACACACAAAACCCCTTATCTCGCCATTTGAAAGATACACAATGACACCCCTTATCTCTCCATTTTGAAAGATACACCATGGCATAGTTTCCTTTTAACTCCACATAGGTGGATATCCCTTCCCACACTCCATCCACAAAAACCTCACACACTCCCTTTTACCTCCACAATGGCTCCATTTCCCTCTTCCATCACCATTTTTAAGGCCAGTTCTACCCAAACCCATACAAAAACACATGCATTCACACAATTCACAATTCCATGCACAAACAAGGAAACAAAACACCAAGTATAGATCATACCTTGCCATTGATAGCTCCTTCAACCTTCAAGCAACAAAGCTCCCACTTCTTTCCATAATGCAAACAGCTCCTATCTAATCTCTCTCCAAAATCCCCAAGCAAGTAACCCCCAAAACAACTAAGAAACTCCAATAAATAGAAAATGGTGGAGAGGATGGTGAGGTGGCTCCATGAAGGATGCCGCATCATTTCTCCCCGATCCACCTCACAAGTAAAACACATAATCCAAGACTCTGTAAATGACGAAGGAGAAGGTATGACACTTCTATTCTCACACACAATCCACCATTCCATACCTTCACAGACATCATTAAGAGAGTTAGGAAAAAGGTGGAAATTAATTGCTTATTCTCCTTTAAAAACACATAATAGGGGTTAAATTTGACCCCCCATATCATAGTTTGGGTTGGTGGGAGAGTTTAAGGAGATGAGACAAGTGAAACTTGTCCCACAAGCCTCCAAAAATGGGCTCAAAGCTCGAATCCGAGTTTTGAAAAAGGGGATGGGCACACAAACCAAAATAAAATAAAATTCATCCAAAATCATAAAGAAAAATAAGGACAATCTACCACATTCATTTCCCCCATCGTCACATCACCTAATTTGCATAATCCACATAATTAATTAACTTAATCAAGAGCACACTAATAAACACAAGGACATGTGAAAACACCATAATTCATTAAAACCACATACTCAACTAAGACAAATAAAGAAAAGGGAAAAAACACATTTATAACCATGGTCACTTGTGAGGTTGCTCCCCCATGGATACCTCCTAACAAATGACAAGAAACATGATGACATACACACACAAATGACTGCCAAGGTGACCATGTTGTAAACACATGGCATTCCTTCATGGTTGGTCTTCCTAGTCCCTCCTATTTTTTTGTGTTCTCGTTTCCTACAATAACCAAGACAATACCACTTTTGGCCTTAAGGCCATATCAATACGTCAAGCAATTAAAAAACATATATCATCTACCATATAACATCATCATACAACCTAGCTACATCATTATCATGGTTAAGAAATTATATTCTAAATCTATTATTTAAAATCACAATTTCACAATATCCATTGACATTTACTATCACCTTATGTCTATGCATAACCATTTATCACAATTCATATTTTATGACAACCATGTGATTCACATACTTACTACAATTTATACCTACTTAGGTGCATTCGACAACATACTACTGATCACTTAATATCTTCACATTATTAATAAACCATAGCATCAATGCACATATGGTTAATCAAATCGTCTAACATAATCGCCACTATCAAGAGTCCAAGATGTCAGCATATGAGTGAAGCAACGCTAAATCAACATGTACTACAATGTTTATCAATGTCCGCTAGGAATCCATACAATCCATAATAATAGTCACAAATACACTGATAATCATAATGTCCATACAGTCTAACAACATGCTATCCAAAATATCATAACAATGTCCATGTCATTAAGCAACTGATAATCATGATCATATCAAAATAGGTGTCGAAGAGGAGTGGTGACGATGGAAGTTGATAAGGTGGGTGAAATGATATGAATACTATGATTAGAAATGGATGGTATGCTTGCAAAGGTGGAAGAAGGCCGTGAAGCAATAGATTGAAAAACATCATATGTACCAATATTTCCATATGGAATAGGTTGCGATGGAGGAATATGCATAGCAGTAATAAGTTCTATGCGGAAAAATTGAATGGATTAGGGTCAATAGCAATGGTATGTTCATATCCATCATGTAAGAATTTAACGCATCAATGAATTATAGAAAGGAAAATGTGCATTGCGTGAATCCATGGTCTACCCAGTAAGAGATTAAACTGAAATGAGACATCGATAACAAAGAATATAGTAGGAACAATCTTAGGCCCAACTTGTATAGGAAGTAATCGTAATCATGCATGTGTGAGTGGTTGAATCATAACAACGAATGATAGTAGAGTTTTTAACAATTAGATCATTAGGAATGCCAAATTTACCGAAAAGGGAGCAAGGACATAGATTTATAGCTAATCCATTGTCAATGAGCACACACTTGATACAAATAGCGCCAATAGTAACGGTGATAAGAAAAAGTGCAAATGGATTGTCAAAAACAAATGTAGGTATATCCTCATCACTAAATGATATAACATGTGGTATATTTTTGAGAGACTGATTTGTATGCAAGGAAAATTCATAGACAAAAGAAGATAAATAAACAAAACACAAATTTTTACCTTCACTACAGATCTCTTGTAACCTCAAGATAATACCGAGAATCTTTGAGCTTGTTGGTCTTGTTGAAGTTTGAATTGTGGATGCTATTTGATATTACTTCTCTAAAGGGATTTGCAGATGCTATCAACATATTTCACAAGGATGTGGATGTCAAATTTGTAGAAGTTGGATGTAATTTTCTCAAAGCTCTAGGGATGGATTTACAAAGGAAATGGCTTGTTTTATAGATGAGGGTAGAGCCATGAAAGGTTGATTTGACACTGAGTAAGATTCAGGTTAATGGTTGAATCACCCAAGTTAGCAAGTAGACTTGGTAATTGGTAGTTGCAGATTTACAAGGGCAATGGACATTTAGAATTGCACAAGTTACATCCGGAATTTGAATTGTGTGTACAATCCAATTGCCCCCACACTTCTAAGAATCCAAAAGTGGAGACCAAGTGGGATAAAGAAGTGTAGTTGACTGGAATAGGTGGAATTAAATAATTAAATTTAATTATTATTTAATTGTGAGGAGATAATTAACCATTTCAATAAATAAATGTTTAATTATATTAGCTAAAAGGTGTTAAGAATTAATTTAATTAATTCCAAGAGCATGATAAAATTAAATTAGTATTAATTGTGAGGAGATAATTAATCATTTAAATAAATACATGTTTAATTGTATTAGCTAGAAGGTGTTAGGAATTAATTTAATTAATTCCAAAAATGTGGTAGAATTAAATTAGTTAATTCTAAAAGGTAGGAATATAGCTTATGTGATAGAATTAGTTTTAATTAATTCTAAAAGGGATTATTTGAATGACAATTAATTCTGAAGGAGTATATTGCGGCAGGATAGAATTAATTTAATTAATTCTAATTGGATAAAAGCAAACTAGAAATATGTATATATTTTTAGGGTGTCTGTACGATAGAAAAGTGACATGTGAGCATGAGAACCTACAAGTAGCCTTTCTCCGTACCCAACCTCCCGAGGTCATGCCAAGACAGCTGGTGGAAATGAAGTATATGTGGATATAAACAAACTAGTTGGGCAATCTTATATCCTCAACACATAATAATGGGATCCGCGATCTAAGGCAAAGAAAGCTCTATTAACTTGAATTGGCGTAATAGATCGTTTAGATATAATGGCTGTTCGGAGGCTCCAATCAATGTCGAGCTCTGCCGAGATCCTATCTATTGGTTGTTGGATACATGGAAAATGACCTACAGGTGCTTCGTGTATATTCCCAGACAAGGTCATACAAATGATGGTGTGAGGCATAACGAGTCTTCCAGAATTTTATGGGTGATTCTCTGGTCTAGTCTAGAAAACCCTATCCTGATTGGCTGGTATGTTTAGCATGGAAAAATGTGTAATAATGTCTGGTGGAAGCGGTGAGGATCTAAATATAAGTGTATGTAAACTGGCATCAATGTCTGATTGATTAACAGGCTCGTTGGGTTGTGGGACCTGGGGATCACAATCGTAAGTTCGTGGGTATTGTGGACCTCTTATGGTCATGTGGGGAATCAATCTCTTCTTCTGATTATCTAGTAGGACCATAAGCTTTTTCAGCTTCTATGTTTAAAACTAACAGTTGTGTGATCTTCTTAGAATACCTTATAGGTGTTCTAGATACTTGTATACGTAAGCCTGTATCTATGTTGATAAGAAGGTCTCCTGTGCTTGGCTGTGGAATTAGTGGATCGCAACCAAATATTTTCTCTCTTTTGGGTTCTTGTATGGTCATGCGGATATCCTATCAAGGCAATCTATAATTGGGTTGATTCGACCATAACTCATGTGCTTTTTCGTCTTCGATATTTAATTCCCTCAATTGCTCACTAATTGCTCATGGGTTTGTTGTTGTTCGAAAGACGTGAATCATAAGACCTTTATCTATATCGGTCAGTGTTATGAAGAGATTTGGCTGATGTATTATCGGTTCAAACACATAGTCTCTGGGCTCTCTAGGTCCTGTAATTGTCATACAAGAGATAATCAAACTTGATCGAAAGAAGCAAACTAACTATGAAATGAATCTACACTATGCTTGTATTCCTCTTTTTGTATTTTCCAAAGATGTGATTTTGAACTAAATTTAAAGAGCAACTATTCTAATATATTCAGATAATGAACAATTAATCTAATAATGGAATTTAAAACAAGCAAGGTAGCCAGATGTAGCTACTTGTCTGTGCATTTGTGAATTTATCCTAGATATTAAGGAACTAACTAATTTGATTAAAAGACTTTCAATCTCACCTCAGAAGTGAGGAACGAATCATAGCTTCTCAGAAACTATCATTCCCCACAGCTTCCCTGGCAATACCGAAAGCAAACTTTAACTGAAATAAAATGATTTACTACTCTATTTGATATATTGTAACTACAACCTTGACAATTCAAACTTGGAGTTTATAGAACGGTGGCAAATCCAGTTGTATTGTGACTTGTCCCCTTAGTGTGATCTCTTCATTCCTTCATGTTCTCGTGAATCCCAAAAAGTGAGAATGTGACAGTGGCAACAGGAGATGGTATTCAAACAATGGTAGCTTAGACATAGGCTTGAATAGAATGCAAGTAGGAGAGAGATAGTGTAAGAGAACGGAGCTTGACTATGCAATTCCTAGTGGGATTTGTTACAGGGATATGATAGAAGCCTACCAAAATCTCTAATACCTATGCTTCCTATGACAGAACAACAACCTGTGACTCTAAGAAGAATTAATATTCACATGGACATAGTTTAGAACCAAAACTGTGGAGCCTTGAACTGAGAGGCTAAAAGCTTTACAAAATCTAAACTTGCTGAAACCTATTGAAGAACTTTCAAAACACACTGAAAATGATTCATAGAAGGTGAGGGGCCTTTTGCTTGTAAACAAGATGGGTATTTAAATCATTTGGATTTACCAGAGGGTAAGTTTGAATTGAACTCTTCTATCATAAAAAAGAGAAATTACTATTTACCATGCGGCTAAAACATAAATGCAAGCAAGAGTGGTTGAGAAATGCAGATACAAATTGAATTTTTACATTGACGAAAGCGTTGGAATATTATGGAAAACATGCATAGGACTGCCGTCATGTGCATGGCGGTAGTTATAGGACCACCGCCATGTCCTGGGTGGCGGTCACGGGATTGCCGCCCAAACAAGGCGGCGATCCTGAAGCTAAAGACCAAAATGCAAGAAAATAGAGGAAAGGGGGTCAGAAGAAAAATATGCGGAGGCTGGATAAGGTACTTTGGGATGCAAATGTATACTCAACATGATTTTTGGATTTTGAACACCTTGCGAAGATATCTAAATCATCATTGGGGTTTCTGTAACCTTTTTCCGGCAGTACAATACCTATAATTTTGGGTACGTACAGTGTCTACATTTGCCCCTCTTTAAAGCACTATTACAAAGTAATAGTATTTTAACGATAATAGACGTATGAATATTAGCGAGTGAAAAGCAGTGAAACATTTGGATGCCCCAACATGATGGGATGGTCAGGGAATTCCCCCTCAAGCGGGTAGATGATGCAGCAAGGTAGTGGATGACTGCTTGAAATGAAAGAGACAAGGAAGTTGAAAAATGAGGATGGGAGGAATTGTATCATAGTATGAGTGTCATTTAGAGAGTGTGAATATAAGAGAAACCTTTATTTTATTGCTACACAATAGATTTGTCACCATGATTATTAAGGAATCAAGATGGTTAACCCATATGTGTGTAAACAAACACACACACAACAGAGAAAAGAGAAAAAATAAAACAAGCCCAATATGAACAGTAGGTGCAAGCATCGGGGTTATAAAGGAACCAAGATGTTATCACACTACTTTCAATTGGTCCAAGAAGTAAACATCAACAATGCAACATAACTTTGAAAAAAAAAAATCACCTATGCCCCTAATGTGTGTCATAATTATGTAGATGTAAATGCCCCCAAGCCAAGAATATGATTAGACTGAAGAGTAGAGTCAAGCTATTCCTCATGAAACTCTTGTTGGATTTGTTGCACAAATGATTTGAGTGAAATTTCCCTCGGTGAAGTTATATCGTGAAGGAAAAATAATTTTGTGACTCATCCTAAGCAGAGTAACTAATCATGTAAAGGGAAGAAAGTGATAGTTATAAGATTAGAATGATCACTAGGATAGTAGATAAATGTATGACTTTATTAAGATTATGTTGAAATGTTGAAAGATTCATGTCAAGGGTTTCCAATTGTAGGATTTTGATGATAAGTAAATGTTTGTTCGAAAAAGTATTATGATTTTTGTTTTTTTTTTTGAAATTTATGAGTATATGATTTTTTTTTGGATTTTTACATATATGATTTTATTGGATTATTGCGAGGTTTTGAAAAAATTGAAATACAAATACAAAGAAATGTAAACAAACCTAATGAAGTGGCAAAAAGGAAAACATACCATTGCTTATTTAATAAGCAGGAAGAAAACAAAATATTGCAAGCAGTAAAAAAGACACAAAACAAGCATTGCAAACAAACCCAATATGAACAAGAATGAATAACACGAAAGTTATATGTGGGGCAAGTGCACCAAGTTGGGGGGCCAAAAGGGGGTCTTAAGTGGACACATTTTTTTTGAAAAATAAAAAACTTCAACTTGTACGAGCTTTTTGAAATAGTTACACTCAAAATTGAAAGATGTTGTATAAACATGAATTGTAGAAATTTGAGTCTAGTTTCTAAGCTACTAAAATTTATTGAAAATGGATACGTTTAAGTGGGTCAAATAACTAAAATACCAATAAGTGCTCATGTTTTTGTTAAAAAAACATAATAGAGTGACTTTCGTGCCCCCCACCACTTTTTGAGCACCATTTAGTATTTTTGAAAACCCTTTTGTAGAAAGATAGCTACGAGCATCTAGTTTGTGCTAGAAATTTTTTTAGATTTTTTTAGCGAGTATTTTTTTTTTCTAGTACAAAAATTTTAAGTTTTGAAAAATAAAGGAGCTCCGACTGTGCCCCCCTTGACTACCTCAAAAAATACCAAAAATTAGATTTTTTAAAATATGTATAGAATTAGGCCTAGTTTGTGCTAGTATAATTTGTTTTCAATTTTGATGAGCCAAAAAAAAGATACATGATGAAAGATAGGCATATTTAAACTTCAAAAAATAGCTATAAAAAGGCATATTTAGAAAATAAATAATATGGAAACCTTATATTAGTAAGAAAATTTGAAAAATTATATTTTTAGAAAGAAGAAACTTTGCTCTATGTTGTGGTATATTGTTTTTAAAACGGATGTATTGTATTATGTTGATTTATCATGGTAGAAGTGGATTTTTTGGATTTTCCTACAAAAATACGTTGCTTTCTATGTTTGTATAGGTCCATGCCTTAGGCTTGGGAATCCAAACCGGATCCAAGCCTCGAGGCATGGCTTGGTAAAAGTGACAATACAAAATGTGTGCGCGATGTAGTGCCCACTTCCCTTCGATACTTTTGATATTGATCATGATACTGCTGACTATATTATGGACAATATTATAGTTTTGATTTAGTATGGTGTTAGATGTCAAATCATGGATTCTTGTTGACTCTGATCCACATATGATGCATGATGATTGTTGGAGACATTTTATATAGATGTTGACATGTTGTTGGACATGGTTATATATATTTATGGATGCTGTTAGGACATGTGATATTTGGATATATTGAGTAGACCGAGAAAATTGAATTAAAATTGATGATTATATAATTGATGAAATTAAGTGATATTGTTGATTGTCTATGTTATTGTGATGATGATTTTGAAATTATATTTATATTCATTTGGATGTTCTGATATAGCCACAAGGTCAAGGAGGTATTTTTATTTTGCAGGGTTAAAAATATCACAACAAACATGGGGGTATTGGAGACCAACCACATTGAATTCTAGATGAATTAAACAAGGTCTCCATGCGTAATGTTCATGTGTGTGTGTTTGATTGTTGTTAGGGATTCCCATGGGGGGAATCACCTTTAAATGTGACCAAGGGTTATGTGTATTTGTTTATTTGGCTCCTGTGTTTAGTATGTATGTGTTTTATAAGTGATGTGTTCCCCTTTTATTTAAATAAATCCTAGTAAAGTAATATGAGTAATCATATTGGTAAAAATTAATTAATCAAATTGGGATAGAAGAAAGTAATTATTGGAGTTGATGGCTCTTGTATTAAATGTTGTGAGATAAGTGTAAGTAAGGTGTAAGTGATGTGCAAGAGATATGTAAGTAAATTTTGGAGTATGAAACACTCCACCTTCTTGAAATTCGAATTTTTCCTTGGAGGATGATTTTGGAGGCTTGTGGGACAAGTTAAACTTGTCCCATACCTCTTAAATTTGCATACCAACCTTACCTATGGTTGGAGAGTTTAAATCTAGCCTTCATATATGCATTTTTGTCAAGTCAAGTTGTATGCTTTAATTGCACTTTATTTCATGCTTTCAATTTCAGTCCTTATGGGGTGTGGGCTTGATTTGGAGTGTGTAAGTAAAATTGTCATATTATTCACCTACTTATTTATTGTTCCTTGGAGATATTGAAGTTGACTTATGAGAACTGGAGTTTAGGATGTGTGATGTGGCATCCCACTTGCATCCACCTCATCCTCTTCTCTTTCCTCTTCTATATACTCGAATTCCTTAGCTTGTTTTTGGGGTTACTGGGACTTGCATTCACTTCATTTTTGGGTGAATTGGATTTTGGTTTAAAGGGCTGCTTGCTTTTGGGATAAAGATTGGAGACTATTGCATACTTGTTGATTATTGATCTTTTGGATTGTTTTGCATTGGAAAGCTTGTTGTGTTTGGAACCTTGGAATAAACTCCATCATGGAGAGGTAAGAGCTTAGCCCTTGGAAATCCTCTCCTTTCATTTTTATGCATGTGTGAATGGTTGAATGTTTGAATGTGTTGTTTTAGTTGTTGGCTGGTTGGGTAGATGGCCTAGGAATTGTGTAGGAGAAGACTATGGGGTATTTTGTGGGAGGCATAAGTGTTTTGGGGAGGAATATGTGTGGAGGGAGTTTGGATTTGGGTTCCACCTTACAAAGAAATAGCTTGCATTTCTTTACTCGTTATAGGGTGCCATAAGAGGTTGGGGAGGCATAAGGAAATGGAGGAATAAGGGGTACTTGGGGGAGGCATAAGGGCATGTCAAGGTTTTTTAAATGATATATATTTTGGTTGGTGTGTTCTCAGGTGGTGATACCCATTTCCCCTTTGGGAGGCATAAGCAACATCCTCCATAGTTTCTTGTCTCCCTTGGCTTGCATGATGAAGCCTGAGTGTTGTTTGTTGTTTTTTTCTATGGTTGTAAACTGTAGTTTTGTTTTGGACTATGTTTTGAATGAGAAATATGTCTTTGTGTTGTGGAATCCTGTTGTCGCCATGTGTTGAAAATTACATTTCTAATTACAATATGGTTGGGGCTCGGGGGCCAATGAAGAGGGATGGCTTCCCCTTGTCATTGGATGTCTTGGTTGGGTGGAGAGCATTGCATTTCCCCCTGTTCTATTGTGACTCAAATTGGAATAAATAAAATGGAGGATATTCATGTTGTTGTTCTGGAACTGAGAGGAAGAAGACAGAGTTCTGATAGTCGCTTGTGATATTTCTATTTGTAAAACCATTTCCCACTTCAAGTGGATGACAATGTAATATGTTTTGTGTTGAAGAGTTACTATGTTTTCGAAATGAAATCTCATTTGAATGTGAAAGGACATACTCTGAAATTTTATTTGGTGAAAGGAAAAGAAATATTCTATGATGTCTTTTGGAATGGAATGGAAAAAGACAAGTTTGACGGTCCTTGTTGAGATTATTTCTTATTGTAACATTTTCCCACTTGAAGTGGATGATCTTGCATATTATTTGTGATGGAAAGATATTCTATATGGGCTATGAAAGTTGTAATTTGAATTGTGAAAGAGATACACTCTGTTTTTCTTCTTTTGAAAAAATGTGAAAGAAATTATATTCTGTATATTGTAATTGAGGAATGAAAGAAGAAATTGTAAAGGTATCTCTTTGAATCAATAAAATGTTGTATTGCTTTTCTCAAATGGCATTATTGGGTATTGAAATATGATTGTTGAATGTATTTTGAAATTATGTTGGAAGGATGAAAAATTGAATACGTATGGAGAAATTTCATAATACTCTGTTCTTTAGAAATGAATGTTTTAGAAATCAGAATTGTAATTTAGCATTTGAATACTTTTCTTAAATCAACTTAGTATGTTAGATTGGGTCGGAATGCAAATCAATCAAGTTTAAATTTAACCCTGAAATTTATCCTAAAATCTATCCAAGTAAAAATCCTTCATGCTCTGTTTGGATAATTTGAAAAAGAATTAATGACAAATATTGAATCAAAATTGATACAGTTAAAAAAAATACCAGTTCAACTTCTAAGTGATAGAAAAACATGAAATCTCAAAATTGACCCTTAAAACTTTGTCAAAACAATTCCTATGGTTAACTGTACAAAGAGGACATGTGAGAGCTTTCCAAAGAATTCCTCGTTTTCCAAAAAATCGAGTTCCCAAGGCAGAATTGCATGGCCTTCTAAATTTTTTACTCCATTTGAGCTTCAAAAATAATCTGAACTGTCAAATTTAAATGAATAAAATATTCTTGGGGCCGATGTGGTGGGAGTGGTGCGGTCAAGTCACATGGTTGTGTGCTTGCCCACCCGGTTTCAAATCCCCCTGAGGCACAATCCTCCTCGGAGGTGGTTTCGCCGCTAGAGGCGGCATCTCTGCTCGTGCTGACACTAGTGATTACTCCTCATTGCTGATGCTGGTGGCTGCTCCTCTCATTGTCGACGTTGGTGGCTCCTTCTCCTCATCGTTGCTAACGCTGGTGGCTGCTCCGCTCACTGTTGCTGCTCCTCTAAGCTGCTAGACACTTGTGGCTGCTCTGCTTGCTGCTGATCCTGGTGGCTACTCCTCTGGCTACCGACGCTGGTGGTTATTCTAATAGTTGTCCCACTCGTTGCGGTCGTTGTCGACGATCGCTACATCTTCATTTCGAGCTTTCCATGGTTGACTTCAATTAGGTTCCTAATAGTGAGTCCCCTTCATTCATAACCAGGTTGTGGATCCTCTAAAAAATCTTCAAGTGTACAAGGATGTGGGTCCTTTCAAACACCCTCAATTTACCCTCAAATCCAAAAAAAAATAAAATATTCTTGGACGCAGACCCGCGGGCTAAAACTTTCCTTTTACAGGTTTTTTCCCAAAAAGTGCAAATTCATAAAGTTTCCCGCCGCTCCGCTAACCCGCAAGCCTTCATTTTGTCTAAAAATAATCTAAGTTCGAAAAGGAAAATTTGGAAAAATTTTTCCCGCGGCCTTGCCCTTCACTGTTGGAAGCATTTCCACTGGTGCGTGCGGGCCCGCAACCCTTAACTTAACCTTTCAAAATATTTTTGGCAAAAAATTCCTACTTTTCTCTGTGGCCCTGCATCCCCACCCTTGCATTGGAAAATCACTTCAGCGGGCGTGTAGGCCAGCATTCTAAAACTAAACTTTTTTAAAAAAATTTGGGAAATTTTCAAAAAGTTTCTCTGTCAGCCCGCCTCCCTGCACAGCCAATGATTGAGTTGACACATTGGCTTAACAAGATGACGGTGGAGGAGTGGTTGATTTCTCAACCTTGACATTTTAAAATTTTTTTTGGTGAAAATTTGAAAGTTTCCCCACAAGTCTATTTTCTCCGCACAAATCAGGGCTTGACACATGGCACCTTGGGCGACGGTGAGAGGCGCGGATCATTTTGAACCCTTAATGTTTTTTTGGATAAAAAGATAAATGTCTTAATTTACTTCCAAAGACATGCCTTCCCTTTGGTTTGAAATTTTTGGACACATGTCCCCTTACAGACTCGCGGGCACGTGGAGGTAAACTGCGCCTTTGTCCCAAAAGGGCAAAAGTGCTAAATGTCTTCCCCACTCCGCCGGCCCGCATCTCGGAAAATTTTGCTTTCCCTTTCTATCATTCTACATTTCTCCTCCAGGTGAAATTTCTCTCTGAATTCCACTGGCCTGATTTGGGAAAAAATTTCCTCCCCAGGCCCGCAAGCTTGCTCTTGGGAAAATTTTCACCCCAAGTTTCGTCGGCCCATAACTCGAGAAATATGAGGAGTTAGGAGGACTTATTTATATCACCTGAAAGGTGATGAAATTCCCTATCTAATGGGAATGTTTTCAAGAAGTTTTAATTGCATTAATTATGAGAAAAATAATATTGAATCCTTAACCGATTTCTGAGAGTGGGTAAGTAAGAATTTACTTTCATAATTTTAAAACATGTATTCTTTCTCCCCCTGTAATTAAACCTTGCTCTTGTCTTGGATCTTATGGAATTAAATACCTTGGGTACTTAATTGTTTTGGTCCCTTAACCCTCAAATTTTAATCAGGGAATATTTAGTTAAAATGTCAATGTAATTAGTGATTAAATTAATCCCTAAGGAGATTTGAGCTAGGCTATGGATGTATTACACTTATTGCTTTATAATGTGGAATTAGTAATTTTTATAATGGGAAAAGTTATTAGTTGAATTTAATTGTCCTTGAGACTTTGGTTGTTAACACTTTTAAAAAAAAATTATTCCATAATTTTTCTAACTAAACCTAGGTTGTTCATGGGTCTCAAGTGGGAGTTTTTAGCGGGTGTTACAAGCTATAACATGTATGCGTTATGTATAATATGAACATTATATGCGCTTTTAGCATGATTTTATTTACAAAAATAAAAGTATAAGCTTTTCATTTATTATTATTTATATTTTATTATTTCTTATACTTTAAATTTATTTTAGTAAATATAATAAATTAGGGCTACTTTGCACCTTATGGAACTATTCTCACTACTCCATTAGTCACAATTTAGGAGATAGTTTTTATAGTATAATCTGGTCAGTACATAGGTAATTTTCAGGATTTCAGCATTCCACCTAAATCTTTTAGCGTTTAAATTCTACAATCAAAACCCTAAACCTTAAACCCTAAACCTGAGGCCCTAAACCTAAACCCTAAACCCTAAACCATCATCCCTAAACCCTAAAACCTAAACCCTAAACCCTAAACATTAAACATTTAACCCTTACCTATGAGCCCTAAACCCTAAACCCTGAACCTTAAACCATGAACCATGAGCCCTAAATTCTAAACCTTAAACCCTAAAAACTAAATCCTAAATCCTAAACCCCAACCCCTAAACCATAAACCGTAAACAATGAATCTTAAACCATAAAGCGTAAGCCCTAAACCCTAAACCATGAATTCTACGACCTAAAACCTTAACCCTAAGACCTAAACCATAAACTATAAACCCTAAACCCTAAAACCAAAATAATAAACCCATAACCTTGAACACTAAATCCTAAACCTTAAACATCGAGCCTTAAACCATAAACCCTAAACACTAAATCCAGATCCTTGAGCTCTAACCCCTCAACCTTAAACCCATAATTCTTAACACCGAACCTTGAGCCATAAATCCTAAACCATGAACCCTAAACCATAATCCCTAAACGCTAAACCTTATGCCTTGAACGCTACACCTTGATCATTGAGCCCTAAACTGTAAACCCTAAACTTTAAACCCTGAGCCCTAAACCCTAAATACAGAGCTCTGAGCTCTAACCCATAAACCTTAAACCCATAACTATGAACCCTAAACTCTGAGCCATAAATCCTGAACTATGCACCCTAAACCCTAAGCCTTGAACCCTACACCCATATCCATGAGCCCTAAACCCTAAACCATGTACCATAAGCCCTATACCCTATACCCTAAACCCTAAACCCTAAACCATGAGCTCTAAACCATAAACCCTAAACCTTAAGCCCTAAATGCTAAATCCTAAACCATAAACCCTAGACCCTGAACTATGAGCCCTAAATGCTAAACACTAAACCCTAAATCCTTAACCTTAAACCCTAAATCTTGAACCCTAAACACTAAACCCTAAACTTTGAACTCTACAACCTAAACCCTTAACCCTCAACCCTTAGACATAAACCCTAAACTATAAACCCTAAACCCTAAACAAAAAATAATAAACCTTAAAACATGGACACTAAATCCTGAACCCTAAACTCTAAACTCTAAACCTTAAACCATGAGCCCTGAGCCCTAAACCCTAAACAATAAATCTAGAGCCCTAATCTCTAACCTCTAAACCTCATACATTTCCAGTAGGTCTTTTGAGTGAGTTCATCTTTTTTAATATCAATATTAGGACGTTATTTCCTAGTCTTGTGTCTAGAACCATCATTTAGTCTTCTTGTACAACTACCTTGTTTATGAGAGGTGGGATAAGAAACTTATTGGATATGACATCTACCTTGTGCCTTGCAATGCATATTGCACATCTCTGCCAAACTTGTTTCTCCCCACATATACTTGTGTTCTTAAATGCCAATTTCTTTACACTTTGAATTTTTTTTTTCACATTTCTCATATTTCCATGTATGGTATTATGCAAGCTAGGGTGACACATTAGAAGTTGGAAAAAGTAACCATCACAACAAAAAAATTGATCTCAAAGGAAATGGCAGAAACACATATAGTATACCAACACAGAGGTGTAGGATCAGAACCAAATTACTTGCAGTATCCTCTCATCTTGAGAAAGAGAAAGCTCTTCTATTACTGGAATGGATAGTAAATTTGATAGAACTTCTTGAAGTGTTAAAAATAAGTATAGCAACTAGGGAATGGCTAAGAACATAAAGGAGTTATTAATCCCATAGTAAATATTTCTTGTTTAGTTATGAATGGTAGTCAAATGGCCTATGACTTAGTGAGCTTCCATTCAATTGATAATTCCTTCTATGATAAACCCGTGGATGCTTTCAAAAGCGCCTTCAAAAAGATAGGGGTAGTCATCAATCCTAGTGAAGGGTGTGATGTGATTTCAAAACAACTTGAAATTCATACAGATTTAGAGGTCATAACATGAATTACAAATATCTTTATTGTTATAAATGGAATCCAAGTAACAGTGTCTCTTTATACCCAAGGATTTAGGACTACTAGAGTTTTTGGCAAGATTGGACATTCATGAATCATTGAGTGTCTGAATCAGAATGTCATTTCATATGGATTTTTTTTTCAAACATTGGAGTAATGCATCTTGGAAAATAAACTTGAACCTCATAAACCCTATCAAATTTCTAGCTTACACAAGCATTGGACATATCAAGCTTTATTCTTCAAATGAAACCTTTGTTCATGGCAACTTGCAACTAAAATAATTATTCAAAAGAGCATCAAATTTTTTTCTTTGTACCAAATTGTTCCTAGATATATGAAATTTCCATCATTCAAAATATCAACAGATGAAAGACACCAAATTGTGATTACTCTCTTAAAATGTTCTACCTAGGAAGCAGATGAACCCATTTCAGTTGAATACTTTGTGTTAAATACTAATAAGAATGGGTAAGACACAAAACATTACAATGAGTGAAATAGTTCCCATGTGATGGGAAATAGAAGATAGATGTATTGGGTAACATTTATTTGTACCAAATTTTTCTTGGATATATGACATTTCCCTCCTTCAAAATATCAGTAGATGAAAGGCATCAAATTGCGATGAATCCCTTTGAATGTTCTTCCTACAAAGTAGATGAACAAATTTTAGTTGAATACTCTCTGTCAATACTTATAAGAATGGGTAAGACATAGAACATTACAATTAGTGAATGGGTGAGCCTAAATCTTAAGCCTTAAACCTTAGGCCCTAAACCCTAACCCCTAAACACTAAACCCTGAGACTTAAACCCTAAATCATGTCCTCTAAACTCCTGAACCTTAACCTTTAAACCTTTAAACCTTAAAACCTAATCCATAAACCCTAAACCTTGAGTGCTAAACCCTAAACCATAAGCCATAATCCCTTAACCCTAAGCCCTAAGCCCTAAATCCTAAGCCCTAAATCCTAAACCCTCAACCCTTAACCCTGAAGCCTAAAACCTAAACCTTGAGCCTTAAACCCTAAACCCTAAACCTTGAGCCCTAAACCCTGAACCCTAAGCCTTGAACCTTGATCCCTAAGCCCTAAGCCTAAGTTCAAACCCTAAATATTGAACCCTAAAACATGAACCCTCAACCATAAACCCTAAACAATAAACCCTAAACCCTGAGCCCTCAACCCTAAACCCTGAGCCCTAAACCCTAAACCTTGAGCTCTAAACCCTAAACCCTAAACCCTTTACCCTGAGCCATAAACCCTGAACTCTAAAACCTAAACCATAAACCCTAAATTGTGAACCCAAAACCCTGAGTTTTAAACCCTAAACCCTAAAATATGAATCGTGAGCCCTAAACATTAAACGCTAAAGCCTAAACCATGAGTCCTAAAACCTGAACCCTGAGCCCTAAAACCTAAACCCTAAACCCTAAATCATAAACCCTGACCCAAATGAAAGTCATAATAAGATCATTCAATGTGTTTCAGTGTGTAGGGAATAGTGTCTAAGATGATTGACCAACTCATTTATATTTTATGAGATATTACTTCCTCTGAAGGCCTAAAAAGGCTATTTTTGGTCATTTTGTAGATAATTAAACACCCTTCAAAACAAGCTAAAATGAGTTAGTAATATCATCGAGGTATCAAGGACCATCATGTGTGAATTATTAAGGCATCGTTTGTCTCCGTGAGAGACATATGAGCAAAAACATGTATGAGAATTGTGAATTTGATTCCATGAAATGATAATTTTAAAGCTTGGAAAGGTGAGGGGATGATCTTTATATGGAGTACCATGTTTCTAAGAATGAGTAATCATCTAAGTTTACTTGATGTAATTAACTTATTACTATTCATAAAAACTCATTCAACTCCTAGTAGTGTGATCAAACATTAAAGAGGAGGCACATTACAATCACCTCATTTTCGCCATAGGACATGAATCCCATTCAGGGAGCAATCCTCTATCTAAAAAGTGAGGATCTCATTTTAGTAAGAAGTAGACAAACATCATATAGTTAATTCATGGTCACTAAAGTGAATTATGGACCAAATTTAAAAAATGGTACCAATTCAAGCAGTGGTAGGGCCAAAATCCAATTTAGAAGGTCAAGAAACCTACAAAATGAGTATATGGTTTCCTAAAACAAAGACTAACTACAATATATATGCCTTGAAAGTTTTAGATTCTTTGCTGAAATCTTGAAAATGAGTTAAGTGTTGACCAAATTAGATTTTGAAAAACTATCTTCTAGATTATAACTATTGGAACTACGGGACCACTTCCATCAGGTACATAGTGACCCTAAATTCTTATATTTACTAAAATAAATTTTAAGTATAAGATTTATTTTATTATTTCTATAAACTTTTGTTTTTTTAAGTATAAGCCCCCAAATACACATATATAGTCCATACTATACAAAACATGCATGCGTTATGACAAAATGCACACGCGTTATGGTAAAATGTGTATGTGTTTCAGTTGTTTCTGTGTTTTTGTCCACTTTTGGCCCCCCACTTAGTGCACTTACCCTATGAACTAGGATGTCAAGATTTATCCTGAAATTGGTCTACAACAAAAGTAAACAAAGTAAAAAAAAATAACAAATTGAAAGAAGTAAAAAATCACCATCACAATGTTGACAAATCACAACAATACAACACAATTTGCAATAACGACATCTAATGACACTCTAAATGTGTTCTATATTGAAAAAAACAAAAAAATGAATGCCCTTGAGTGATAACTTAGAATGCGAGAGGATTGGATCAAAAAAAAGAATGAAGCGATGCTTATATACTCCAAACAACTTTTGTCGGATCCCATTGAAGTTTGATCTATATTGGATTAAAATGTGAAATCCAAGTGTGCCCCAAGGAAAATTATATTGCGAAAGGGCAAATGATTTCCTTGAGCATATATATACACCACACATAATAAAGATGAGTGAAAGATGATCTGGAACGATCATGAGGAGCATCATCCTTGTTTGTGCGCACCTTGGTTTCTACCAAGCACATTCCCTTACCACTACAGGGTAAAGTTACAAAGTTCATGCAATTGGTCCTCTTTTGGGGCCGCATTCTCCTATCAACGATGTCACATGTACCCCCAAAGAGGGGGGAATCATCTGGGGTTTTTACATACTAACACAAATATTCTACACCAGTTTGGTTCAGTTATATACAACGAATGGGTTTTGAACCAGTCTACAAACCTCATACACAATAGTTTTTATAGGACATGGTGTCCTTAACATTTTGGAAAGCTGTTATAGGCTTGGAGGTTACTATGGGTGTGCTTCTCTACACTACTTCAGCCAGTGGTGTCAGATCACCCAAAAAACCAAGACATATAGAGATCTCTACACACATAATTTAGGAAAACAGTTAAAGGTTGGAGGACACATAGCATTTCTTCCCTATAATTCTTTAGCCTATGGAGTGAGATTGCCAAAAAATATCGTAGTACAAGATATCCTTCTACACTCTCTTTTTCGACATGGACCAGGTGGACATGTTCCATTTACATTTGTGTATTTTACATTTATATGATTTCATATACATGCGTCTTCTACATTGCGTTTTTACACATACATACATACATATTTAAGTATTTGATCATTTTCTCCTTGCAGTTCTAGCCGTATGAGAAAAAAACAATCAAATGGGGGCAACAACAATAAAACTGTTAACAACAACACTTTGCAACAACACACACTTTACTAACCATGCAGGTACATCACACACTGCATTAGCTACACACGCATTCTACTCTAGGTTCACTCTCATCACTTTTTATTTATGCATTTTTCATCTTCAGTTTCCACACTCTTCATGGACATCAGGTACACATATCTATCTACTTGATATTACTGAGATTTCTACTCACCAACATGAAGTTGGGGCAAAATGTAGTCACAAAATCATACATTTTAGACATTATTTATCCTAGTTTCATACTACTATTTAGAAGGTTCTTGAGTGAAGAAAGTACTAATTAAATCCCATCTTTTGACCATTTTGTTTTATTTTATTTCATCATTTTTGACCTCTGGCAACCATATAATCAGTCAATTTCTGTCGTCTCAAATTATTTTATCCTCGATTAGGGTGCTCGTGGGTGCCCTGGTCCCACCAAGGCCTCCCTGGTCCCTTTTATACTTATTCTGCCACTTTTTGGGCTCTTTCTAGTCATTTTACATCTTTATATATTTGGTGGTTGACCATTTTGGGGGTTAATTACAAAATTAGATCAAGAGAACCTGATAAATATAAAGTTATGAGACCATAATGAAGGACCTAACATCACTTACTAGTATCACTCATCTAGAGTTACATCCACCTATTATATTGGAGATCACTTGCATCCACATAGCTCCATCATCAAGGCATGAGGCTAGGACATCTGCATCTCACTTCATAGGGGGAGGGATTCTATTCTATTCCACACACACATTCTATTACATTTTGTACACATAGTTATTACATACAACTTCACAAAGTGTGTCTGACACAAGACATACCCAGGGCATGTTCAGACACACTTACACATAGAACTACATTAGATATGAGATATAATGCAATGCTCAGTTAATAAGTCCAACATTGTGGTAGCTGAGGTTATTCCAACCCCTTGATATGGGTAAGTGCAACAAGTTGGAGGACCAAAAAAGTGGACATGAAAACACAAAATTCACATACTGTGATCATGGTTATTTTCTTCAGGATTGGGAATCTCCAAACCTAAAACCACAATCGTAGGCTATAAACCATGATATTGGTTTATAAACCGCGATCATAGTCCTCTGAGACAAAAATAACAGACCTGAGATCCCCCATTTCCCCCCATTTTTTGCTGCAAACCATGATTTATCCCCCACTATTGGCACTTACACTTTGAATACCCCATGCTAATTGCTCTTTAGACTTTTGGATCATGAAATTTTCAACGATGCTACCAAGACGAAGAGGCAAGCCCTCAATTTTGATCAAATTTCTTGTATTTTAGGTTTTTTTGTGATTTTCACGGGTTTTTCAATTTTTTGTTTATGTATACAATTTCTTTATTTTGTCAGTTTCTTGGCAAGCTAGTAATCCTCCAAACCATTCAAATATTCTTCCAAACCATCCAAATATTCCTCAAAACCCTCTAAACATTCCTCAAAACCCTCCAAACATTCCTCAAAACCCTCCTCTGAATGTTCATTTGCTTCCAGTGGCTCCTTCTGTCCCCACATAACCAATAGGAACACAAGGTGATATTGTTGGAAGAATTTGAAAAAATAGAATTTCAATTGAAAACCTTATTTAAACAATAATTAAAAATCATGCCACAAATTCATCCCACATGACTTTAGCCAACACATTGTAAACATTGATTGGTGAAGTTGACTATGTAACTAGCCAAATAGACACATGGAATACCTTTAAAGATGATTGTAGGCATTGGTATGTAGACAAATTATCCCACGTGGTCATAAAAGACCAAAAAATTATAAAAGACCACATTTGTGCATTATTTTCTGACCTGAGAACCAATGCCTCCCATGACTACTTGCAAATGGTTCCCAATCAATTGGTGCTACGATGACTGAATCAAGATTTTTTTTTGGAACCGATGGTGGATGGTTTTTTATTATCCACCATTCAACAACAATGAGGTTCCTCTCTATTTTTTTAAAGAAATTGTATTGCAAGTTTGTGCTTAATGAGGTCCCAATTTATTTTGACTTTTCTGAGTTTTACGGGTGAGGAGGTGGCTCTGCATAGAGTAGACTAGGTGTACATGTTGGTCAACCTAAGATCCCCCATGCCTTAAAACCCCCACTGCCTTCAGTTATCCATCCTATAATGAAGGAGGTTGTGGATATTGACACACTACACACATTGAGGGAGCTCACTGACACTCTGGCCCAGTATAGTAGCTAGATTACACCTAGTGATGTTGGTGGAGGCACCAGTTCTAGAGCACCACACCACTGCTGATCATGTGGTGTTGTATGCATTGCGGGTGAGACATCATTTATTGGATCACATGATTTCTTTTTCTATATGAGATGATGACAAATTTTTTTAGAACTGGTGCAAATGATCTCGGTCTTTCACAGGTAAATGTCAAATAAATAATATATATACAAAATATAATTTCATTTGAGATTTTCATATATACATATTTTATTACGTCATACATACATGTAAAACCTAATACTTTTTTATTTTTAACAACAAGCAGCCAGTGAAGGACACATCCGACATTGACATGCTAGCGACTACAGCTAGGCATGTTACAGATGTAAGTTTAAAGTTACTTACATTTCAAAGTTCATTTGATTACACATTTATTATTAAATACATATTAATGTTAGTGTATAATGTTTCATGTGTGTATGTACATATTAATATGTTTATCTTTTATACGTAGGAGCCTGGTGGCTCATCATCTTCTCTAGGCACTAAGGCTATTGGTACACCTCACGTGACTTTTATGTAGGTTAGTTTCTCTTTACACGTTGTTTCTAATTGTGGAGTTTTCTAATTGTGGAATTCTCTAGTAGTTTACAATCCCATAACTCTAGCCATTACAATTTGATCATAACATTAAGCTCTTATGATGCAAGGGTTAACTAAACACTCTCCTAGATATACAAAATCTCCTTTTATCATGATCATGGACACTTATATCTATGCTACATGTTGTCTAGAGCACTCTATATCTAATGATTTCTCCATCGTCCTTTGCCTTTGATGATCTCTTTTAGCTTCTTAGGATGTATGCATAACTGACCTTGTCAACATTGTTAGTTCTATGCATTCTTTATTAACCCTCTTCTCTCTAAACAAAAAAGAGATGACGATATGGGATAAGTTACCTACACTCATAAATATATCATGGGTCCCTTGGTTCATGTTTATCACCAATACTCCTTATGCAATTCTATACACCCAATCTCATATTATATATGTTATTCATCAAGTTTCTCTATATTTGCATTCTCATGTACAATGGATATATCTTGGTGGGGCCTAGAGCCAAGTTATACATACCAAATACATTCTACATCTTTAATGAATTACTTCTTGTATATGCTTAAGACACCTTCTCTACGTTATCATAAGGTTTTTAGACTCTTGGTTCAGTCATACACTCACAATCTTACATAACTCTATGTTTTAGGCCTTATTGCTACTAGTCCTCTTCTCATGTTAATACTCATGTATCTCATATTTTTTGGCTTGAGCAGAGGAACATACATACATTCCATTAAAAAAAAATAATTTAAACAAAATTCACACAAAATTTTGTCTGCAACATAAACACTTGTCTTCCTCTTTCATTAATTGGCTCTATTACATCTTGATCCTCCATATATCATCATCAAATCCCTCGAATAACTCCCTCTTTTTCTTATTAGCCTCCCTAGAAACCTTATTCTTAGCTCCTTAGAGAGCTCGACAACATCTAAATTTGGAGGAGGATAAAATTACATCCCTACATGCTCTCCACACATCTAAATCATATTTCTTACCTCTTAGTACAACAATATTACCTTACTTAAGCATAAACAACTATCTCACTTATACACATAGTTGTTACATTGACAAACATAACCTGTTTTACAAACATATCCTTTATTTTTGCACCCACATTTATATTTGAATAATGGGTTCCTCTTGCCATCTTGCATTCATATTCAAAACTCTACCAAATCAATATGATTTACATCACTGTCGCCTATTGAAGGATATAAGTTTCTAAGGAAGAAATTTGCTCATAATTTAAACACCATTCTCATGGACAGTTTTCAATTAATGTTTATCTACATGTTGTTTGTATAGCTTGTGACTGCCACATAGAATCCTCCTTATATGCAAACTATGGAGGTTGTTGTAGATGGTTTCATAGCATCTGCAGATCCATTAACTCAGGTATAAATTTTCAAATTTGTTAAATTTTGGACAAATGTTATCTTACTACTTATCTACAATATCAAATTGTACATGAAATATTTATTTGTATGCATCCTACCCCTCGTGAGTCTATCGTTGACCCTGCAACGTGTCAATAAAAAATTAATAGGGATTATGAGATTGTAGTAAGATTTCACAATGCATTAAAATTTCTTAGTTTCAAAATTTTGAATGTATTTTAATATTTTGGGTGTTAAAAACTTGATGTTTATGAATGTGCATGCTAAGTTGCAGGCTAGCTTAGACATTCCTAGGACCACACAAATGAAATCCTTAGTAGCATCTCCCTCCACTACATCCACAGGTTGTGGACATGCTTCTACTAGCAGGGCCAAGAGAGGGAAGATGCTTCATGATTAGATTCATAGGACCCATGTATAGGTATATATGTCATCTAGTCCTAGTTCATGATTATTCATAGTCCATGTATATAGTATTATAAACTTAGTTTGATACATTATATCCATGTTGGTTTTCATAGCCATAGTACTTCTATGTTTGATTTGATTTCATTACACATGATATACTTCTATGTTTATTTTCATAACCATATTGCTTCTATGTTTGATTTGATTTGATGGGCTCGATTATGTGACCATTATATATATTATGCATGTACTTGTGATGCTCATTGGGAAAAAAAAATGTGAATGATTTTCTTATGATTGTCATTTCTATATTTTGAGGACTAATAACTCACTCCTATTGCTATATTTTGATAACTTACTAACATGTGATCATTTTTTTGTTCAAGAGATTCAAGTGTGAAGTTATATACTATAGTTTTCCATAATACTGTCGATATGGACCATGTTATGAACTACTAAGAGGTTATTCTTATGATATATGATGTTATGTTATATAATGGTTTTGAAGGTTCTTAGGTGCAAGATCATTTTTTGTTCAAGAGATTTAATTGTGGAGTTATATCAATTTTCTTATTTTAAACACGTGGTTAACACACTCCAAAGTGGGAGAAAATGTACACAATTAAAAATGGTCTTGAGGGATTTATTTAAGTCATTTTATATGTTTTTAGTGTACTTACAATTTATTTGTTAAGTATTAGTCCAAATTAAGTGTTATTGATGTGTTTAATAATAAGGTCCTAATTTGAATTCACTTGTTTAAAAAAATACATAAACATTATAGTTTAGTTGGCACAAGATATGAAAAAAATATTCTTAACAATCTATTATGTATTTACATGCTTTAAAAAGAGATCAAACAATCATTAGAGTATTTACATAGTAGTATGTTTACCTTATTGCAATCTCATTAATGCGAGCTGAGTAGTGAGAAGTCATGCCCCGGGACATCGTGGGAGTGAATTGCCACCACCAACGCATCCGGTTGTGGGGTATATTCCTTTGGATGCTATGGTAGGCTCTAAGAAGGCCTAGTTCGGAGTCAAGCCACTCGATCCGGAGCGAAGAACCCCTTCCCTACTCATCCCAATCCACGTTTTTAGCGGAAACTTCTGAAAATCGCAACTTGATGCTCAATCATCCAAAGTGAGAGCCATCTAATCCAAAACTTGAGTGAAGGAGGCCTCTAATCGTACCTAATAATTTAGGGCAGTGGCATTCCTTGGGCCTTTGTGGCATAATTATTTGCAAATTACATTTTCTAGACAGTCCGAAGAAATGAACGGAGCCAAGTAGTGAGAAGTCATGCCTTGAGACATAATAGCACCAAACCAAATACACCAACACATCTAGGTGGCTAGGTAACCACTAAGGGAGGAGTTGGTTCAGTGCAGGACTATGCCGTTTCTTCTAGGCTACTTCATTTGGACATAGTCCCTTAAGACCCATGAGACCAAAAACATGTATAACTTCGATGGGTGATTACTCGGTCTCCGTGGCACCTAGAGATGTCTCGTTAGATCCTACACCTCTGCATAGGGACCCTATACAATATCCTATCTCTATTTTTCCATCTCCAGTTGGTGCTCTTGCTGCCCTATTGTTTGCAAATGTACTAAATAATGTAGTTTGAGCTAGTGTAAGACTGTCAAACATTATAGTTTACAAATGGTGGGTCATAGCACCAAACCAACTATGCTAACACATCTAGATGGCTAGGTAAACACTAGGGGAGGTGTCATTTTGGTGTGGGAAAATTTCATTGCTTCCAGGCTACTTTGTTTAGGCGTAGTCCCTTAAGAGCTCTGAGACCAAAAAAACGTATAACTTAGATGAGTGATTAATCGGTTTCCATGGCACCTAAAGATATATCGTCAGGTCATACACCTCCATGTAGGGACCCTCTATAATATCCTATCTTAGTGTTTCCATCTCTAATCAATTCTCTTGTTGCCGTATTGTTTGCAAATGTGCCAAATAGTGCAGTTTGAGTTAGTGTAAAGCTGTCAAATGCTATATTTTGAAAATGGTGGGTTGTGGCACCAAACCAACTACACTAACATGTCTAAGTGGTCAGGTAAACACTAGGGGAGTTTTTTTTTTCAGCATGGAACAATGTCATTGCTTCTGGGCTACTTCATTTGGGTGTAGTCCCTTAAGAGCCCTAAGACCAAAAAACTGTATAACTTCGACGGGTGATTACTCGGTCTCCGTGGCACCTAGAGATGTCTCATTAGATCCTACACCTCCATGTAAGGACCCTCTAAAATATCCCATCTTAGTTTGTTCCATCTCCAATCACTTCTCTCTCTTCCCTATTGTTTACAAATGCGCCAAATAGTGCAGTTTGAGCCAGTGTAAGGCTGTTTAATACATTATTTTGTAAAAAAGATGCTCGTGGGACCGAAAGGAATGTGGCAACACATCTGGATGGCATGGTAAACATTAGTAGGGGAAGATTTTCATTTCAGGATGGTGTCGTTTCTTTCGGGCTACTTTGTCTGGGTGTAGTCCCTTAAGAGTCATGAGACCAGAAAATGCTATAACTTTGACAGGTGATTACTCGGTCTCCGTGGCACCTAGAGATTTCTTGTTAGATCCTACACCTCCATGTAGGGACCCTCTACAATAGCCTAGCTTATTTTTTTCCATCTATAATTGGTACTCTGGTTGCCCTATTGTTTGTAAATACGTTAAATAGTGTAGTTTGAGTCAGTGTAAAACTGTTAAATGCTATATTTTGTAAACGAAAGATCTTGGGACAAAAATGACTATGAAAACACGTTGGGATGGCCTAGTAAACACTTTGGGAGGTGTCATTTTGGTTCCTATGCTCTCGGTGCTTCTGGGCTACCTCCTTCAGAGCTAAGAACCCCCTCCATAGGTACATAAACCGTTGTTAGTTGCTTCTCTTTGCTTAGAAAAAAATTAAATATTCTTTTATCTTCAAGAATATTAAATTCTCTTCTAACCGTGCTAACCATGTGAAGGTGGAAGATTCTCTGGCACCATTAACCTGCATAAAATTATTAGTCAAAGAAATTTAAGTTGAATAAAAACCATACTAGATATATACAAAATACACAAATGAACTTGAATCTAGTTGAAAATTTTAAACACTTCAAAGAAACTATATATACCAGAGGAACATGTAAATTCATCCCAATGAACCATCAGGAAGTGAAGGTGGAAGCTTTTCTGGCACCACTAATCTACATAAAAGTGTTAGTCAAAGAAATTTAAGTAGAATCAAAACCATACTAGATATATAAAAAATACACAAATTAAATAAAATATATGAACTTGAATCTAGTTGAAAAATTTAAACACTTTAAAGAAATTATATATACCAGATGAACATGTAAATTCATTCCAATGAACCATCAGGATGTGAAGGTGGAATCTTTTCTGGCACCACTAACCTACATAAAAGTGTTAGTCCAAAGAAATTCAAGTTAAATCAATACCATACTAGCTATATAAAAAATACACAATTTTGATAAAATATATGAATTTGAATCTAGTTGAAAAATTTAAACACTTCAAAGAAATTATATATACCATACGAGCATGTAAATTCATTCTAATGAACCATGAAGATCATATCTACTCTAAATAGCAAACATGATTGCTTCATGATCCGACTCTTGAACCTTCTAAAGAATCTTGTTATTAGGCCTTCCTCGATATCTATACAACTGAATATTCATTGCTAGAACTAGATACGAATATTTTTGGGGTTAGCACACCAGTTGTATAGATAATATATCAAATCTAAGCATACATGCAAATAAAAGAAAATATTCTACTAGAAGAAATATACAAAACAAGAGATATAAATCAACACCAGATTTAACGTGCTTCATCCAGTGTGGGCTACATCCACCAAGAAACAAGCCAATCTATTAGCCAAAGCTTTCACAAGATATACAGTGAAGATTTACAATCTTCCACACCTCTCAGATATATAATACTTTCTTTCACTCAAGCTTTTGCTTATTCTCCAATAATTCTCTCTGTCACAATTATTCTCATAATAATCATAAAAATTTACAAGTTCTTCTTAATTATTAATTCTAAACCCTAGCTTTAATGCTTATATAGGTGTATACAAACTTAGGGAACTTAGCCATGAAATTACAATCAATCGATTTGCTTTAACACTAAAATTAGATCTAATCCCCGTGAGTTAATTAAAACACCCACACACAGGTAACTGACGCCGGTTAGCCCCTAACCGATGCTGGTCATAGGTGACTGATGCCGGTCCCTCCATTACCGATGTCAGTTACTGTGTTTTCCAGCAAGTTTCATATTACATGCTAATATGAAGTAATTAAGCTCCACAACTCAACAATCTCCCACTTGGAGATTAATTACTGCATCATACCTGTATAACATCATTCTTGGATCCTTCCTTAACTTTGTTTCTTCCTCTTCAAGAATCAAACTTGAAGACCAACAGAAGTGGAGTGTAGCTCAAACTTATCCTTTGCTAACTGGGAAGCAGAGTTAGAGGCCTAAAAATCCATCCATCCACCCATTTTTTATGAAACATACTCAACAGTGACAAATTCTATACAAAATGCACAAAAACACACCAAATTTCTTGTCCATGTGGCCCACGAAGTAACGTTTGTGCTAAAAAATGAGTGCAGATCACTGGGCCCTATGAGTGTCATATAATCCTTGTAATTAGCAATTTCTTGTTCCTCTATCAACCAAAAATATCTATGAATTGTGAAATTTTCATGAGAACCACATACTATGTTGTCAATACACCATTCCACTATGATCTTTGCATATTTCAATTTAGCACCGTTTTTTTTACTTCAGCTCTTCACTTGCAAGAGCTCTTTTCACACATGCCCCTGCACCGTCATTGCTCTCTTTTTCCTATGTCCAACTAAGTGAAACTCCAAATATATTGCACACCCATCTTGATGTGCATCCTTCTCATCTAATAAAACATTTGTGCATTCTTAAACTGAGACGTGTTATTATCTAAACACATATAATGTTGATTGAAGCATACATCCCTATCAGACAAGTTTTCATGAAATAACTACAAACACCCTTGCACAAATTCATTAGAATGAGTATGATCATCACCGATATAAAAGTGGTAATGTATTAAATTTTTTTTGATCATTCTCTATACTATTAGGAGAATGTATAAATTTTATATGCACAGAAATGACAACCTGTACTGAGTTGTAATATTGTGATTGAACCTCCATTTTTTGGTTGTAACATGTAATTCTCTGCAAAATTGACCACTAAAACAATAGTACCAATAGGAAATGTGTCATTGTATATCTTGAATTGTTCATCCAACCATCAAGCTCTATGTGTATGCCTATCACACTCATAAACAATTTCATCATTAAATTTTCTCATAAATTAAAAAAAAAAAATATGTTCTGTAACTAGCTCATACCATTTAGACTCCTTTCCATCTTTCAATTGGTATGATACTGATTTATATTTATCAAACTCAACTAAATTATTTCCTATTGCACCTCCAATTTTCTCATGGGTACAACTTTCCAATTTAGGTAATCCACCACACGTACCACAACTTCCCTCTAAACAATCCTAACTATCTCAGCTACTTGAAATGGAGAGAGGTGAGCAATGTAGAGGATGGGCAGATGCATCACAGACCAAAGATAGAGTTCACATAGAACACCACTTCAAACCCATTAAACACGGATCTCAAAACCTAAACTAGACATCAGAAGTGTGCACAATATACACTGTAATGATGAGAGGAAAGAAGAGACAATAAAAAAAGGAAGGATGGACAAGATGCATCACAAAACAAATTTTATTGCTCCATAAGTTCACATAGTACATCATCAGTGGGCAAGAGGTAAGAAAATTCCATTACAGAGCAATGGGAGGAGGTTTAAGCTCCACATTCGACCCTAGGGAAAAAAGAGAGAGGGGGGAAGGAGAGAAAAGATGACCAACCTTTAGAAATATGCCCCTCCTTTACAATATATAGGAAGAATGAGAGAAACATGTAGAAGAAATCCAGACTCTTGTTCAACCATCCAAGAGATGCATTGAATCCACCTATGAAATTAATGGGTCTCATGGCACAACCCACACCTCCATTACCGTTTCTTGTTGGGAAAGAAATACCTCATTATAGTGGTGGGTGAGAAATGTGACAACCTCAACAATGACAACCTATATTTATTCCAGTCGTAGTCGAGGTCATCTAAAGGTCAGAGTCGAGCACCCAATGTGGGCTCCTACAACTTTTAAGATCCAAGCATTTAAAAATCTTGGCAGGCTTTATGATTTCGCCAAATATTTTTCCAAACAAACTTTGGATTTGGAGTCTACCCCTTGAGATATACGTGGAGCCCCACATATTCTTAAGATTTTACTGCCTCCTTTCACTCTTGAAATTGCGTTGAAGTGACACATGGCAACTTTCATGGGCCTGCTTGTTTCCTTTGTGTTATGTCTAAGTCCCTCCCATTGGCAGAGATGTCCTACTTGACCTAAGACACGTGGAGACCTAGCGCATGTTTGGGGACCGCTTTTGGATTTTCCTCTGTAAAAGGCACCGAAGAGACACGTGGCTCCTTCCACTGCCTCACCTTATGCTTAGCTGATTTGGGTCTCAAATGAATATTGCCTACCTCGAGCTATTCTATGAGTAAGGGGGGCCCATTATGCACCAAAAACATGTACGGGTAGGACCCTTGTAGCCAGCTCCTAAAATTGTGATGATGGGACACATGGCATCATTTGCGGGCCGCTCCTCCATTTCCTCATGTTTGACTTAGTCCCTTTTGTTTGGTGGGGCCATATGTTTGACCCTAGACACGTGGAGGCTCAACGCACATTCGGGACCTGCCTCTGGAATTTTCCTTTGAGCTTGTGTGGACGAGGCGTGTGGAGGCTTCCATTGGTCCTTCTTTACTTTTCAACAACCAACTCTAAAATTTTGGATTCTGGCCACATGGCAGGCTAACACTCATTTGGGGACTACCTCCGACCCTTAATTTTGAAGATGTTTCGAGCTAACGGGTGGAGGCTTCCACCAGAATATCCCGAGCTTGGACTTTTCAATGACCGGTGTCCCTTTTTTGGACCTGGGACATGTGGAGGGATGGTGCTAGTTTAGGGTCTTTCTTTAGGCCATGCCTTTGAATTTGCGCCAATGTGGCACGTGGCACCTTCCATGGCTCTGCTCTATTTCTTTGTGCTTTTGGCTAAGTCCCCCTGTTTGGCAGAGTAACTATGTTTGACTCTAGACACATGGAGGCTCCGTGCTTGTTTGGGACCTAAACTTTGGGTCTAACCCTTGAAGATGCATCAATGAGACACGTGGAGGCTTCCACTCACTCCTTTATACTTAGCCAATTTTGGGCTTGCTGCCAATTTAGGACCAACTATTGGACTCTAGACACATGGAGAGTCTGTGCACATTTGGAGACCCTTTGTTGTCTCTTCTTTCCTTAGCCAATTCAATAGCCATCTCTACCCCCATTTGGACTCCTGACCATGTGGCATGCCTGTGCACACTTGGGGACCCAGTCTTGATTCCCCTATTGAAGTTGTGCTTTTGAGACACGTGGGGGCTTCCGTTGACTCTCTTATACTTAGCTGATTTAGGGCCCCAAGTGAACACTACCTTTCTCCATTTTTATCTTGTGCACTTTGATCTCCTTTGATGTTGTTGACCTCCTTCACCAACCCCGCCCCTTCATTGTTGGATTTGAAATGTGGGCTCACATGACTGAACCGACCCTTCCGATTTTCTTCTATGCGGGGTCATGTTTGATCAATTTTGCAGGGGGGACAAAATAAGGATAGCAAGGTACTCAAGCCTTGTTAGCTTTATCTTTCCTTGTCATACAAACTCCAAACATCATTTACATTTGTATCTTTACCTATCAAATGTGAAAAGTTTATAATTGAGTCACTTTACAAGATAATATAGGTATTTCTTACTTTTTCAAATTGTACATGCGCGTTAGAAATAAAGAATTTGAAACCCTCAATCACTAGATTGGAGAAGTCAAACCTCTTTGAAGGAAATTTTTTTCCTTACATTGATTCACTATTTCCTTGTGATCTCTATGAAGATGACTTAATTTTCATACACCTAACACAATGCCAACCACTCAAGATTCAATTAATCATAAAGGTACAGTCACAGTTTCAAGTTTTGTCTTACATAAACTGAGAAATAACAACTATTTCAACCTTCCAAAGAATAGTTCAACACCATTCCTCATGAGAAATTACAAAAAGGGTTTATTTTAACATTTTCATAATACTCTAGGATTCTAAGAAGCACTCTTCTACATGCCTACATAGTCGAAATTTGAACCTTTTATAAGAAATTGAGTCATCAATACACAAGCAGAGTACCTACAACATCAAATTGTTATTACTTATTCTTAGATGGTTTCAATGGACCTTTTCCCCATTCATGAGAATAAATTACTATTCCTTGGATTATACAACTGAAACTTAGAAATATTGATTGTAAAGACAAGAGATTTTAAGTGAAACAAAGTTCACCATACACACTATATTGTATTATCTTACAAAAAATATACTTATCTCCATTATTTTCCTTCATCAATCTCTTTCACTCGAGGAATGAATCCTGATAACTAACTCCCTTGACTTCTTATCTTCTCTTTCTTGACTCTTCATATCCCTAATCAATGTTTTTACAATCCTTCAAGTTCATACATATAAAATATATCATGTTACATTTTTTTTTTAATAATTTAACGACTTATACCCCTATCTAAGACTGATTTCACTCCACCTAGACACCTAACCCACTCATGAACTCAATAAATGCCATTCTCAAGACATTACAAGAAAATTTTAGCTTTTTAAAGTTTTTTACAAATTTGAATCCCCTTTAGAGGGAAAATGCATTAAGAGAAAAATTCAAACATTCAAATTTTATTTCTTACTATCAATAGCTTGCTTAGACTACCTAATGATTTCTAACACATTCCAATAGCTCATATAACATTACTAGGAGGATTGACCACACAATGCCTCTCATTCCATGATGCTCCTACATCATACTCCCAAGATGGATAAAAGGAGCTTTATACTGCCGTTTAGTTTATTCTTATACCTCTTGATTTTCTTGACTTGTTCTCGAACATGTGCTAGTAATCCAATTATATTTCCTTGGTTCACATCCACCTTGATCCCACAAAATGTTATTCATAGTTGCATTTTCTTTTATTTTGATCTTTTACTTCTTGATTTTCTTCAAATTCAGCCTTCCATCACCTGTACCTACTTAAATAAACACAACAACAATAAATAGACACTTTTCTTCATGCTTCTTCATATCATTATTCTTTGTATATTCTTTGATTTTCATGATTTCATCATCTTCTTTTCTTGGAAATATTGAAAAATTCCAATATTCTTGTTTCTCTTGCTTTCATATTTGCTTCTTTGTGTGTTCCATCATCTCAACTTTCTTCAAACCTGTTCTTATACCTACATTGTCCTAATTTACATCCTCACTTACTAAATAATCAATCATTTTCTTTGGTGTACCTTCACTCTCTCTTTCCTCATCCATCATACACAATAAATATTACAACAAATCATATACTTCACCTATGCAAAATAGATCACCATGCTCTTTACCCCATTCAATCTTTCTTATTTCATTTTCCTTTTGCTTCCAAAATGCACCAATAGAATATTTTTCCACAATTTCTAGAAATTCACCTAATGAAATTTCAATCTCAGTCATCAAACGAGTAATTTTAAAATCAATTTGGTTTATCTTGTCTTCTTCAAATTCATTCCTGACTTCTTATACCTACAACTCTAACTCATTTTCACCTACATTCACCTCATCCAAATTGGTTTCCTCCTTGTCCACATGAGAAAACAAATCATTAAGAACTTTCATTTCTTCATCTAGCTTAAACTTATGCATATCTCTATCATCTTCATAATATATAAGCCTCTCAAACATGATTTCATTTTCTTTTGGAGTATTTACAAATAAAAATACCTCAAGGGGAACACAACTTGATTCACATACCTCATCAGTATATTGAATTTTGGTTGCACCTTCTTCTAACTCTTCATCTTCCTATGTTATCTCATTCATGTCATCAAGTAACTCTCCCTCTTCAAGGTTACATTAGATCTCTTCTTCATTTTTGATTTCTTGTTCTTCTTCTTGACATCCATACTCTTCTTCTTCATCTACATCTTCTTCTTCCATGCTTAGTATCCACTCTTCAACCATGGATACTTCTTTCATAAGTTCTCTTGGCTCTTTCTCAAATGACATATCAAACTTTCTTTCTTCCTCTTTCTTCTTGGGCTTATCTCTCTTATTTCTCTCATCTTGCCTCTTCTTCTTATAGCTTAACATTCTTACTAACTCTTTCGCTAGCTCTTTTTTGTCCATTTATTTATCTTTCTTCTCTAGAATATTTTTTTTTCACTTTGATCTCCTCCACACCTCACCTAGGATTCAAACCTATCCTTTTGGTGTTTCCTTTCTCTTGTTTTTCTTCTCACTCTTTCACTTCTTCTCAACTTTTCCTTTGTACTTGCAATCTCATATTCACACTAAAAATTTCAATGTTAACCACATCAATACATTAATTTTCCTAGTGTTTATACCACATGATGTAGAGACCCATTTACATTCATAGTGCATTCAGTCATTTATCAAGATGTGAGCAATTTTATTCACCTTCATACCCTATATATAAGAGTTCTTTTAGTGATCACTTGACTCTAGCTTTCAATTTTTAGATTATTTCATACATTATTATCCCTTTCCTTCATGCATATAATATGTTCACTCATGTTACTCTTAAGCTATGACATCCAACATTATCACTGAAATCAATAAATTTGACTAAACTTCTCCTTTAACTCTTATAGTTAATCTCTTGTCCACAAATGGACTCAGGAAAACCTAAAAAAAATTAGTTTTTAGGATTATCTACACTCCTTAATCCTCTCACCCTATTTATCACATTTCTTCAATGTCACTCCTATCATTCTAAGGCATGTAACTTGATAAAAACCTTCTTTTTTTCAAATTCCTTCAAAATTGTCCCTAGAACTCTCAAGAGCAAGCATTATGGTAATTTCTTGACTGAGACAAACTATGTTGACCCACAACACCCTGATGATATTTCCTTAACCTCTTTATGCTTGTAAAGGTGTGGTGTAAATTTAAGGTTATAATTATTTACCCTCTTCTTGCAATTTTACTTTTCTACCTAATTCCACAAGGATCCTACTAGCTTTTAATGTGGCATATCTAGATTATGTGGATCATCATAATTCACTAGAGAAGCTCTTTCCTGGAAGCCTACAAGATTATGCTATGTGTTTTTTCTATGATCTACTTGTTCATTCGGTAACATAATTTACGCTTTTAGCATATGCTTTTCTCTCTTGTTTTTCAATCAATATAGGTTCTAAGATATCTTATGCTCAACTAGTACAAATTAAACAAGAATCTAATGAGCACCTAGAGGACTATGTATTATGATATAAGAATAACCTAGATGATATGTATAATGTACTAGAAGATTCGGAAACTCGAGATCTATTTTTCCAAATTATCTTACCACCTCTATAAGTGAGTTTCATATTTGATACATCTCATTCATTTCATCATATATGTCATACTCTTAAATTAAGTGAAGGAAAACCTATCTCAATGGCCAAACTTAAGTATCATTAGCAATCTTCATCTTCTAATAGGTTTCAATGAAAATATAGTTTCCAATCATCTGCTAATCCCATTGAAGAAAAAGATTCTGTTAATGTTGTTACTACTCCTGAAAATCTTCATTGGTAACCGCCAAAGCGTATATTTACAAAATTTCCTTTTTTTTCTCACCTTCTATTACCGCAACTTCTTGAGAAAAATATTATTACACTTCCAACACCACTGAATAATCATCCATTTTTCCCTAAGGGATGCAATTATAACAAAAATGATAGATGCCACTATTATCAATGTGTTGTACATTCAACTGATCAATGTTTCAAACTTAGTCATCTCATTCAAGATCTCATCGACAATGATGCATTTGAGATCCATGAGCCTTTGGCATCCAAGCTGATCAATTTCATCAAAAAGATAAAAATATTCAATGATCCATTTTCCAAGCATGACAAGCAAGTGAATGATTTTTTAGCTAATAATACATATCGCGATGTGCCTCCTCCTTCATTAGGGGCTCTTGACTTTGGAGTCGCGCATAATGAGGCATCTCCACCATTCATCACATTTTTTGATCATGATTTCCATGATATGTTTTCTTCTAATACACTACATATCAATGTTTCTATCAGATTTTATACTATAAATAACACTATGGTCAATTCATCCACTCCTATTTTTGTCTTTTATCTTGCATTCCTCATCGCTATCAACTCTCCAATTTCTCAAATTTCATATCCAATTCCCAAATTTTATAGTTACGTCAAGGTTCAAATTACAGTTGGGCCTCACACCATGCTTGTTCCATTCACTATGACACCTTCAATCAAAGGCTATGACTTTCTCTTAAGTCTTTCTTGGCTTCGTTCCACTAAGGATATGTGTTCCATGACTCACTTGTGTCTTATATTCATTCATGATAAGCAATTTGTCACTACCCAACATGTTTTTTTGGCAACACCACTGCCTCTACGTCCTCTTGAGATTGTCCTCTCACTAGATGCATCATATTGTCCCCCTAGTCCTCTTAAAACTAAGGCATATTTTGCACATGTCTCACCAATTCACACATGTCCTACTCATCCTCATCGATCAGATAGTCCATATTTTTGGCCTAATTCCCCTCCTCATGCAACCCATTCACATAGGATTTCATCACCCTTATCACCACCTTAGTATCCTCCAAATAGGTGCTCATCCTCTTCTAGCTCTACATCACATCGTTTTTCATCACCTCCTAGGTCTGCTTCATATAGGTGTTCACCACCTCTTTCTACACACAAGTCTCATTCACCGATAGGTTTTCACTCTCACATATCTTCGATATTAGACCATGGTCATACACCTTTATCTCCTTATAGATCATGTTGAGGACCCTTTCTCTTCACTTTTTTTGGATAGTTCAGTCATCATCATACACTTGGGGGGCATCATGCTTAATTCTCTCCCCCCTTCTAACATTCTATGTTTTCTATCATTTCCTCACTCATCTTGAGACACTTTGTATCGTCATTACCCTTTTTCACACTCTTGTGGTAAGGTTCACACTTTACGGGTGAGGGAATTATACATTTATGAACCTCACATCATACACACTTCACACTTTATGCATTCATGATATATCTTAAATATGACACACCTCTAATTTTATATGACACACTCTAGTTACATAGTTCATACTCGAATGCTGAGTGTATAAATATGAAATTAACCTGACCTCACTTACAATATTTATGCTTTATGCTTCATTGATCTATCTTTCTAGGGAACATTATCAAACCATTTCTCTATGGCATACTCTAGTTCCATGGTTCATACTCGACTACTAAGGGTATAAATTTGAAATGAACCTCACCTCACTCACACTCTTTATGTTATATGTTTCATTGGTCATATATTTCTAGCACACATTATCAAACCATTTACGGATGACACACTCTTGTTCTATGGTTCATTCTTGACTGTGAAGGGTTATTTAATAAATGAAACTCATCTCATACACATTAGCTAAAGGGCATTCTACCCCTATCATATTCACTTTTCATTCCATTCCATATCAGTCATACACAACATATTACATATCTTTATTGCACTTATTCTCACGTGTTTTTACTCGCATGTTATATTTTATTACTATGTTAGACAAATACCTAGTTTTTCATTATATTCTCTATATACACATGCACATTTACTTGGTATTTTATTGTGAATTCCCACTTTCTACATATCTTTACATGTAACATGGATGCTTTGCATTGTACCTCTTAACACTCCCACTGAGGCTCCTGGGGGAATCTACATTTCACCTCTTACACATCACGATTGTTATTGTTTAATTTTATGCTACATCTTATTCTTACTAGCACACTACTTTATATCGATCTATACATGCTATGACATACTTCTTATGTTTCTAACATGCTAATGGGTGCTTCATCTGCAACATTTTCTTCATAGGAACTATTTTTGATCTTGTTGTATGATGCTTTTCTTAAAACTGCTTTTCATTGCTTTCTACTTGTATACCATTGTTTGCGGGATTTTCCATATGTATTTTTTGATATTTTCCTATATGTTTTTGGTTATTTTAGATCTGATTTTATTATGACACTATAGGAGATTTCCCATGTATGAAACCCTCTTTTCATTGTCTATCTTGTCTACTTTTTTGTTACACCATTTTATATTGCATATTTTCTTCTTTTTCTATTAACACATGTATGTAGCCTTCTTGTATACATGTGCCTTGGTTTCTACAATACACATATCCTCCCCCCTACAAGGGTTACAAATCAGAATCAGGTACTATCATTTGGGCCACATTCTTCAAGTGATGTCACATGTACCCTAAATGAGGGAGACATACATTGGGTGAATTAGTCACCCTATACATAAGTACAACATAGTTCAACACAAAATTAGGATAGACTTCAATCACAAAAATGACTTAGAATCTAACTTGGGTCCTTAATTCAACATAGACATTAGTGGCTAGATAGAAAAAACCAGTGCCCGGGTTCTCCTGACCTTTCCTGGGAGCCTATGATAAGGGTTAGTTAAAGTTTATTTCTCAAATCAACACAGTTGAAAGAAATCTAAAGATATTTTTTCAGAGTACAGGCATAGTCCAATGCATTCTTTCTCTATTTCTTCACGAAACAAGCATGGGATAGTATGAAACTAAATGTGGATCATACCATTTACAGTGGTGTATAATTCGGGAGGTAATAATTGAAGGAGAATAACACTAGACCTTCCTCCCCAACACTCTTCTATCGTGGTGTGACATCACCAAAAAAACTACCACTTGGATTGATATCACCTAAAAAACTCATACTTGTCATGAGATCTCGCAAAAAACTCGGTCTTTGCAATGATATCGCCAAAAAAAACTCACTCTTCTAGAATAATTCATAACATTTTCTACCCTTTTCACTCTTCACCATATCAGGTGCACACTTTCCTTTTACTACTTTTTACACATGTTTACATACTTTCACATACATTTGCAAGAGTTTTCATAATATATGACTTTGACTACTCTTTCACTCTTCTTTTTGTAGGTCCATCCTTATAATAAGTAACAGTCTCAAGCACAACAATAAGCTACCAACAAAAACATGTACAACATGGTACAACATGATATAAGTTTTCATCCCTAGGGACACTTCATATTTTTATCACTCCATGATTTCACTAGTCTCCTCAGCAAGCTTCCACCATCGATCTACAAGGAACAAAGGTACACATATTGTAAACTACTTTATGTTATCAAATATTCAATAAACAACATAAAGTGGGGGAAATTGTAGCCACAAAATCATGATATTGGGCAAATATAGGCTTTGTTTCTAGTCTTATTTCTATCCTTTCACACCCTACAACATAGTCGGTACTTTGTTTCTCTATATTTCTTGACTTTAAATAGTAGCGCCCTCATCCCCTTTGGGTGTCCTAACCTCTTTGTATCTTACTCGTTCTTTTTGGGGCTCTTTTTCATTTTGGAAATCTTATTTTCTTATGGTTTGGAATTCCATTTATTAATTGTGAAATTCAACCAAGGGAATCATATAAATAAAAATCTATGTGACCAAAATGAAGTATCAAGCACTAAGTGTTTATTATCACTACCTAAGTTTACTTCCAAAGGCGTTCTAAGAGCATCAAGACATCCATCTAGATTTCATTCAAGGGACAAGGTACTACATTTTTTGTATACACACATAGGAAGGGAACTTCATTACTCCATCCACACATCTACTTACATCGGTACATCTAGTTATCACCCGCTATCACGTTCTCTTGTATAAGGGCATCCTAGGTCATGATTCTTTGCACATAAATAATAAATACATGGAATATAAGATGTATTGAAGCACTTGATTATAAGTTCACACAGTTGGGTTATGATTATGGTTGATATAAATCCTCCTTTTGCATCTTTATTTTTTGGTATTTCATACATTTTAAGGTTTTTGTAAGTCTTTATATCTTTATAGGTCACATGTGAATGTTTTGGACATAGTGCAACATATAGGAAATAAAAAAGTGACTATCAGTGATATCCTTGCGACATAAGAAAATTGATGTTTCGACCATTTTCGCAGTCATGGCAACCCAAAAGTAGACTTCAGTGCCCAGACACCCCTGACCCAGTTCAAGAGCCTAAGTCTAGGATCGTCTAGAATTTAAAAAATTTATTGAGTGCATTTATGATATTCCTCCATTTAATTTACTTTGTTTCTCCATTCTGCATAGTGCTGACATCAAGCATAAATCAACTAAGTTATTATTTCCCTTCCTTCCACTTAGGGTTTCAAATTTTCTATCTTACTTTCTTCTGTTAAATATGAGTTTTATTCTTTATTTATAATATGTTACTTTGAAATCAGGGTTTAACATTAAAATTTATATTTTTGTTATATCAAATTCTATGTGAAATCCTCTTCAAATCTCTCTAGCCAACACTAAATGTTATTTTTAGTGAGTCAAAACATTGATCTCCCACATCATCTTGGGTCTCCTAACAATGGAACAAATAATTTTCACTAAATCTACCCACCAAAATAAAACTATACGCACGAGGCCAAGCTACCACCACATGTAATGTATCAAGTCAATACCTTGGACTGGTATATCATATAAAGGATATACCTCGTGCACTCACCCAAGGTTTGAAAAAACACTGGTCCCCGTCAGTTTTGACTATGTTATGATATATTATAATAATTTATATTATTCAAATTCCAAACAAAAATTATATGTCCATTCAAAAAATCCATAAGAATGTAGATGAATCAATTACTAAGCATAGCTAACACAAAAGTGAAAAATAATCATAACTAACCATTTCATTAATTCAAAACATGGATTACAACATCACTTTGTTACAATAATAATCTTTTAAATCTCACTGAATCCCTTTTTCACACTCAATGTGTGTATGAAGGGGTCTTTCAATTCATTAAATGGTTATAATGGCACTTTTTTCCAATTCATAATGAGTTAGAAAGTAAGGAATTGGCCAGAGCACATGTAAAATGAACACACACACACACACACACACACACACACAAATGTATATGTATGTAAGTATGGTTTCTTTCCCTTCATTTAATGGTTATATTTGTCCATATTTGACAATTTAAATGATTTAGAAAGTAACGAATTAGTTAAATCACATGCAAAATGGAAGCAATCATTATCTTCATCTTGTGCATGTCAGCCTTACCTCTTTTACAAATCTACTTCACCCATGAGCTATAACTAAATCAATTTTAGAATCAAAAGAATCCTCTCTTTCATGTAATCATGTGTAACTTGCAATTAAAAATCCTTTTTGTTCCTTGATTTTCATTCTTCAAATCCTTGTCCACCCATAGTGAAATGTGCTCAATTTGTTGTGTGTAGTAGGTGATTGAGGTTATTCTTGTTGTCCAATGTGTGATATGTAGTTCCATATTTAATCTTTTGAATGATCACAAATTAAAACTCTTCAAAATGTGTCACACACATGAACCCAACCCATGCCTTGAAACAATGGTGCACACACACCAACCCATGCGTTATTCTATTAATGAAAAAATACTTGGCCAAAACTTGTTACACTCCAACAATATATGGGTTCAACACAATTAATGACATCATTCCAGTCATGCCATTTTTAGGATTGAAGACACCTTTTTATTTATTTTGTGGTGGAAAACTCCATTATATTAAGCAAGAGGAAAAAATTGTAAGTGATGATCAAATATACATCAAATTTAAGGTTGGGGTTTTACTATCACAATTAAATGAACATCAAATTTAAGGTCATAAATTAATTGATAACTCATGGCAATTACATGCTGGCATCATTTCCCCACTATACCATTGTATAATTACTAGGATGCGAGTGTTACATTATAAATATTAACGACCTATTCTTATATGATTTAGTGGGTTAAGAGTATTTGGTTGCATATTATAAAAATGGTAATTGTTATTTTTTTAATTTTAATTTATTCTTTTAATTATGTTAATAGAAATAACCGCTAATGGTTGCTAAGGATTTGTCTTCTTTCTTAGAGAAGAAGATTTAAAAATCACAATATCTTCGGGCATATGTTTGAGTTTGCAGCTTATTTTTTAAAGAAAAAGTTTTTTCAAGCTCGACACAATGTTTGAGCTAGAAATAAGACATCTATCACCGATAAAAAAAGTAATTTACAAATAAGTTGATGGATTTATGAATGTGGAACATTTCAATAAACAAAACCATGTGACAAATCTAAAATATGTGCCTTTAAATTGATATCTATCAATATGTTTATATGTATGTATGCATGCATGCATGTATGTATGTATACTAATATAATCATATTAGATATCATCATATTTCATTAGTGTTATAAGCCCTTGCCAAAGTAGGTTCTATTGAAATCACTTGGGAATTCTTTAAATTAGTCTAATCACTTGTAACCAATCCAATTTTATATTTATTTCTCATTTTGCATGTTAATAAAGTTTTTAATTCTTTATTTAATGTTTAAGAAAAGAGTTACAAGAAGTTTTTTTTTATAATATTTTTAATATAATAATATGTATTTGTAAATACTTATAATATCTAACATTTGGTACTCATTCATTAATCCTCCATATGATAGGCTTCTCGTGGAGCACTGAAAGAAAAACTTTCCAATCATTGAATGTCATTATTGTTCCCATTATTTTCAACTATAGTGACATTATTATTAGTATGTATATTCCTATTTGGAGTAGGGGAAGGTGCAAGGTCTGAATCCCGTAATATCATTTTACATACATACCAGAAAAACCATCTGCCATAGATACTTTGGAGTCAAGTTCGCTTCTAATTATGTTGTCAAATAGATCTCCATGCTTTATTCCATAGCTATCATGGGAGCACGTGCTAGGAGAACATAAGTAGAAGTTTATGATTTGGGCTTCATACATGCTTACTAGTAAAGGCCACATTACTTGGAAAAGTTATAGTGCATCCTCACCACACCTATTTTGTGCATATCCTAAAATCATAATTGTTTGGGAACCACGTTCCTTTCATGCATTAAAAAAAAAAAAGAAATATTTACCTAGAAACATTGGCACCAACTTTCATAGTTAGTAAGAAAGATGAAATTGTTACAAATTTATCCTTCTGCTTTAGAAGAGTATTTATCTACTCCTTCAAGCTAAAAAATGAACTCATTTGTTTGGAGATGTTGATGCACTCTAGTTTCATTGGCATGTTAATCTTAATTTTTCATTGGAACTAGACATATTTTCATGAGGACCTTCTTTCTTCGAAAAACATTAATGGTCCTGAGTTTTGAATAATGTCTCCCACAACCATAGAGCTTACATTTGAGATTCCTATGTAGTAAAAGTAATCATTTTCCAAGTTTAAATTGCACTTATTATTCTCGAAAATTAAACTTGAAGTAAAAAAATTTATACACAAGATTTTCTCAAAATTATATATCACTGGACAATTATTAAAAAACTTAAGATGTTCTCCTCATAGGAAAAAAACAATTAATAAGATACCCATAAAAATACTTAATAACATGTTTTAATTCTCTTTTTATTTAGGGAACCCAAAAGAAACTTTTGGTTAAACAACTTTCATGCCATGAATGAGGAGAATAATTAGCTGATAATTTATATTACTGGAGAAAAACATGCCTCTAAAGATAGGCCTGATATCGAAATATTTGTGAGTAGGAAAAATCCCGCCAATACTAGCAAATCTAAAAATGTCTACACTTTTCCTTTGATTTGACTGAAGAAAAGAAGTAAAAGTGGCTCACTTTCTCATAATGGTTTTCCCTTTAGTTTTGTGGTCTCCCTTTTCTATATATGCTCAATAATAATGTTGCAACACTGTCGTAACACATGTTGAATGAAGATGCTCTGATTTTCCTTTTGTTGGTCTCTATACTAAAAGGTGAGACTTATGTAAATAGACTTGTAGAATCCAATATAGTGTATTTCTCTCTTGGTAAACTTACAAGGGAATGAAAGGGACTTGAAGATCCACAATCGATCATGGAGGAGGGGAAGATATCAAAAACATCAAAACTTATCATATGCATCTCGACGAACGTAATTACTGAAGAAAAATTTGTGAGTTTTCTGATTTTTTTTTTTATCATGTTTTGATAATTTATTTAATTATTGCGAAAATGTAAAAATAAAACATGTTGACATATAATCTTTAGAATTATCTTTGTTTTATAATAAAAATTAAACCTATCCAAATGGTCTTTTAATTGCACCACTATTTATAAATTATTTGATGTATTTAGTAGTTTTTTTAATTCCATCTATAGCAATTTTAAGAGTTTTAGATATTACCATAACACTTTTAAATATTTATATTTAAATAAATATATCAATAATGATGTTAATAATAATAATTAATATTTTATGTTCTCCAAAAACATATAATTGGCTTTCACGACTAAGATAAGAAGATATAATATATATTCCTCTATCTTCATTTTAAGCAACATTGCAGATGTTGCATGCAACGATAGCAATGGCCATGCTTGATGATGTGGAGTCGATGTATCTTAAAATTTGTTCTACGAGTGACGTGGTTCACAAGTAATATATTGTGGCAATTATGTCAATAAGGACCAAGCTGCATCGGAAGTGGCCCTCTCAGTAATGTAATGATTAAGTGATAGGGGATATGTATGTTTGTTACTTAGCTACCCAAGACAAATATGTCTCTTCAGTGTATCTCAGAATTTCTTCCACAACTATACAAACCTTACAAGCCTTACTAACCTTGTCATACCGACCTCTTCCATGCATCCTAAAATTGCTTCAAAAACTCTATACATCCTTATATTTTATTATCGATATAACATAACACACCTGCTTTTAGTACGCCTCTGTTGGTTAAAAATACTCATTTTTGAGTTTGATGAAGCAATTGGAAAAGTATAAAAAAAATGGAGAAATCAAATTTTTATATTAGAAAACCATTTAAATTTTTCAAAGCCCAGCATCGACCATATTTAGCCATAACGCTAACGAAACTTCGAGAAACGTCAAAAATAAAAGAAAGAACCGCAATCTCTTTACGATGAAATTTAGCGCTGTGAGAGGGAGTTTTATGCAGAAATAATAAAGATGAAAGGGCGTCTGTTTAATTCTATGGCCGGTGTTGGTTTTTCCGCCCTGGAGATAGGCGGTTCCCTACACTGACTTCATCTTTTATCCCTTCGTCAACTAGATTTAGATTTAACTATACATGGAACATTCAATCTTTACATTTGTTTGCTTTTGTTTGCTGTTGTTTTCAGACTGACCAGTCCCCTCTGTCTGCCCCTGATTGATTCCTCCTTTTCAGGTACAGTTAAATCTTAAATTGAAAACACGTATTGCAAATCTTACATTTTAATTTTAGCAATGTAAACACGTTACACCCAATATATTTTCTTTTGAGGCAACTGTCAATAAAAAATCAAATCACTTACACGTTTTATTCCTATTAAAATACTCTTACATTTTTATAAACACAGTCTCCGACAAGCTCCTATAAATTTCCATCATAGAAAACCACAGAAAATCACCATAACGATAGTGGGAAGTTAGAAGATATGAGTGAAACTATCTTGGAATGCCTTCTCTGCTGGTCTAATTAAAGACAAAGTATGCCTTCTCTCTCCACCATCTCCTCCTTTTTATACGCTCTCCTCTTCATTAAGGGTTTGTGTGACACATTTGCTTATAATATTGCGCGGCTTTTGATCGTCAACGAGGAGATTTTTCTGCATGTTGGGGTTGAAAGTAGCACTTGTGGGAGAAAAAAAGCTCCAGGGCTTCGTTGTAACCACAAGAAGCTCTGTATCGGAACATTTTGCATGAGTTCGGAGAGGTTCCAAACCCTTTTCTGCAGCTATCTCTCTCTTCACACCTACCATATCGTTTTCTACCTCCAATCTCTTCTCATCTTTATGAATAATGCATTTTGATCGGTTTGGTGACTCTGCGAGCTTGGAATTTCGACTGAGTATTTTGGAGCGCAGAAGCGATCACTATTTTTAAAAACTTGAGCTTTGAGCTTTGCTTCAGAAATAGAGATAGGTTTCTAAATCATATCCAGCAACATTTTTCCTACGAGGGGTCTTGGACTGGAGATTTCGAGAGAGGGTTATCTTGGACTGGGCATGTGCATGGTCATTTCCATTGCTTTTTCGGCAGGCATGTCGTCCAGTCCCATCAATTTTGCAACTAAAATGGGAGAACGTCTAGTTCTACTGGGTGAATCCACGCTTGCAGAAAATCTGGGAAATTCTAAGGCCCCCAGCGAAGAGCTGCGGTATGCATCTATGTGATCAACCACAGGAGGCGGCCTCGAAAGATCTCTCCCATTGCAATGAATCTTGAAACCAAAAATTCTTTAGACTCGAGCGAGTCGTGACTACGGGATTGAACATCCTCGAGCTTGGATATACTACTAGAAGCATAATGAAAAGGAATTTTATCGACTCCGTGGAAATCACCCTCCGATGAGATATGTTTCTCAACCCTGGCGACAAGCGGTAAAGAAATTCATCGATCTCTGCAGGACTTGATGCCTCGTCTTTTCGTAATGAATCCTTCACATGTTCTTTGAATCCTCTGAATTGTCTTCTCTAGTAGTGCATCCTTTGAATAATGACAAGGGCTAAACAACTTTATAGAATTGAAAAATAAAAGATCTAGGAATCTTTCATTTAAACAATCTACAATTTTTTTGAATATAATCTTTTGTAATTTTCTTACAACTCTCTAGTGACCCATAAATGTAAGGTTTCATTGTGTATTTTGGCACATCAACATAATCATCATACACATTAATAATTACCGTGAATTGCAATTCATGTCTATCAACAATCTCTAAATTTGCAATTCATGATGTTTCCGTCTTTATCAACAATCTCTAAATTACCCTATTTAGAGGTCTCTAAAAATTTAGATAGGTAACTTGTGTCATTTACAAAGTTGTCGGTCCTTAAAAACCACCTGCTTAAAGTTTTTATGGTAGAATCTATAGTTTCCCCTTAAGATGTAACATCTAGATTCTCTTCTTGAAATTTTTTATTCAATTTGTTTATTTCACACAGTACATCTGCAAGCATATGTAATAAAAACAGTCCTGGGAAGATTCTAGCCTTATCATACTGCGAGTATCTCTTCTCACTTTTCCACAAAGTCAACAATGGAGGCATCAACACAATAAGTTTTCCAATAACATGTTCTTTGGAGAGCGATCTAACTCTGTGAATTTGAGGATCTTAAAGTGTTTTAAGTTGCATGAGTTCTTGAAGAGCAATAAGTTCATTGTCTTTTAGTAGCATTCTGCACCCAAGAATATACATTATATGTCAACTTATCAACAAACAATAATTCAAATATCTTTTTAGAAGCATCTGATGCAGCTAAAGCCTCACGATGAGCAATGAAATGAATACCTATAAAATTGTGTACATCATTCTTTTAAAGAGTAACAAATCCATTTTCACTCTCCACCATTGATGAAGTGTCATTTGTAGAAATAGTAATCAATCTTTTATTTGAAAGACCCCTTTCTGTCTTCAAAACACAAATTACATCATAGAATGTTTTCCCTCTTCCATCACACATATTTATGAGCTTTAAGAACTTTGAAATAGGTGGCCCCAACCATTTTTATTCTAGAAAAGTATCATAAACCGCAAGGTGTTTCTTTAGGATTCAATTAGTACTTTCATCCAACATCGATGAAAATAATGGATTGTCTAACATTTTTGTTTTTTTTCCTCTCTTCAAGATACTTAGATATGGAAAAAAGGAAATCATTTATAGCCATATGATTTGTATAAGATTTATAGTCTTTGTTTTTTGGCATGTTTTAGATTTCAAAGTACATTTCAAGAGAGCAAAGGGACTTGTCATTTGAGAGGGGCAAGTCTTCTTATATATCTCAATAAACTAATTTCATAGTTGTGATGATCATTTCCTTATTAGTGTCATCAATAGTTGAAATGTGTTTTAGAATTGATTTTGATTTCCCTTCATTTCCACGTATCCATTTTTCCTTGTGTAATTTTGTGACTATTTGAATCAGTGTGAGTAACTATTTCATCATGTTGCAAAGTAGTACAACTAGTTCAAGTTCCCTATGGTCGAATTGACTTGTGCTGTTTAAAGTATATGCATTTCATGATTGTTTTTCCTCCATGCATTTCACATCGTACCCACTTAAATGTCACTTTCCATAAATATCTAAATCCTCTTCTTTTCTCTATCCTTTTTTTGTTTTGTGTTGAAATTTCTCCTCCTTCAAACTCATCATCATACCCTAAAATATCCAAGTATTCATTCAAATAAAAATTACGATCCTCTCGTGATGAATATTGTGATGTTTTTGACCATCCAAAAACTTTTTCATTGAATATTGGTTGTTTTTGTTTTGACACATTTTAATTTATAATGTACCTATACAACCCAAATGATATGGAATAATTAGATATAAAATTTTGATACTGAGAACAATCATAATTGTAATAATATTAACAACACAATTATTTCTAATTGAACGAAAAATAAAAATATCTAAATAATACTACAAAATAAAGATAAATAGAACATCTTGAACTTCCCATTTTTTGTTTTAGAAAATTGTGATATAATAAGATGGTTTTTTAATATTTTTAATATTTAATTAAATATATTTCTTTTTCTTAGACTTAAGTTATACAAGCTAGGGATTATATTCTCTTATCTATACAATTGTTATGTGTTCCTTCTAGGAAAATTTGAAAGCTACAAATTAGGACATGTAGACACATAAAATGTCAACATAATAAAGTCTGATTAATTTATCCCCGCAAAATATACTAATGTTATCATTGTCTAATTAATCTCTTTCCTATAAAATACCTCATATACCCTTTATCCTAATTAAATCATTAATCTAATATCCCATCTCATGATTAATCTCTTTAATTCATTATTATATCCCATTATCCCACCTTAGTCCTTATTATTATTTTCTATTAATTTAACATTGCTACACCTACCTACCCACCTACCCTACACCTAGCCTCTTAATGTAATCACACCATTAACTCCTAATTAAACCTAAACGAATTAATATCACCTCATCTATATCTAGAAGCTTCTAATTCTAGAAGCATGTCTTGTTAAAAAAATTATTAATACATTGATAATATGTGTCAGTTTTAGTTAGCTCTCGGACGGTTTCCCTCATGACAATTTTCCTGCCTTCGTGGCATCTGACGGTTCCTCTTCAACTGTCCCCTTTGTGATGTATAAATTTACATCTTTAGTGAATGTTTAGCAAGGCATTTCATAATTTATATTCTATCTTTCCCTTCATTGGTATTAGACAAAAATGTATCTTGGCCTATGTGGAAAGATGTAGATGTGGATATCCATGTTTCAATCAAGTAGAGTGTAGCGTTTGGTGCAGAAAGTCTCTAGAATTTTCCTTAAAAGTAAAAGTGAAAAGGTAGTCTTCATTGGCGTGCATACCTACATGTAGGCATCAATGACCTATCTTGGAATATTTGTTGCCTAGCATTGAGCAGTGGAAACATGGAGATCCCTGACAGAAGGAGTGGTGTATGAAGAGCCTTTGGCATGAAATGTCCTTGTTTTGGCATTTTGATTTTTAGGTGAAGATCACAGACCTATCATGTGGCAGCACCTCTTGGATGTGGTAGTTGGTTGTCACTCAGGAAGTTTGCTTTATTTTTATGCTATTTTCCAAACCAAAGTAAATCTGCAGACTTGTGTTAGAGGAGAGAACATGAGGATTTTATTGACGTGGCAGAAGTTCAGACTGACTGTGGAGGTTAAAATTCTCTTTATGTGTCTTAGTTTTAATGGAAATTATTGAGAAATATTATGGATTAAATTTTCATACATGGAGGGTTAAGATATAAATGCAATTTATGCATAAAAAATTGTGGGGAATTGTTAATGGGGATGAGAAACCACCTACATATGCAAAAAAGTTATTGGAGTGGAAAAAAAGAGTTGAAAAGTCAAAAGCTATTATTGGCCTTGTGCTTTCAGATTCTGAGCTACATCACGTGGATTTACAAAAATCATCCAAATAAATTTCGGAAATGCTTAACAAATTGTTCGATGCGAAAGTGGTAAATGCCTAATTTTCACTAAAAATTGCAATTATATAAATTTAAAATGGATGATGGAATTACTATGTCTAGCCATATAAACAATTTGAGGTATCTTATTAGGAAGCTTGTTAAGGTAAAAAAGATCAAGATGCTAAATCTATTCTATTGAATAGTGTACCATACAAATATAACAATATTGTATTTGTTAGGAAATCATTATTTAGTGTGTTGCTGCTCAAAATAGTCTCGCCCCATTTATGTCTTTGAAAATATGTTGATTCACGACCTCTGTCATTTTCTCCTTCCCCGTGTTATGCCTGGTTGGTATTTTTCCATTTTAATCTACTCCTAGGTTGATGATCATTTATGGGTCCATATTTGTCTCCTTGATTCTTTGTTCCTCTGGAAAGGGTTTGTATTTTGAGTCTCTCGTGCTATGTTCCTTCAAAACTCACGTTTTCCCATTTTCTCCATTTTCCATAGTCAAGATTTGTTGTCCTTGCTGTTTTTTCCCTATAATACTCGAATAAAAATGAATTGATGTGTCCCTGAAGGGTCGTGTTTGATCCTTGTAACATTTCTAAACTCTCTGTCCTTGAAGAAAATTTCATTTTCAGGCTCGAATGGATGTTTTTCTATATTTTATGGTTTGACGGGTGTTTCACCTAGTAAAATTTGCATCCTTGCATCAACAGGGGAAATGTGGCATCCTTTGGTTAGATGTGGCTCGATTGGATAATTCAAAAATTCTATAAAAAGTCTCAACTTAAAAATGTGGCCACGTGGAGGAACAATGCTCATTTGAGAATCTAATTTTTGGTCTAGCTTTGAAGTAGTGCTGGGAGGACATGTGGAGGATTGGCAAGATGAATACATGTGGAGGCTTCCGCTGGGTTTCCCATGATTAGAAAAATTTCAAAAGGTTTTTGGGAAGTCCAAAACACGTGGAAGAACAATGCTCATTTGAATATCTGCTGTTGGGTTTGGCCTTGGAGCAGCACTATGAGGACACGTGGAGGGTTGGCACGGTAGAGACATGTGGAGGTTTCCGCTGCATTCCTCAGACTTAGAAATTTTTTTACGCAGCTGGATATAATTTTGTGGAACAAGGGACACGTGGCGAGCCCGCACTCGTTCATGGTCTTCAACTTGGGCATCATTTTGAAGAAGTGCCATGAGGACATGTGGGGCACTCCACTCACTTTACATTTTTTCTTGGACTTTTCAACTGACCAAGGGAGATTGCCTCAGAGCTTGACACAGTGGTGCCTTCCACTGAGCTTCAAGCCTTCAAATAAATTTTTCTTGGAGTAGGACATGTGGCCAAGCCCGCGCTCGTTCAGGTTATCAAATTTTAGGGACCTCCTCAAGGTGCGCCATTATGACACGGTGGTAATTTGAAAATTCATAAGGGGCGGGGAAGTGGACCATCAGAGGAAACTTAAACATTTTTCCTCTTTATCCTCATAAAGGTTAAAATATAAAAAATGGCTCGTCAAAAAGGTGCTTGCTCAATGGCAGAGGTGCGGGATTTCAGATGGAAATAGTCAATAAGAGATTTTTCCCCACAGAATCAACAGTAGAAACTAATATGCAGAAAATATTACAGAGATGAATAAATAACAAAACACAGGGACAAGATTTAACGTGGTTCACCCAAGGAAAAGTGATATTTTATTACAAGCCTCCACTCTCTCAATTTCCCTTTGAGGGAAAAGGATCTAAAGGCATAAAATAGACAAAATGCTTACAAAACCAGGGTATCCAACTGGGACCCACATATGGGTAGAAGACGGTTTTTACAAAACAATGTGTACCAGAAGGGCCCAAAAATAACCCATAATGGAGCCATTACCCATGGGGGAAACTTAACACAAAAGGGTGTACCATTTAACATTTTTCCAAATTAGAGACTTGAGTCAAATGAGGGAAACTTAGAAATTTTTCCTTTTTCAAAGAATGGTTTTCTGTGGTTCCTTTGGGACCCACCTCAGGACACGTGTCAGGCCCATTTTCAGAAGCAGAGGTGTGGAGACAAAATGTAAATTTTTCCATTTTTTCAAAAGGGTCAAAAAAGGTCAAAAGGAAGCCCCTAAGCCTATTTTTGAATCTTCCACATGGACGGGCCACATTCAAATCAAAGATCAATGGCTGAGCTGAGCATCTGAATCTGATTTCCCCCCATTTTTTTCTGTAAAACTCCTGGGAGTGTGAGTCTTCATAATTTCTTTGCTATTTTCTACACGCCAAACAGAGAGGAGAAAGTTAATGTTGATATCTAGAGTTTGGTGGAGGAGATCTAGAGGCATGTTTTCGCCATTAAAATAGTCTGACTCTCGAGCTTGATCTGGTTTTCTATTTTTCTTCTCCTGAGCACACAAAGAGCCTGATTTGAATATTAGGGGAAGAAGTGGTTGGAAAATTGATGGAGGCATGTTTTTCCCAAGAAAGGAGTTGAATGCGAGTGAAGATAATCGAAGAGATTTGCTCTTGAGCACCTGGAGACTTTTGCAGGTATCTGATTCTAATGAATCGTGAAAGAATCATGGCGAAACTGGTGCATTTAAAATTTTGGATCTTTTGGGAGGAAGGGGCTCTATTGTAAAGGCTATAAATGGCATGAATTCATCATGGAAATGGTTGGGAGTTTTTTTTGGAAAGGTCAGGACTGATTCTCTCCAGCAGAAAAATCTTGACAGAGCCCATCCATTTTGAGAAGTTGTGAAGAGAAGCCTATATATCTCTCTTTGTTTCAAATTCAATCGTGTCAAGGTGGTTGCAAGTGTACAGCCATTGAAAAGCTTTGAGATTGTTCTGGAAACTTTCCCTTGCTGATAAATTTGATCAAACTTGGATTTATTCTGTGTCAATCTTGAGTAAAGTGTATTTATTTCATCTTCTGAATGCATACTAATGAAGTTTTTCTTGTTTCTATTGCAATCTTGTACCAAAATATGGTCCAATCACATAGGTCTCAGTCCTTGTGATAGTTTAGTGGCATCTGCAATTTCATTTCTCAGAAGAGCCTTCATCTGGGAGTGGGATAAACGGTTTTAAAATCACTTTTCTTTCATTTTGTTGATAGAGATTCTATGTAAGCCTCTGGGTGTACCTCAGGTGTGATTTGGTTTAAATCTTGGTACTTTATTGGGTTCTCTAACTCGAGCCTTCGTGATAGAATGCCTTGACAGGTTGTGTGAAAGAGTGCTAATCTGGGCCTCCATTGAAGCACATATTCTAGTTGAGGAAACAATTTAACTTTTTGTGGCATTTTGTTGATTGAAATCTTTCCATTTTGCATAAGCTCTCAAGGATTTGGTGAGTCAAGTCCATCATGTCTCCCCTCCCACCAAATAAAATCTATTTAACAACATTTAATCCTACCCATACTACCCCTGCTTTTTCTCTGTATACCCTTATAAGACGCAAAATCCATTTAACTAAAGTATGCAGAACAAATCAGGTTTCCAAATGTCTTTAGTAACCTTTTGCCTTGTTGTGAAGATATCTCCATAATTTGGAAGTGACAACTCGTGAGAGTCATATTTGGTGTGTTGATCATATTTTCCCCAAGGTCTTCTCTATAAAATTTATGCAAAAGAAAGGTATATGTATCTCCTTTCAAATCAACAGAGGTTACAAAATAGGTTCTCTTACCTTGGTTGAAAGGCACAACCTAAAATAGTTAGGATAAGATCACATCCTTTTAATGTGCTACCCACTCCCTTCATAAACTGTGAGTGATAAGAAGTCAGATAGATTGCTTCCTTGGCTACAAAATGACATACATGATATTTCTATCTGCCTCTGAGTGTCCTATCAACAATCCATCATGCTGCTCGGTCTTTAAAGGAGGTTAAATCTAGGTACCAACATGCTAAATTGATGCTGTTGCTGGGGACTGGGACTTGTTGGGAACTAATTTGCGTCCACTAATACTAATTTGCATATTCACTGCCAGTTCATCTCTATTTGACCCTTCAACAACACCAACATCTAGTGGCACTGTTGCAGGGGACTTCTAATTTGGGAACTAATTTTGCATCGCATGTGACATACATATTGCTGATTCATTGCCAGTTCATATCTATTTTATCCGCCAACAACACCAACATCATATGGCACTGTTTCTGGGGACATTGTGATGTAGTTCATACTCATATGTTGACCCTGGTAAATGTTCCTTGTATGCTCTAAAGTACCAAAAATGCTTATTCTAAATATTGATCTTGTGTTCTAGGCCTTGTAAGACAGATTTCAAAGTATACTCCAGTGTTGTATGCAACTTCTCCAGTTTCTACATGTTCTTGCACTAGTATTATTCATTGATAAATTTTTGGTAAAGGGAAGGTCATATCTTTCATTTCCAGTTTCTAGCTTTGACAGACACTTGACAAATCATATTTTAGTGCATTTTCACAACTAAGGTGGAAATCCTTAGTGGCGACTCCCTGTTGATTTGATTTTGAGTAAAGACCAGTGTCTTAAAAATTCTGTCAAGAAAATTTGTTATCTAATATTTGCAAAGCTGGAAGGAAGAAGATCTTTCTTTGCTAGGGATCCTACTAGGACATTGTTTCCAGGAGTTAGGAAAAGAAAAGTCAGAAGGAAGAAAATCCTTAGAGAGTTGTGGGAGATCAACAGACAAGAAGAGGGATCTCCATTGATGAAAGTGATCGGCCTATCATTGAAGACTGCCACTCAAGTGACTCTGAATCAGGTAGCCTCTTTGTGGAATTGAATTCTCCAACTGGAGAAGGGCCTTCATTTGATTTTGAAAGATTTACTTCACATTCTACACCTGTCTTTTCTGAAGTTGATAGGGATTTCTAAGAAGCAAGGCCTTTAGAGGGTGTCCATTTTGAAATCTACACTCCTGTGTTCCAAGGACCCTCTGATCCCTTATCAATTTATCACCCCTCCAAGATCACCTCCTCAAATCAATATGGGTCAGCCCCCACCTAGACCCCATTTGTTGTAAACACCTTTGGACCTATAAATTTTGTGGGAATGGCTGGTTATCCAAATGCAGTACCTCTAGATGTAAGGAACAAACTTCCAAAGTTCTAGGGAAACAATGCCATAACTGGTGATCAACATCTAAAGTATCTTCCTCAATATGATGGAAGATTTTGATATTGAACATGAAGATGTATACATCAAATTATTTGTTCACACTCTAGAGGAGGATGCAAGGGATTGGTATAAAGCATTTCCAGATAACTCTATTGACTTCTTGGGCTGAGATGAATAATGCATTTATATTGTAATATGGTGATAGAACTGACCCTAGGTTTCTTCTATCATAGTTTGAAAACATCAATAAGAATCCCAGTGATTCAGTACATGATTTCAACACAAGGTTTAATAAGACCTTGAGAAGATTGCCTGTTAGAATAAGGCCTTGTGATGAGTCATGCTTAATCAAATATCACTGATGCATTTGATAAAAAGGCTGCATATTACCTAAGGGACAAGAACCCCACAAATTTGAGGTAGGCATTTACTATGGCCCTACGAATATAGAATAGTATCAAGGCTATAGGAAAGCCCTCCAAAGAGGGAAGCTGTAAGAGCCAGTTAACCTAGAAAAACCTCAGAAAAGCAAGGGTGCTTATTTGGAAGAAGTGGTGAAAAACTTTGGCAGGGGATTGTCAAGGAGATCTCCGTACAAACTAGCTTGAGATGAGAAGGGAATTGGGAAGAGTTCACAAGGAAAAACACAAGAAACAAGGCGAAGATAGATTCTACAAATCATCAAAGAACTGATGACTGAGGTAAGGGGCTTGTTGGATTTGGAAACAGGCAGCCCCAAGGATGAGAAAGTAGAATGGTACCTGATCCTTTGGCCACTAGAGTTGCTGTTGTGGAAGAAACATAGAGGTCATTGATTGGCATGGTAGATGTTTCATGCCCCATGCTCCTTGTGAAGAAGATCAAGCAAGAAGAAAATAGAAGCTAGTAATGATAACAATGATGATGATGTTTTGCATGATGGATTGCTCCACCAGCTCACAACAAGGGGCAGCCTCAAATGAGGTGATAAGTGCTAGAACTGCTGCCACTTTTGGGACTACATTCATAGGGTACCTATTCTTCCTCTCTCTCATAATTTAGAAAGTAGATAATATACAAGATTTTGAATTGCCCAATAATGATTTTGAATATCTAAGGGATTTAATGATAAAAAAAGTATGATGGGGGAATACCATCTGAGGAAGATAGGCAATTGTTAATGAATGATTTGTTGTTGCCCAAAGAGAAAGAAATATAACACAAGAAGTAGGGTTGTCAAAGGTGAGGGGCCTCAAGCCAAGCCAAAAGCCCCCTTACTTTCAAACATTCCTAAAGAGGCTCCTAGGAAAGATGCTTGCTAAAGGCCCTGTAATTATAAGCAAAAATAATACCCCTCCTCATGGTCAAGCTATTGAAAATCCTACACCACCCAATGAGTGTACTGGATTTCCTTCCAACACTACCTTGCCCAGGAATATCCCATATGACATTGCCCAAGTTTTGAGTCAAATAAAAGTCTCTATTCCAATTGTTGAGTTGCTTAGGATTCCTGAGCACAAGAGGAGAGAATTTTAAAACTTGGGGTTGAATGAGGAGAAGACTTCCCTGGGAAGAAATGTGAATATTGTGGAGAATCCTCCAATCATTGAAGATTCTGAGACACCATCTTCATCAGAGGAGCTAGCTGAACCACCTGAGATTTATCTAGGAATATCCTTGGTAGACTCTCAGATGAATGTGGATCCATTCTTCACCACTCTGATCATCAAGGATAGGCTGCTCCATAACTGCATGTTTGACTTAGGGGCGTCATGCAATGTCATGCCTTTGGAAGTCATGAATGAGCTGAATATTAAAGTAATAACAACATATGGGAAGTGCACTGCCATGGACTCTAGAGAGGTTCCAGTGGTGGGATGTGTCAAAGATCTAGTTGTGCAACTTGCATCTTATCCTGGAAGGAACTTAAAGATTGATGTAGTCATTGTTGACTGGCCTGCCAAGTGGGGGATGATGTTGTCAAGAAAATGGGAAGCAAGTGTTGGTGGTGGATTGCAAATGGACATGTCTTATGCCACTATCCCCATTGAAGGAAACCTGGTGAAATTATATGGAGAGAAGAAGATGTTGTACTTAATTGAAGACCTAAGCAATGCATCTTATGAAGTTTTGCAAGCAGATGCCGATCTTAACAACTTTGTGAGTTTTGTGGATTTTAGGGAGTATGAAAGTGTTGAAAATAGAGATCCTAAGTATGCTATTTTTTTTTGGAATTTGGTCTACGATTCAACCTTGAAAAATGCTAAAGAATTTGACTTAAACACAATGGAGGAGCTTAAGAGAAAATGGATGGTTTACAAACGGAACAAAGAAGAAAAAGAGGTATATTTCCAGTTGATGAAAACATATCAAAACCCCTTGGCATGGGCATATCCAGGATGACATGCGCTTGAATTTTTTCCTTGATTATTTTATCTAAATAAGGATAAACATCTTTTGTACAGTGTATAGTCGGTTGTTTGTTTCCTATTTTTTGTGTTTTGGTTCGTCGTGGTCCTTGGTGACTTGTTTTTACTGGTTTCTCTGTTTGTTTTTTGGAGATGGTTTTCCTTTCTCTACTCTACAAGCTGACTCTGTCACCCAATGGATGTTTTTGGCACTTGGTCTACTTTTTTTCTAGTGGCACTCGCAAGGAGTGCCCATCCCCGAGTCGGAGCCAATGTTGGTGCTCAAAATAGGCTCACCCCATTTATGTCTTTGAAAATCTGTTGATTCACGGCCTCTGTCATTTTCTCCTTCCCTGTGTTCTACCTGGTTGGTATTTTTCCATTTTTAATCTGCTCATGGGTCAATGATCATGTACGGGTCCATATTTGTCTTCTTGATTGTTTGTTCCTCTGGAAAGGGTCTGTATTTTGAGTCTCCCATGCTAAGTTCCTTCAAAACTCACATTTTCCCATTTTCTCCATTTTCCATAGTCAAGATCTGTTGTCCTTACTATTTTTTCCCTAAATACTCAAAGAAAAATGAATTGATGTGTCCCTAAAGAATGAATGTGAGCCCTGTAACATTTCTAAACTCTTCGTCCTTGAAGAAAAATTCATTTTAAGGCTCAAATGGATATTTTTCTATATTTTACGGTTTGACGGGCATTTCTCCTAGTCAAATTTGCATCCTTGCATCAAAAAGGGAAATGTGGCATCCTTTGGTTAGAGGCGGCTCGACTGGATACTTCAAAAATTCTATAAAAATCCTCAACTTAAAAATGTGGCCATGTGGAGGAACAACGCTCATTTGAGAATCTAATTTTTGGTCTGGCTTTGAAGTAGCGTTAAGAAGACATGTGGAGGCTTGGCGAGATGCGAGAAACATGGAGGTTTCCAATGGGTTTCCCATACTTAGAAAAATTTCAAAAGGTTTTTGGAAATTCTAGGACACGTGGAGGAATGACGCTCATTTGAAGATTTACTCTTGGGTTTGGCCTTGGAGCAGTGCCGGGAGGACACGTGGAGGGTTGGCAAGGTAGAGACACATGGAGGTTTCCGCTGCTTTTCCCAGACTTAGACAAAATTTTTATGTAGTTGGATACAGTTTGGCAGAACAAGACACGTGGTGAACCCGCGCTCGTTCAGGGTCTTTAACTTGGGCACCATTTTGAAGAAGTGCCATGAGGACACATGGGGCTCTCTGCTCACTTTACATTTTTTCTTGGACTTTTCAATGACCAAGGAAGACTGCCTCAGATCTTGACACATGGCACCTTCCACAGAGCTTCAAGCCTTCAAACAAATTTTTACGGAGCATGACACATGGAGAGCACACGCTCATTCAAGGTTTGAAATTTTAGGGACCTCCTAAAGGTGCACCATTGTGACACATGGCTATTTGAAAAGTCATAAGGGGTGGGGAAGTGGACCATCGGAGGTAGCTTAAAATTTTTGCTTCTTTGCCTCATAAAGGTAAAAATATCAAAAATGGTCCACAAGCCCGATGGAAAAGGTCAAAGCTTGCTACAGTCAATGGCAGAGGTGCGGGGCTTTCGGAGGAAAAGTGAAATTTTTTTCCCTTTGAGGGAAAAGGAGCTAAAGGCATAAAAAGACCTGGGGTCCCATTGGGACCCACATTAGAGACCTGAAGTGGAAGTTCGGAGCTGTGGGGGAAACTTGGAAATTTTTCCTTTTTCCAAAAGAGGGTCAAATGGAAGAATTTTTCCACGATTCCTTTGGATCTCAGCTCAGGACACGTGTTAGACCCATTTTTAGAAGTGGAGGTGCGGAGCAAAATGTAAATTCTTTAAATTTTTCCAAAGGGTTAGAAAAGGTCAAAAAGAAGCCCGGGGCCCATTTTTGAATCTTCCACGTGGATGGCCCATATTCAAATCAAAGATCAATGGTAGCCAGTACATCTAAATCTGATTTCTCCCCCCATTTTTACTGTAAAAATCCTGGGAGTGTGAGTCTTCATCATTTCTTGCTATTTTCTACACACCAAACAGAGAGGTGAGTTAATTTTGATATCTAGAGTTTGGTGGGAGAGATCTGGAGACATATTTCACCATTAAAATGGTCTGAATCTCAAGCCCGATCTAGTTTTCCATTTTTCTTCTCCTAAGCTCGCAAAGAGCCAGATTTGATAGATTTGGGGCGGGAAGTGGTTGGCGAGTGGATGGAAGTGTGTTTGGCCCAAGAAAGGAGTTGAATGCGGGAGATAATCGAAGAGATTTTCCCTCGAGCACCTGGTAACTTCTTGTAGGTCTGATTTTGGGAATCGTGATCGTGATCATGGCCACACTGCTAGCACTTAATGTCTAGATCTTTTGGGAGGGAAAGAAGTTTGTTGTAAATGCTATAAATGACACAAATTCATCGTGTAAATTGTTGGGAGTTTTTTGGAAAGTTCAGGACTGATTTTTTCCAACAGAAAAAATATTGATAGAGCCCATCCATTTTGAGAAGCCGTCTAAAGAATCCTATATATTTATCTTTGTGTCAAATTCTATCGTGTCAAGGGTGGTTGTAAGTATACAACCATTGAAAAGCTTTGATATCGTTCTGGAAACTTTCCCTTTGATCAAACTTGGGATATTCTGTGTAAATCTTTGAGCAAAGTGTATTTATTTTATCTCCGAATGCATACTAGTGGTTTTTTCTTGTTTCTATTACAATCTTGTACCAAAATATGGTCCAATCACAATGGTCTAAGTCCTTGTGATAGTTTAGTGGCATCTGTAATTTCATTTCTCAGAAGAGCCTTCATATGGGAGTGGGATAAATGGTTTAAAATCACTTTTCTTTCGTTTTGTTGACATAGATTATCTGTAAGCCTCTGGGTGTACCTCAGGCATGATTTGGTTTAAATTTTGGTGCTTTATTGGGTTTTCTGACTCAATCCTTCATGATAGAATCCCTTAGGTTATATGAAAGAGTGCTAATCTGGACCTCCATTGAAGCACATATTCTATTTAAGGAAACAATTTAACATTTTGTGGCATTTTGTTGATTGAGTCTTTCCATTTTTCATAAGCTCTCAAGGATTTGGTGAATCAAGTCCATCATGTCTCCCCTCCCTCCAAAAATCTATTTGACAACATTTAATCATACCCATACTACCCCTATTTTTTCTCTGTATACCCATACAATACCAAAATCCATTTACTAAAGTATGCATAACAGATCAGGTTTCCAAATTTCTTTAGTAACCTTTGCCTTGTTGTGAAGATATCCCCATAATATGGAAGTGACAACTCTTGAGAGTCAGGTTTGGTGTGTTGATCATATTTTCCTCAAGGTATTCTCTATAAAAATTTATGCAAAAGAAAGGTATCTTTATCTCCTTTTAAATAACAGAGGTTACAAAATAGGTTATCTTACCTTGGTTGAAAGGCACAACCTAAAATAGTTAGGATAAGATCACATCCTTTTAAGGTGCTACCCACTCCCTTCAACACCTGAGTGATAACAAGTCAGATAGAGTGCTTCCCCGACTACAAAATGACATACATAATCATCTATCTTCCTCTTAGTGTCCTGTCAAAAAATCCTGATGCTGCTTGGTCTTTGAAGGAGGTTAAATCTGGGTACCAACATAGTGCGTACATTATTTTTTGATTTTTTAAAACAACTCGCATTGATAGAAATAATTTGTAGGATATTTTTAGGTTTATTAGGGTTATTTCCTATAATAGCGTAAATTATTATGCCTATATATTTGTGCCTAATGTTAAATGAAATACATAGAGGAATTATTTCTATGCTCATACCTTTTATCTAGTATAAGAGCTTGGTCATCCACGTATCTTCTAGTCTACATGGTCGATTATTGCATGTGCAAGGTGAGCTATTCTGTCACACTGGAACATTGCATGTGTTATTAATCTTTCCAGATTTGTGGATATGTGAGGGTAGTATATTAAATCATTGAAAGAAGTCTATACAAATTATCAGAGTTATTTTTTCAAGAAGATAAAAGTGATTTTAATTTGTTGGTTCACATACGTGATCACCATTGGCATCCAAGAGCTCTAATAATTGAATAGTCCCAAAATAACTTGGATTAGGCATGTTTCTCTATTGTCAGTGTGAAAGAAGGAACAATTAGGTGCACATTTGTGAAATCTAAGGCGTATAAATCCTGATCTATAGGCTTCTTGAAATAAAATTCAAGTCATGTAACTGTATTGAAACCTGCATCAAAGCATAAGTCTGTGGATTTTTGAAATCACAGGAGTGGTGTAGTTATTCAACGTGTCTTCCCTCCCACATTTTCTACCAATATCAACTCAACAAATTATTTGACCATAGATCGAGCTCACTAGATTGAGGTAGAATCAAGCGATGAGTGAGCCCTCTCCAAACAAACAACCTCTAAACTAGCAAAAGCAAACTTGCGTCCAAGCACAAAAGTGAGTTGATCATCTCGTGTATTTAATGATGAATCATCTTATCTCTACCTACGTAACATCTCCTAAATTTTTTATAAGTGTTTTCTCATATATTTGGCATTTTATAGATGCAGACATGTGTACTTGCAAAATACCACAAAAAGGTGTTTCATTCTATTTAAGTCTAAAAATTTGTATTAAAAAAAATCATCACATCTCACAATGGAAGTCCCGCTAGAAAATTTTAATGGTCTCAATTTTCAAACATGGAAAGTGAATATTCAAACGTAGGTAATGAACAAAAATATCTGGAGGATTGTACTTCCCACTTCCCTTTGACACCTTTTTTGTTATTGATTTCGATATTTTCGACTATACTTATGGATATTATTGTAGCTTTTTGATTTAGCATGATGTTAGATGGTTAGAGATACTATATTATTGTTGATTTCAATTCATATATATGACGCGTGTGAATTATTAGAGACATTTTATATTGATTTTTATATGTTGTCGACATGATTATATGTATAATTTATGCCATGTGATATTTTTCATCACATTGAGTAGGCCTTAATAATTGAACTAATGTTGTGATCATTTTGACATGGATGAAATGTAAAAATAGATATGTTAGAAATTGTAAATTATATCGTAATTTCCTAGATGATGATTTGAAACATATATAGATGATTGTGGATTTATACTACACATTTTATTTTGGATGTTTTAATGTGACCATAAGGCTGAAGGAGGTGTTATGTGTTTTTGTAGGTAAATATATTCACAGTTAAACATTGAGGGGATTGAAGACCAACCACATTGGAATTCTAGGTGAATTCAACAAGGGTTACCATGGTAACATGTATTGTGTGTATGTTTGAGTTATTTTTAGGGGGAAATTGTGACCAAGGTGTTTTATATTGTCTTTTATTTAGTTTTCCTTTAATTGATGTTAGTATGTGATTTTTAGTGATGTAATTCATTGTATTAATTGTTTGGAATTTGGTGTATGTATTTTACCCTTTATTATTAATGGGTTGTAGTGTCTTAATTAAAGCTAATTTAATCTTGTCCTAAACTAATTATATATGTGACCAAATGAATTCATTTATTAGAGTAGACTTCTCTTGGATTTTGTGTTGTAAGTTGAGTGCTTGGGGATCTTGAGTGTTGTACACTCTACCCCTTCATGGAAATTCGAATTTGGCCTTAGGGGCCAATTTTGGAGGCTTGTGGGACAATTCAAACTTGTCCCACACCTCTTAAATTACTATAAAAACCCTACCTATGGGTTGGGGGGGTCAAAAATAGACCCCATTATCTGTTTTGGGAAGATAAAAAAAGGTAAAATCTTTATTGCACTTTCTTTCTTGTAATTAATGTTTTCATTAGGGGGTGTGGGCTTAGATTGTGTGTATAAGTAAAATGTCATATCTTCAACCACTTATTAATTTTTCTTTGGAGCATGGGGTTGACTAGGGTGATGCAGTGGTGGAGAGGAAATGATGGTGGCATCCTACTTGGAGCCACATCCTCCTCCTCTCTCCCTTCTCTATTTATTGAAGTTCTTTTGCTTGTTTGGGGGTTTACTTGATTATTTTGTGCTCTTGAATTTTTGGGAGTTAGAGGATTTTGGAGAGCTTTCGGTATTTGTGGGAGCTTTTTGGTGATTTCTTGGGTGGGAAGGAGCTTGGAGATTGAATCTTGGAACAAGAAAGGAAGGGGCTTTACTCTTGCTTATGTTTTCCTTTAGTTAAGTATACGTGCTTGTTATTTTTGAGAATTTTAGAATCCTTTTTGGGTGCTTGGGTAGATTGCCTAAGTGTGGTGTAGGAGGGGAGTATGGGGAGAATTCATGTAGGGATGCATAAGAGTTATTTCTTGTTTTAGAGGGAGTTTTGGTTGGGTGCCCCAAATTGGACAAGGAATGCTTGCATTTCTTACTTGTTCTTATATGAGGGAGGAATAAGAGTAATGAGGGAGGCATAAGAGTGCGTGGGAGGCATAAGAGGTACTTGAGGGAGGCATAAGTGTATGTAGGGGATTTGAGATATGCATTGGAGGCTTTTAAGGTGGGCCCCCATTTCCCATTGGGAGGCATAAGTTGCCTCCCCATAGGTTCTTGCTCCTTTCGCTTTCATTTTTAAGCCTTGTTATTTTGTTTTTTCTTCCTTCTTGTATGGTAGCATGAGTTGAATGTATTTTGGAATGGTTGTGAAATATTTTGTGTTGTGTTGTGGAAGGTTGTTGTCGCCATGTGTTAGATTCACCTCTCATTGTGATGTGGTTGGGGCTCATGGTGTCAATGAGGAGGATGGCTTCTCCTCCTCATTGGATATTTTAGTTGGGTGGAGAGTGTTCCCTCTCCCCCCATTTTTTTTGTGGATCAAGTAAATCATGAAGGATCTCTCTTGTTTGTGTTGTGAAGCTTGGAGCTTTTGTTGAAGTCCTTAATAAATTCCTTCTTGTGATAAAACTCATTATCATTCCCACTATAGGTGGAAGATTTGTAATATTGTGTTTAGCTCTAAAGGAAATGTTATATTGTAAGTTGTAAGTTTATTTGAACGAAGATCATTGAAGAGTTGGAAAACTTCCTTTCTCTTTAAAATTATATTATGTATAGAAATGAATCAAAATGGAAATCATCTTAAAGAACTTAGCTTTAGTTGTATTGTGAGAAAAGAAGTTCTTTGTTTTAAAAGAAATGGGTTATACTCAATGAGAAAAGAAAGTTTACTTTCATTGTGAAATTGTATTATTTGTAAATGAGAAAGAATAAATATAAAAGTTGTAAGATGTTAAAAATGTATGCATAGTAAACTTGAATGTAGAGCCAAGTTGTTATAGTTACAGTTATCTCAATTTTCCCCCCAGAAAAATTGATCAAACCCGACCCTACACAGGAAGAATTCTAAGGGGCATTTATGTCGAACGAGCCTATGTTTCAAATCTGACAGTCAAGTTACAAGTGGACTCAGAGATGGAGAAACCAGAGGCTCAAGGGAGGAAAACAAAATCAAGAAGGCCAGAGGATCTAAGGGGAGAAACCAGGAAAGGCTCAAAGTATTTGGGCTTTACAAACGATTCAGACTGGGCCCAAATTGGTTAAGTATGGAAAATACGACGGAAGCTACCACACTCTTTAACGATGCACCTTCAAGGGTCAAGGCCAAGGACGGTTCCCCAAATAACCACAAAGATTCCATGTTTCCTAGGCCTAAAAAGGAGGACAAAAGCCGGCCATTGAAAAGTCCCAAACGCATGGAAGGAGCCACATGTCATCTCGACAAAATTTTAAAAGTAAGATACCAAGGCCAAGACTCGAACTAGCGTGAGCTCTCCACATGGTCAGGGTCAAACAAAATTCAAATGGCAGCGGGCCAAAATTAGTTAAGTATAAAAGTGTTTGGCAGAAGGCACCAAGTGTCTCAATGGTGCACATTCAAAGGTGCGACCCAAGAGAAGAGAATCAAATGAGCGCGAGGGCTTCCACGTGTCTAGGGTTTGAGAAAGGCATCGACCCAAAATCAGCTAAGTATTGTAGACTCGTGGAAGGAACCAAGTGTCATCTCAGCATATCTTCAAAGGTAAATCTAAAAAGCGGGGTCTCTCAAACAAATGCCAAGTCTTCATGTGTCTCAGGTAAAACATATGGCCCCTCTAAATAAAAGGAATTAGCCAAAATGTAAGGAAACATATTAAAGATGTGAAAGAAGCCACGTGTCTTCTCAGTGCAACTTCAAAAAAAACATCCAAAAGCGGTCCCCAAACGTGTGCTAGCTCGACACGTGGCCATGCTTTAAGTCAAGGTGGGAAGGTGGGTTATCGAAGGTAATTCAAACTTTTTGGCTTGAAAAGGCGTAAAGTATAAAAATGAGCCGCACCTCTACTGACGCCCAAGGAGCCCACTTGTCAGGCCCTAAATTACATGCGGGCCTACGGGCCTGGGGAGGAATTTTTGCCCAAATGAAAAAATGCACACCGGTGGGTCCGAAAAATGTTTTTTTTGACAAAAATGAATTATGGGGCTGCAAGGAGTTTTTTGCATTTTTGTTATTTTTTGTGAAAAGGTGCAAAGTGAATTTTAGGCCTGTAGACTCGTTCTGCTAAACTAGTTTTTCACCATTTTTGTATGGACTCGACTCAAATATTCAAATGGACATATCTTTTCAATCCAGTGCCTGAAATTCAACAAATTTGGAACCATTGGAAAGGTCTCAACCTCGCATATGCCATGGAAATCTGAAAATTTAATTTTGATGGGGTTAGGTGGGTAAAAAATTTGGAAAACATCTTCATCCCATTAATATGCAATCTAATTACTCCAATAACCAGATCAGATTTGATTTTATCTGCCATTTTTCCTTCTTTAACATGCTGAGCAGACATAAAGAGATAGACTCAACAGATTGTGGGTAGATTTGTAGGGGTATTGATGGCTGGTAGATGAGCTCCAAATTAGGTTTCCCACCTCTTTTCTTCTCCTCTCTTCATTGCATCTATAAAGGAAAGAGCTTGGATTGTTGTAAAGGGTTGGACATTTCTATTTTGTACCCTCCCTTCTTCCCTTGTCTGCAAGTGAATTCGTGGAGTTTTCCAAACCTCCCATTCAAATTGTAATACAAAGTTTTGCGTCTTGGCTACTATAATGTACTGTATCAACTTTGGAGTAATAATATATATTTTTGGATGATTCTCAACCCTCTTATGTGTTCATTGTTATCTTCTGATCTCTCATTATAGTTTGGTTATCTGTGCATAGTGGTTGTATTGCATTTCTATGGTTTGTGTTAGATTTTGTAACGCCCGCATTTTACACACACAAATAAAACAGTAAAGATACCAGGATATTTTTTTTTTTGTTACTTACATTTCTCACTACACAACACCACAAGTTCCAAGAAGAGAAACTCAACAACACATATGAAAACTTACATAAGTCATCAACTCACATAGACACATGACAACCCCAAATATAAGTTTATACCACACTTTCCCCAATGAACGAATGCTAGCAATAATCACTATATCCGTAATATCTATGTATTCATGTGATATGTGATAACATGTGTGTCATTAATTAGGGGGCATATGGTGATTGTATGTCCCCTACTTTGTTGTACTTTCAATTTTGGTGCATTGTGTGGAACGTTTATGTGATTGTATGTCATGGAACACTGTTATGTTATACTCGTAATTTTACCAGGTGTAAGACTTTATGGTTATTGTTCATATACATCATTGTGTTAGGAATGGAGTTATATGTTATGTTTTTTACCTTACACTAATGACCCTAAGGGAAGTAACTAGTAAAAGTGTATGTTTGAAGAGAGGAGGCATGAAACCGGTTTCCATAACCTTGAGCCGAGTATGAGTTAGGAAGTGCAGTCTCATGTAGATTGAAAAACCTTTTCAAAATATTTAGTATACTTCAAGCTTTCTTAGTATATTATGAATGTGCACCACCTTAGGCTCAACATATGCAAACTAGAGTCCCTACTCTTTCCTATGTGGGTTGTTCATCAAAAAATCCTATGTGATATTGACTATGTGGATCCTTGTACATGTGATTGGGAGATATATGGAGATATGATCATTTACGGTTATATGTATTTTTTTGTGAGCCGAGGCTCGATATCTGAGTGCTAGAAATTCGATGATTAGCCCTTTGGTGGCCGCAAAAGGGCCATGTAGTGATCATAATGTTCTATTTCTAAGCTTTAGTTTTATTTGCAATTGATGTTCTTTTCTATTTTCTTGAAAGAACCAATATTTTTCTTAATTGATGTATTCTTAAATTTCAGTCATATAGTTTTATTTGTTCTTACCAAAGACCTTTGTATTACTGCAATTTTTCACTCTTGCTTAGTTTGAAAAATTGGATTTTGAGCTTAATGTTTTCTAGCTTAGCCCAAGGCTTGGAATTTTTTCCACTTGGAATTTGAAACATATTTTTATGTTGGTTCTAATGTCATTATGTGTTGGATTAAGGTAATGGGATTCACCATAGAGTGGTTGAACCTATGGACCCACTTTGTTGTATGGGGGTATGCCCCAAGGGGGTCATATGGTTGTGTAGTATTGAAATACAACTTACTATACTACTTGGGTAGAGGTGATGTGGCTCTATGTGCCTAGGGCCATGGGGTGACCTGATCTCATTAAATGAAGAAATAAAATTATGGGGATCTTGGTGAGTGACCCTAATATTTTTTTTGGTATTATGATTCTTATGTTCAGGTGACGGGGATACTTTGTGAGTCACTCGACATAAATTTGGCACTATGATTCTTACAAGGTGATGAGGCTCTATGGTGAATGACCCAGCTCCATTTTGATACTATGGCTCTTATGTTCAGGTGACGAGACTCTTTGGTGAGTGACCCGACCTGATTTGGTGCTATGATTAGTCTCTTTATCGGGAGACTTATGGAGGTATATGAGGCATATGGATTTTTTTTGTAATTCTTTGTGAGAGGTGTATGGAGTTATTTTTTGATGATTTGGGAGGTATTTGGAGATGATATGTATATTTCATGAGTTACTCATGTTAGTCATGTTATTTATTTTGATGTTTGAGGATTTTTTCTCCTCCTTGTTGACATGTGGTATTAGATCTTATCTTGTTATTGAGTGGTTATAGTCATGTAAAATCAATTGAATAGATATTACGTGATGACTTATTTTATACAAGGCATCTGTTTCGTATATTGGATCTATGCTTGGGGCATGTATGTTGTGTCCTATGTTGGGTGTGTCATTATATTCTTCCCATTGGCTGGGATGATAGTCTTGTTGGTGTATAGTCATGAAAATGTGTTAAAAAGGTCTTTTGTGGGTTACTAGTATTGTACATTGGACCTTGTGTGACATTATGATGTCAAATGTTTTGGGATACCTTACAAACATTTGATAATTTAAATTATTAATAAGTGATAACATTGTGAACATTCAAAAAAATGAATTTACAAACGGTAAATTTAATAAATTGTGAATACACTTATGATAAAACACAAGTCAAAGTGTTACAAAATGATTATCAAATCCTGATTTGAATTCACTGTGGATTTGAATAGTCAAACCATGAAATTTTATGAGATTGCAACTAAGTAAATTTTTTAAGGAAAATATGAATTGATAAATTCTCTCGATGAATTGATAAAATGAAAAAAAAATGAAAAAAAAAGATTTGTTTTCATTATAAAACTCCTTTGGATGTAAATGGGGAAAGTATTTTCGATGTTTAAATTTTTACTTTTTTTTACACTATTTTACCATATAATATTTCATATTATATGCTCAAGCCTTTTATGTATCCTTACAACTTCTGTTAAAATATGGATAGTGACATATTTTAAACGCCTTTTTAGACCTATCATTTTCCTTCTATAATAAGAAAGGAACACATTTTGAGATCATGATGCTTAACCATAATGAGACACTAGTTAACATTGTCAATTTTAGAAATAATGGGTTAGTTACAGAGAATGCAGACCTAGATGGTGGAATGTGCTAAACAGAGTGCTTACACATCCATCATAAAACCAGTCCACTTGTGGGTCAGATCAACCTTACAGGTAGAGATAATTCTGTAAGCAAATATCTCCTAGTTTTTCTATATACAAATTTATTGATCTAGATTTGTATCTGTGTCTAGAGCGGGTTGTTTTGTCTCTAAGATAAAACAAAACTTCTTCTTGCTACTACCTTGTTTTTGTATGCAGAAGAAGAAGAATGAAATTGAGGATTAGGAGGCACTTCATTCATTCATATTTTCTAGTTGTATTGATCTCACCTCTTCTGCTTCTATCCACTTGTATTATGTGCACTATAACCTTTGCAACACCATGCTCAAGGTAGATGACTACTACCACTTCATTATTCCTTCACTTTCTCTTTTATTTTGAATAGTTGTTCTATGGATTAATAAGACATTGAAAGTGCCCTTTTCTACTATCCCACTTATGTCTCTACTAGTTTTTGTTCTTTTAGTCTTCCTCTGCATGAAACACTATGTTTTTGCATTTTTACCAATGCAAAATAGTGGGGGAAGCTTTTGTATTATTTCGTTATAATTTACACACTTATGGATGACACCCATGGTTTTTTCTAGAATTTTCTCATTCCTGTGATCTAAATAAATGTGTTGGAAGGGTAAGCACAACAAGTTGGGGGACAAAAAATGGGTCATAAGTGGACATGATATTGTAAAAAAACTGCAAAATCTCAACTTGTAGGGATTATTAGCAAATTGCGCAGTAAAAATTGGAAAACATTATATAAATATGAATCGCAGAATCTAGAATTTAGTTTCTAAACTACTATTTAAAAAAAAAAAGTTTATCTATGTTAAACACTCCAAATTATATGACTTGGGTTTTTTTTAAACACCTATAAGATTATAGTCTATTTTCCCATGATTTGGATGACCAAAACTTGTTAGTTTTTTTTTCTTTGGTGAAAAGTTAGATACGACTATCTATCTTGGGATAGATTTTATTTTGTATTTTTTGAGCAGATATTTTTTTTAATGATTTTTTTCATGAAAGTGGTCTAAATTGGATTTTTTGTACCATTCCTTTTGAGAATTTTTTAACGGAGCACTTTCCATTGGAGCACTGTTACCCGTCATAACTACATAAAAATATATCAAAATCAAATACATTTATTTTTAAACATGAATAGAATTTTTCCACGCTTGGGATGGTATAAGTTTTATTACATTATGATAAGTGAAACAAAAGTTGTAGTCTTAAACGTCGACATGAACATTCATGGGAAAAAGTGTGTTAAAGACCTACTGTTAGTAAAAAATTAGACATGAATATAACTTTCTCCCCTATGCAATGGTACTATTTTATAAAATTTTTTGATTCTTCGGCATGGTTCAAGTCCGAGGAAGAGAAATTTTTACGTTTTTGGCATTTCACACGCCATAATGACCTCCCAAATCTATGGTTTTCAAAAAAAGAGATTTCCTGAGCCTTGAGGGTCAGATTTGGTGATACAGTAAGAACCATGATCACATTTTATTAACCTCGATCGCGGTTCTAAAATGGTGGGAAAAATGAGGGTCGTGGTTTTTTTTTGGTAATAGAGAACCACGATCACACTTTTAAAAAACTGCAATTGCACTTTATAAAGCTCTATCACAGTTTTCACAAAGCGCGAGCGTGCTTTATAAACCTTTCCCAAGTTGATCATGCTGATAGGTTCAAATTTCACCTTGGATAACAAACTCGTGATCACGGTTTTTAGTACCGTGATCATGGTTTGTAAAACATGATCGTAATAGGTTCATAAAATTTGGAATTTGATGTCCAAACTTTTTTGTCCCCGTGGTAACTTGTTGCACTCACCTAATTTGGGATTTGATGTCCACTTTTTTGTCCCCTAACTATCCAAACATTAAAAAAGTAGTTTTTTTCCTCATTGAACCACACGCCATGCTAGCAAAGATTTTAGACTATGATAAAATTGAATGTTTGTTTTGATGGTTATTGTTGAAGGGTCATGGAATCCAATGGTTTTCGGATTTAACAAGATGGGTTTGTTGGCAAATAGAATTTATTATTCTCTCCAAACTCCTCAACCTTTCTAACATTTAGTATTTTATTTATTTATTCCCTATTGTGTTGTATTGATCCCTTTTAGGGACACCATGAGTTTATTTTTATAAAAACCTCCTCTATGTTCATTACATACAAATGGCAGCCACACTGTTTATTCCTGTCATTTTAGATATTGTAGATAAGAGAAATTGGTGGAAACTATGTGGGTTTTTTTCTTGGTGCTTACTGATCAAGGTGCTATGGTTATGGGAATAAAAGGAATGGTTTTTCATATGGGATAAAATTATGCTTGGTGAGAAGGCCTTGGAAAAAAGAAAATCAATAAAAATAGGAGGGCAAAGGTAAACTCAAATTTCATGAAGAGTCTCAATGTAATTGGGTTGGTCTATTTTGTGATGCAAAATGGTCCCATGGAATGTCATGACTACTATATATGCACAAAATGGATTAGTAGAAAAGGAATCAAGAAACTTTCAACGAAATTCTTTTTTCCAGTCAAGATCCATGGAAAAAAATCCCTTACTTGATGTCTCCAACAAGCATCTTGAAAATGGTATGTAATTTCTTTTTTCTCTTGTACTAAATTTCACTTTCATCATTTCATGCATTTGGAAATTAAATGTTAATTATTAGGAAATTTAACTCTACACAATGATAAAACCTTAGTTTATTTGGAACTGTCAAACATCAAAAAAATTAATACCCCGAATTATACGCATAGAGCACCACTCCTAAATACCGCAAACCTAAAACTCCTTGCAAGACCCCTACTAACATGGCACACGTTGGGCAAAATTAAGCAAGTTTTTTTAACTTAATTAATGCACTTTCATGTCAAATTTTGAATCCGACATAGCTTATAAGTCACTTTTAGTGACGTGTTCATTTTAATAAAACACGATTAGTTTCGGCATAAGGTTGCCGCTTAGTTTGGATAAAAAATAAGACCAGTGCCACCTAACTCTAGAATTATAATAAGTGAATCATCACCCACCTTCATTTCAATGAAAACACCTTTGAAGACTTATTTTTCTAGTGGGTTTTGGGGCCCACTAGTCGCTGAGTGACTAGAGTCATTGACGTAATTACATAAATTGGCCTCAGAGTTTCCCTTGTAACTTGAGCTTTGTTCATCATTGTCTTCCGTCAGACATAATTAATTATCTATATATGGGGGAATAAGTAGGAATAAATAAAATTTGTGATCAAACATGATACCAGAGTATTTAAAACCAATTTTGTAAGCACTTTTGTTGTGTTGCTCATTTTTCTCGACTTACTACTTAGCTATAATATCCTTCTGGGAGTCGTATTTGACTTCTTTCCACTTTTGTCACCTCGTAATACCATCATAATTATATGAATAATATTATTTGATACTTTATTTTGTATGAATGGATTTTGAAATGTATGATTTTTTCTCTCTCTACCCTCGTCTCTCTCTAGAAGTGACTATGATACTTTGATCAATTTGAAAATGTAAATGAATTGGAAAATGTAAATGGGTTTGAAATAAAATGAAAATAGACATTAAATCCAAATGGTTATAACATTGTGAATGGAAAATAAAAACGTCTCTTAGCTTTCTCTCTCATCCTTACTCTCTCTCTAGTACCAAAATGTTAAGTGCAAATGAATGTGAAAGTGTGAATGCGTGAGAAAAAAACTTTGTCTTCTTATCTCTCCTTACCTCTCCCTATCTCTTCTATTTAATTGAATTTTTTTCAAAATGATGAATGTGTGGATTTATGCTTAAGTGTAGGGGATTGCCATACCAATTTTAGGAAATGACCTTGGGGTGGATGCATGTACCCAAAAAATAGGAGTAGTAAAATGAGACTTGTGTCTTTTATTATCATGCTATCTGAAGGTAATGTAGTTTTTTAGAATATTTTAGTAATATTTTTATGAATATAATGTATTATTTTCATTATTTCCATGATGTATATGCTAGTGTTGCGTATTGGGAAAATATACCATTTCATACATAGTTGTACTTTTTCTTGTTTTACGAATGTTACTCTTAGTTGTAATTGTGTATATTATGTTAAGTAAATGAAGTTGATTGTATCATGTTTCTTTGGAAAGTGATAGAAAATAATCCTTCATAGTACTATCAAAATAAATATAAGCGGATGAAACTGGAATGTTTTCATTTAAAATGATGAGTGTCGTCAAAATTTTGGATACGATTGTTAGTGTTGCATTGACCTAGGAAATATCTTAATCTTCAAATAGAAATATCAACTTACATTTGTGTTTTTTTATTTTGAGTGGGAAGTGACAAAGCAAACATATCACTTGAAATATTTACCTTTGTTGAATGGAATGATCCTCTCTAGTTTTCCTTGAGTTATATTTTCTTTGATCACCTTCCATGGTCCTAAAGACTTTCGGGTGCCATATGTGTTTGTGTGTTCCTCCTTAGGAACCTAATTCAGATCATTCACATGGGTATGCAAGTGTGTAAGATTCCCTAGTGTGAGGAATAATGTCACTTTAGTGGAATACAAGATGACATGTTGAGCTTGAATTCTCATGGTTTTTTTAGACTAAAAAACATTAGAATTGGAATATAATGAATAGCGGTTACGACCACATAGTATGTTAGGTTATACATTAATGCACTATTAAGAATTTAATTGTAAAGTAAAATTTATGTCTTGGCCTTATTCCATAACATACCCTTGTGATGTTGGCCTTATAGTTTTAAGTTTTGTGGAGTTTTTTTTGGAATATATAGGGTAAAAAGAGGGTTTCAGAAGGTCCCACAACCTTATACAAGAAAGCCCTTCTGGCCAGAATTAGCAATATAGTTCATAGCAAAAAAGTACCCAAGGAGATTCCAAAAAAATGGAAACAAAAAGGACAAAAGAGGAAAAGAGGAGAACATTAGAAGAGATTTTTTAGCTCAGTAATAGCAGTTCTGGCTCTGGGAGATCCCAAATCCTCCGCAAGCTGTTTCGTGAGGGTGATGAGCTCCGAGAAATCTTTGGCAATGGCGCTCCTGGTAAAATCAGTGAAGGCCTCCCAGGCCTTCAAGGCACCGAAGGCTCGTTGGAGCTTGTTTTAAATAGATGACACCAAATCGACTCTGCGTTCATCCCTTTGTGAGTCAACAATCACATGCTCAGCAGGAACTAAGTCCAAATTCAGAGAAGATTTTAGAGTGTCAGCAAGAGGTTTACTGTCAGTGAAGAGAAAATTGTCACCAACAGTCTAAGAAGTGGGGTCATCCACAAGCTGGTTCATCTCCCTCTGCTCCAAAGCTAGGGAATCAGGATAGAGCTTGGTGAGGCCCAAAATGTCATCGGCAAGACAAGTATCAGGGCTAGAAACCAGGGAGGCAACTTTAAAACTGGTGTCAGTGCCTTCCAGTAATAGGCACGAAAGGAGTGGGGGAAAAATAGGGGGAGTAGAAGGCTCAGAAACAACGTGAGAAGGGGTAAGAATGGTGACATTTGAGTCTGAGTCAGAGGAAAGGTGCAGGAAACGGTGGTGGCGAGAGGAGAGGAGGGAGGTGGAGGGGGGACGGGAGTAAGGCGAGGGAGAATGGTGACGACGACTAGTTTTGGGGGGAAAGTGAATTAAGTCGGCATACGAAGCAACATCAGAAAAAAGTAAGTATAGTAATCCCTGATGAAGGATAGCCCCTTCCCCGTCATGTGCCAGCTGAATAGAGTGCTCTAAAGATTGATAGAGGAAAGCCACCAGATTAATCTTTTTTCCCCAATGCAGATGAGAAAGGATGAAGAAGTGAGGTCTGTAGACTAGATGATAGTGGGAATCAATGGTGAAATAATGCATGATGACCTCAACAACTCTGTTCCATGTGGAGGCAGGGAATCACGAGTGTAGCCAGAGCGATATTTGATCAGCTTGTCCCCTAGAGCAATGAAGTCCTGCATTTCAGCATGCAGCAAGCGCTTAAAATAGATGTCACCGGTGGCTGGAAGACCTGTGGCATCAACGATAGCATTGACGGAGATTGTAAAATGCATGTTGCTAATATGGACCTACCCCTTTGACCAGGAATCCATAACAACGCATGAGACCAGGGCCGAGTAGCCCGCCATTCTCTCAAGGAAAGTAGTGATACCATTTTCCAATAAAATATTTCAGACCTCCGCATCTTCTTTAACCGAGTCGCAGGCAGCAGGTTCAATTTACTTCAGTTGGCCACCCATATTGTTGAGGAATTTGGAAAAGTGCAGAAGAGAGAGTGCTGGAGGTATTTAAAAATCCCACCTAGGGCGTGGGAGCTGTCAGCTTCACCATCATTTTCCTCCTGCCAGCTCATCATGTGATTAAGGGGAGGAATTACTCCATGTGTGTAGAAATCCTCCACATCATAACACATCTGCCTCATCAAATGATTCAGCGCCAAAGGTCTTTTCATAATAAATCAAACATAATTGCCACCACCTTTTGAGGAGGCCATAAAGGTGTTGCTGAAACCCATATCAGCTCACCCTTCCACCAGTCAACATTGGGATAGATCATTTTGAGGGATTTGGAAGATATCAGCTGGGAAGTTATCCATCCAGCTTTGTTGACTCTTAAGAAGAACTCCAATGTTAGCTAAGTGGTCCGCTGCTTTGTTCCCCTCCCGGAGGACATGCTAGAACTGAATTTGCTGGAAATTCCTTTATAGGATTCTGATATCAACTATGACATTTTGGATTGACCATTGACCATAATCAGCAGACTGCAGGAGATTGATGATGTTGAGGGAGTCACTTTCAACTTGGAGAGGATCATTACCAAATTTGATGGCCAACTCAAGGCCTTTGAGGATGGCCATGGCTTTCGCACGATGGTTGGTGCCATAGTTAAGATTATGAGTAGAGGTAGCAATGATGGAACCTGAGGAGCAACAAAGAAGGGCTCCTCCACCTGATTTACTAGGATTGCCTTTTTAGGCCCATCTATATTAATTTTTCTCCAGCTCAGAGGGGGAGGAAGCCATCGTACTAATCCCTGATCAGAGGAAGTGTCTTTACTTACAGGAAGAATAACCAATAACCGCTGCCACTCCCGAGAGTTACAAATTTGGATTTTTTGCTGATATTTAGACCAGAGGTGAGAGTTGAGATTATCCTGGAAAGTAAGAGCTATCTGGGTAGCCACCCGATCAGGTTCAAGACTCTGGTCTTTGAAGATTCTTCTGTTCCTTTCTTTTCATATGCCCCATATGCTATGTGGGAGGAGAAGTTTCTAGGTAGGACCAGAGCCGTGTGAGTGAAGGGGGAGCTCCATTAAGAGAGGGTGTCCTGAATGGACTTAGGGAAGGTCTAGAACACACCCATCTGTGATAAGAACCAATGCTAGATAACTTGTGAAAAGGGATAGTGGATCAAAAGGTGGGAAGAGGATTCTACCTCCTTAGTGAAAAGTACACATCTAGTGGGAAGAGAGAAATCCCTCCTTTTCAAATTTTCTCCAGAGAGGAAAGCATTCTTAGAGGAGAGCCAGGAAAAAAAACCAATTTTAGGGATGATCTCCTTTGGCCAGAATTTGGTGAGGGGAGGACCAGAGTTAGTACAATGCATTGAAAGGTAAAAAACCTTAACCGAGAAAGAGCTAGATAGGGAGAGGGGCAAAATTAGCTCATCTTCATGTTGGGAGAAGGGGATATAGATGGATGAGAGCATGGTTCTAAGTGAACAGGAGCATGCTCTACTGATCACTTATATCATCCCAAACCTAAATATTCTAATAGGGAATGGAATTCACCACCTTCTAATAGCCAGAAACTAACCTTCCCTACTTATTAATGAAGCTTCTTTTCATCGAATCCCATGAGGGATTGCGATCAAGCGGCTCGACACCAATCTAATGATCTCGCCAGAAGTCAATAAGTCTACCATTTCCAAATCTCCATTTAGTGCCAGCCTGGATAATGGGGAGGGAACTAATAACAAAATTCCAAATGGCTGAACCACGAATTGGATTTGAGGTGAGGAAATATTCATTATTAGAAAGGTACTTAGCTCTGAGAAGCTGAGCCCAATGAGAGTTACCTTTAACAATGTCCCAGCCAAGTTTGGCAAGGAGGGCCACATTCGTGTCAACCATCCTTCTTAATCCTACCCCACCCTGAGAGGTCGGCTTACACACTTCCTTCCAGGAGTCAAGATGGATCCTATTTCTTTCTTCCGTCCCAGACCATAGGAAGTTCTTTTGGATTTTTTCAACCACCTCCTTCACCAAGTTGGGAACTTTGAGAAGGGACATGAAGTAAGTAGGAAGAATTTGGAGGGTGGATTTAACCAGTTGGAGTTTGCCAGCCTAACTGAGCAGAGCCCCTTTCCAGGCAACGAGATTTTTTTGATATCTTTCAATGAATGGATTCTAGATATTTTCATTTTTCTTACCATGGAAGAGGGGGATACCAAGATAAGAAGTGGGGAGGTCCACAATATAGCATCCAAAAATATCAGCAATCTTTCTCTGGGTCCTAGGAGCAGTGTTGATGAAGGAGATGCTGCTCTTGTTGAAGTTGATACTTTGCTGAGAAACTGCTTGATAAAGAGATAGGATATCCATGAGAGCCCGAGCTTCAATCACAGAGGCAACACTTAACAGCAAAGTATCATCAGCAAACTAGCTATGAGTGGCAGAAGGGAAGCTGGAGGTGATTTTCAGACCTGAAATGACAAACTGACTTTTAGCAGTCTCCAGAGCTCTGTTGAGGGAGTCTTCCATTAGAACAAAGAGAAAGGGTGACAGGGGGTCACCTTGCCTAATACCTCTACTGCTTTTGAAGAATCCTGCCAGAATGCCACTAATAAGAATAGAGAAGCAAGGAGTCGCAATACAAGAGAAGACTCAATTGCACCATCTTTTATCGAAACCATGTTTTTCCATGACCCTAATTAAAAAAAGCCAGCTGACTCTGTCAAATGATTTTTGCATATCAAGCTTTAGGATCATTCCAAGGGATTTCGAGTGATAGGCCGAGTGGATAGCTTCATGAACTGTAATGATACCACCTTGGATGATCCGCCCATTAATAAAACCATTCTAGATTTACGAGATGAGGACATTCATTAGGGGTTTAAGCTTGGAAGCCAACATCTTAGTGATAATCTTGTAAGCGGTGTTGCATAAATTGATTGGCCTAAAGTTGGAGACATCTTTTGAACTATGCACTTTTGGGGCAAGGGATACAAATGTGGTATTCCATTCTTTTAGAAGGTTGTTACTGATTTGGAACTCATTAACCGCTTTGAAGAGATCCTGCTTGATGGTCTCCCAGAACACTTGGAAGAAAGCAACATGAAAACCATCCGAACCTGGAGCTTTGTCCCTTTTCATGGCGAAGAACGCTTTGTGAATTTCCTCCATAGCAAAAGGTTTGATCAGATTATTGTTCATCTCTGAAGATACAAGTTGGGGGATATGTTGGAGCATGGAGGCCATTGATTTCTCTGAAGGAGGATGATCGACCTGGAGGAGGTTGGAATAGAAGGAGATGAGCTCATTGGAGATATCAACCTCAGATTTTAACACGGAACCTGAGGACGACACTAGCTCTCTGATCTTGTCTCTTCTCTTATGCTTAGAGGCAGTGATGTGGAAGAATTTGGTGTTATGATCCCCTGCTTGAGCCAAAGGGCTCGAGAGCGTTGCCTCCAATAGGTCTCCTCTTCTTGAAGCGTGTTGTGGTAATCACTGAGGAGGGAGGTTTATTTTTTGTGAAGGTGATCTAATCTCCCCTCAATTTCCATTTGAGCAGAGACTTCAGCCAAATCCTGTGACAGCTTCTGTTTGCGGAGCTTGATGTTGCCGAAGACTGTAGACTTCCAAATTTTGAGCTGTTTTTTAATTTTTTTGAGCTTGTTGGAAAATATAAACATGTCAGTTCCCTCAATATTGATATTTGACCATTTGGCAATAAGAGGGTTCATGTGATTATTCTCAAGCCAGGAAAGCTCAAACCTGAAGGGAGGATTCTTGGTATTTAGATTGTGATTTACACTCATCAGGAGAGGGATGTGGTCAGAGGCAGCCCGGGGGAGGGATTAGAGGTAGAAGTCAAGAAATAGAGAGATCTAGTCCAGAGATCCCAGAGATCTATCCAATCTACTTTGAATATGGTTCCTACCCAATCTGCGGTTTGACCACGTAAAGGAGGATCTGTGAAGGTCCATGTCAAGTAGTGAATTCTCCCTGATGAAGTCAACAAGAGATTCCATGCTGGCGGTCATGACAGGAGCTCCTCCTTGTTTTTCCGAAGGAAAAAGGGGACAATTGAAATCCCCCATAATTCATATGGGAATTTTACTACAAGTGTTGATGAAGTTTGAGATATCTTTCCATAATTTCCCACGTTGAGTCTCTAAGTTGGGGGTGTATACATTGATGGCAATCCAAGTGGAATCAGATCCAATCTCTTGGAAGAGCATGCATAGAAAGTTGAGATGCTTGAAAAAACAACCCCCTTTGAAGCTTCTAGGATCCCATAGGGTACATAAACCTCCCGAGTTCCCTGCAGAAGGTTGAACTTCAAAAGAAGCTGCCGACCAAATTTTTAGGAGACAATCATCCTTTTTTAGTTTAGTTTCCTGCAGCATTATGATATCAGGAGAGTTCTGGAATTTGATATCTTTGATGACTCTTTGCTTTTGAAGAGATTTGAGACCTCTTATATTCCAAGAGATGATCTTCATTTCTTTGGTTTGGATTTTCTCCCCACCAAAATGGGGATTGTGCTCTGCGTTCCTTGAGCGACATTAAGAGAAGCTTCTTGCTGGAGTTTGATATTGCTCATAATCCTTCCCCTAAATTTTTTAGTGTCAATATCAGGTTTCTTGCTGTTGCTTCTAGTATAGCGGGGATTAAAAATATCATCAGAAGAATGGGCCGAGGGGGAAAGAGGGGGGTTAGGGGGGGAGACTCAAGAAAGGGGGTTATGAGGAAAGGAGGTTAAAAGTGGGAAGGGGAGGGATGGGGAGGGATAGAGGAGAAGATAGGGGTGGAGGGGGGGAGGAGGAAATAGCCAAGGAGAGGTTAACCTCCTCAGAGGAATGGGGGGGGGGGAGAGCCAAGGGAGAAAAAGGGATGCTGAGGGATTGGAGGGCCAGAGAGGGGGGAACAACATCAGAAAAAGAATCAGTGAAAGTGTTTATGTCTCCCTCTTCCAAGAGAGCAAAGGGGTTTGAGGTGGGGATGATAGGGATCTCAGCAAAGGATGGTTTAGGAATAAAATTTTACTTAGTTTTTGGGGAAAGGTTTTGGGATTTGGATTTCAGCTGAGGTTTGGAGGGGCAACTAGAGGCCCGATGGCCAATGATTTTGCAGAAGGAGCATGCTTGAGGAATATATTCATAATCAATATTCTATTTCTAGTTCCCAAGATCTGATATTATCTCTATCTCTTTTGGGAGGGGACATCTGATGTCAACATTCACACATAAATGACCATGGATGAATCTAGTTTTAGCTTTAGTTTCTTGATCAATAGTAATTAAAGATCCTATGGAGAGGGAAATATCTTCAATAACCGCCGGATGCTAGAACTCCAGGGGGAGCCCCAGGAGGCGAACCCATATATGGGCTTGGGTCATGGATTCAGTGTAATGGTTAAAATCTAGAGACCATTTCCTGAGGTAGAAACCACGTCTGCCAAAAAACAAAGGGCCACTGAGAAGAGCTCTCACGAAGTCCTCTTTCATGCTGAAGGATAATAACATGAAACCGTTAGGCATTGGCGCTATTTCAAGTGCTCCACATGGTTTCCATTTCAACCGTGCCCATTTTTTGATATCTTCCAAAGGGGGTCTAGGACCCATTAGTTTACCCACCAAGGAAAGATCACGAGAAGTAGTAGCAACCTCTGTGATGTGAGAGGGAATGCGCAGTGAGAGGGACCCATCTGTCAATGAAGGAGAGAGCTTTTCCGAACTAGGAGCGGAGGTGGAACCCTCCACGATTTTATTCCAGGCATCAGGTGGCTTCTGAGAGAGGGCCCCTGACATGAGGGACCCCTGATCTAGACTAGAGGGGTCCGACATCTGAGCTAACACTAGAGAAGCAGTAGGTGGCAACAGGCAGATTAGGTTTAAAATCATATCAAGTTTCGTGGAGATTACTTGTAACATAATAAATATTTCTTAGGATGTGAAAGTGCATGTGAACTGATCCACGTGATAACAAGTGGAAAACATGGTTTCTTATTTAAGAATCAAAAAATCAAAATGTGCACATGTTAATATAATTGAAATTAGCATTCAAGTGATATTTTTTAATGGGTAGTCAAATAAAATAACCAAATATAGTGGAACCCTTTATAAGCTAAGTGTTAAATGAAAGTGATAAAATGTTTTCTTGGAATAACTCAAGTTGTAAAAAGACCTTGTAAGACATGGACATTTGTTTTCTGTAATTTTATCTTGAGGTAGGGTTTAGAAACCCTCAAGCACTAATGAATGTAATAAATTGAGTGAGCTCCCATGATGTTAAGGGACAAAGGAGCTATGATGTATTGTTACCAATGATTAAAAATATTTCTATAGAAGGATTTTTAACATGTTAAATTTTATAACTTTTGCATTTGAACCCCTTTTTTACCCTCTTAGATAAATGTGTCCCTTAATGTGTAGTAGCAGATTGCCATGTTCTTCTCATAGGTTGTAGTTTACCCATCCATGAATTCTTTTTATGTTCATAGATCATGGAACCTCTCTTAAGGGTATTGGTGGCAAAAAAACATTGATGCATATTTACTAAATGATTTAAATAGTTCCTTAGAGGAAATTTGAGAAGCATATAGTTGTTGGGTTGTCTTTTTACATGAATTTAATACTTGAGTTTTTAAGAGCGATGAAATGAGTTGTTAGGTGCAAGTTCACCACTCTTTATATTCATGAATCCTTTAGTGTTAACATATGTGTCATTTGAATAACATTTTTTTAAAAACAATAATGACAATACTGAGACCAAAGTGCGATGTAAGTGTAAAGAGTATAAGAGTAAATGAGATTTTGAGTTAAGAATAATGTCTTACTTGAAATCCTTATAATTTACCTAGGCAATTTCATGTTGTAAAAAATAAATAAGAATTTATGTTGGTGAGATCAAACTTTCGAGAAAGCATAAGATCTTAAATATATAAATGTATAAATAAAATTTAATGATATGAATATGTTGAATGGATTCAAACAAGGTATTGAACTATAGCAACTATAACAAGCAAATAAAGGTACTGTGAAGGACATGTGTTTATGGGAAGATGCATCTTGAATGTAAATATCCTTTATATCCTAAGATATCTTCCTTGACTTCACGTTAGTTTCCCTTATGCAATAATGTTAAAATTTAAACATCGAATAAATATTTTAAGAATCAGAACCTTAACATAAGAAAAAGAGCATTAATAATTTTTTTAGAGATTTTGAATGTGGAAAATAATTATTTAAGTTATGGATATTATCATAATGGAGAAAGAGCCAAATTAAGTGTTTGTATTGTAAGTTGAATGTTAAATGAATTTAAGAAAATATAGGCGGAAAAAAGAGAATTTATCCATGCAAAACAAATGCTCTTAGAATGTTATTTGTAACTAATATATAACCATGCTAATGTTGTGTTGTGGATATTCCAATCTTTGGGTCCCTTTGTGGTTTAGTCATTTCTAGTATTTGTTTATGAGGGAAAGTTTGGTATCGATGTGTATATGGTGTTATAATGTAGTCTATGTGGGTCAATGCTTTGTGTAGTTGTCTTATGTGATGTTAAGTTTCTCTATTGGAGCCCATGTTATGTTGTGTAGCAAGCATTTAAAAGACAAAAAAATTATTTAGATAATTTGACTGTTGTATTTTTGTGTTGAAAATGTGGGAATGACACTTAGTAGATAGCTTTCTCTTAATAGTGAATAGTCCACCCATAATATAGTAGGTATGTTATGTTTATATAGGGATCTCTTACTCAAATTTTGAAACTAATGACCCAACATACAAACTAGTACCTAGGAGAATGAGAGGGGAAAATATAAAGACCGAACTTGAAATTATAAATTAGAATTAAGTGCTGTCAGGACAAGGGCACCTAAAATAAGTACTGGAGCACCCATGGGCACCCGAGTGCTACCCTAGGCACCCTATAAGAAACTAGAGATGCCAAATAACGACACATGAGACTCCTTGAGAGACGACTAGAACTGTGTAAACAACTAACAACTATGCAAGAAAATTGATGATGATGACTGACTAACTAATGACATGACTAGGGGATGGGTCATTAGTGAATAATTTTATGATGCAAGATCCTTATATAAAACAACATACTTAGAGGTATAGTTTTAATAGTAAGTGTGCAATTTTGTGACAATTTGCCCCCACTTTATGTTGGTGAGATAAAATCTTAGTAACATAAAATAGATAGCGATGCGTACCTGAGACAATCAAGAGAATCCCATGTTGTAGAAGAACATGTATATGTGTAGTAAAATCATGTCGAAAGAACCAAATAGTGTTTTAAACCATGGATCAACGTGCTGATCCATGCAACATAGTGAGAATATGTAATGTCTAGATGAAGTGAACTAAATTTGAGTGATGATTGATGATTTCGGGTGTTGTATGATGAGGATGAGATGGGGTATGAAGTTATCTATTCCCAACCCTATCACATGTATATGAATAATTGAGTGGAGGATTTTGGCATCCTTCCACTAGAGGTAGAGTGTGTTAGAATTTGAGGATTCTATTAATCATGGATTTAATCAACATTAGTAAACTATGAAATATTAAATAAATAAACATCACATCACATTGCATGATAATAAATTAATACTAACAAAATTAAATAACACAAGACACAATATTTATAGTGGAAAACAAGAAGGTAAAAACCACTATGAAAAGTAACCTTTATTATAGAGAACTTTTTACATCTAGTAAATCACCTCCTCCTTAGAAACCCTACTCACAAGGGTGAAAACCTTTGATATATATATTTTTGATTATGTCAAATGAGGACCTAAAGTCCTTTTTATATGAGGTGATCGGGTATGTCTCCCGACTCACATTTTTAACCATGCCAGTTGACACATATACCAAAGTTTAAAATATTTAAAAATAGAAATATAATTATTTCTTATTATTAAATATTTAACCTAAAGTATAGTACAAGGTTTGAATATTTAATAATAGAAATAGAAATATTTGTTATTATTAAATATTTAATGTATAGTATAATATTGGACCCATATTTAGTTAAGGGGTGGCCATCCCACTTATCCATTATGTTCCAACACTCCCCCTTATTGTTAAGTGGAATAACATATGCCAATATATTACATTCCCTTGGTACACGACATGATTTACAATCCTTAAACCATAAAGGTTTTATGATAGCATATAGGTTGAAGGAATTATAACACCTTTATCATACTAAAGTTAGCTTTTGGTACACAAGGATTTGGAATCCCAAATATCATTCCATGATCAATGGCTAAGTATGATTTGTGAGTTTTACATGTTCTCATAAGTTCTCATAAAAGTTTACTTGAAACGAAGCATATAGGATCCTTTAATATCCAAGGACCTCCTTAAGAATATGCTTATATTGGATGTTGACCAGTAAACTCAGTAACACTAAAGAGTTTATTGAAGATGGTAATTAAGGTCTTTATACACTTATTTCTGAAAAATAAGCCAAGGAGACATACACATGCCTGAAAGTATTTTACACATACCCAAAGGTATTTACATTTTCTTGAAGGTATTTATTACAATATATTTTCATTTTACAAATGCGAAGTTACATTAGGAGGTGACATTTTCATGCACACTCCCCCTAAATGCAAACTCTCACAATCCAATTTTTTCACGAAAGTGAGAAAAATTTGCAGCACTCAGGGTTTTTTTGAAGATGTCAGCAACCTACTCTTTAGTTGAAACGAACTAGACATCTATCTCACCACTTAACACCATATCACAGTTGAAGTGTATATGTATCTCAATGTGCTTCATCCTATGATGTTGTACTGGTTATGTGCAAGATATATGGTTCTCTTTTTTTCATAGGAACAAATGAACATTATCTTGATCCTCCATTTTTATCTCATCTAAGAACCTCTTCAGCCATAGAGCCTCTTTTATAGCTTCCATTGCACTTTTATGCTCTGCTTTATTTGAAGAGATAGAAATAGTTGGCTGCTTTTTACTACACCAAGTAATGACACTTACACCAAATTTAAACACATAAAAAGAAGTATATTTTCTATCTAATACATCACCATCATGATCAGAATCACAAAATCCATGCAAGTTAGCATTTTCATCCTTAGTATAATGTAACCCATAATTGATTGTTCCCTTAATATATATAAGAAATATTTTTGCAAGATTATAATGATCTCTATAAGGTTCCTGCATAAACAATGAAGCAATTCCTACTACATAGGAAATATCTGGTTTATTTATAGTTAGATACATCAAACTACCAACTAATTACCTATACAAAGTAGGATCATCTTTTTCACATACAAATTTAGGATCAAGTTTTATTCCAACTTCCATAGGTTTAGAAATTGGTTTATAATCAATTATATTAAAAAAATTAGAATATTGGTTGCATATTGTGCTTGAGAAACAAAACTAAAATATTTGTCTTGAAATACATCCATGACAAGAAAATGATGTAAGAAACCTAACTCATCCATTTTAAAGTACTGTTTTAATTTTTCTTTAATCCTATGAAATAAAGCAGGACTATCACTAGGTATAAGAAAATCATCCACATATAGACATAATGAATAGATTATTTTCAGAAGAATGATTAACAAAACCTAATTGCTCAAAGAAATAATTAATTTTTTCAAAACAAGCTCTAGGATTTTGATATAAACCATAAAAATATTTTTTCAACTTACAAACATAATTTTCTTTACCAGTTTCTTCAAATCCTTTAGGTTGAGACATGTAAAGTTCTTCCTTTAAATCACCATTCAAAAAAGCATTTTTCACATCCATTTGGTGGATTTCCCACCCAAACTAAGAAGTAATAGCAAAAAAGGTCCCGATTGAGCTCATTTTAGCTACACGGGAAAATGTCTGAACATAATCTATCCCAGGTTTCTTAGTGAAACATCTTGCAACAATTCTAGCTTTATATTTGTCAATACTACCATCAACATTGTATTTTACTTTGAATAACCATCTAGACCCTATAATGCTTATTTTTCTCTTCGAGGTGGAACCAACTCCCAGGTTTTATTTTGAATCAAGGCATTATATCCATCCTACATTGAATTGATTCACTTCTAATCCTAAGTAGCTTCTTAAAAATTCGAGGGCTCAGGTCCATACAATGTCATTAATGCATGGTACATATTATCGCTTTTGGTCATTTTCCTAAGGTTAATAGGATTAGAAATTTCTAACACATTTTGATCCCATTTAGTTTTCTTAGCTATGTTTATATGAAATTAAAACACATCCATAACATCAACATAATAAGCATCATCATGATCATTTACAATATTTTATTTATTAGAATCATCATTATAAATATTGACATGATTAAGAATCTCATAACTGTATATTTTGACTGTATATTCTGGATGTAGAAAAATTCACTCAGGGGTCCCACAGAGGTTATAACTGTAAGATATAAGTAGAATGCAATGCTTGAGAAGGTACTGGGGAGCCTCGTGGCACCGTAGTCTTCACAAAAGTCTCCCTGGTCTTTATAAAATCTTGGGATGTGATATTCGGTAATGTCACAAGATGCTCTGAAATAATTCAAGTCTGTCACATTGGATCTTCCAAACTTCATTGGGTATCCAAAATGATGTAAGATAAAGGAAAGACTTGCAAAAGACAAAGAAGTATCAAAAGCCTAAAAATGAAAGATGCAACATGAATGGGTCAAAATGACCTCATTTGCCACAACAATGAGCTTTGAGCTTACTAAACTAAGTGTTGCACTACATTTTTGACCCAAATGTATTTCTAGTTTGTGTAAGCATGTCATTCCATAGGTTATCAAGGAGACCATGCGTATTTTACAGCACATGATCCCGGGCCTTCAAGGGCGTGATATTGATCAGGTGTGCATTTAGTGGGATCGATATGATGAGTCATCAACTACATGGGAGGATGCGAAACCATTACGATCCTAGTTCCCACACTTGTTCCAGTGAATTCTAAAAGGAATTCAAGTCTAAGGGGAGGGGGGTGTAGTGCCCACTCCTCTTTGACATTTATCCTTCTATGATTTTTATTATTGTGGACTAGAGATATGAACATTATTATTAAATTTTGATTAGCATACATCGATAGTTGGACATTGTTAGTACTTTTGTGACTTATATTATGGGTGGTATGGATTATTAACAGACATTGATAGTTGATGATCTAGTATTATTCTATTGTATACTAGAGCTCTATATTTTGATGATGGTGATTACATTAGATGTTTGGACTAATATTATGATCTTATTGACATTATGAATTATCAAAATTGAGATGTTCAGTAATTACAAATAATTGATAGAATTTCCTTATTCTAATGATGATTATATAGCTTCATGTATGATGTTATTGGATGATATGTATGTGTGTTTTACTTCTTTATCTATTTGATGCGGCCCTCGAGGCTAAAGGGGTATTGTTTGATTGGTTGTAAGAAATTATATCACAACAACAAGAAGGGGTTAGCAGACTAACAATGGAGGAATATTTAATATTGGTAACAAGGTCGCCTTGGAAGCTTCGTATCATGTGTATTGTTATGTTTGTTTAGAGCTCCCCATGGGAAACGGTAACAGTCATATGTGTCCAAGGGGTTTGGATGTTTGTTTTATTTTCCTTTATTTAATTTATTTAGTTGTTTTTGTGATTTATTTATTGCAATGTAATTCTCACTTTATTATTTCTAGAATAAAATGATTTGTTTAGTTAATTAACCTTGTGTTTATGCTAAGTTGAGATGTGGCAAAGAGGTATTTAATGTGGTAGATAGTCTTTGAGATATTATTGATTTTTGATTGATTTCATTTGATTTTGAGTTGTATACTCAACCCCATCCTTAAAATATCATATTTTGAAATTGGAGCCACTTTTGGAGGTTTTTGGAACATGTTAAGTTTGTCTCATACCTCTTAAACTCACCCACCAACTATATCCATGATGTTAGGGGTTGATTTTAGCCCTCATTATGTGTTTTAAGGGAGAAAAGAGGAAATAAATTACACTTTCTTAAAAACTCTTTTAGTTTTGTCCTTGGAGGTATGGAGTGAATATTTTTTTGTGGCTAGAAAATTGTTATATCGTAACCCAGCCATTTATGAGTCTTGGTATTTGTTTTTGAACTTTGTGAGGTAGATTTGAGAATAAGTGATGTGGAATCCTACATGGAGCCACCTTACTCAACTCTACACATTTTCTATTCATCAAAGTCATTTTAGAGTTTTGGGGGTCAGTTTTTTTCATTTTAGACATGCATGCTTTTCGGAAGATTGTTTGGGAGATTTTTCTTGGGAGATTGGAAGCTTGAATTTGGAATTTAGACATGGGAAATGGAAAGTTTTTTCTTGAATATTGAAGTATTTGTTATGGAAAGATAGGGTCTATTACTTACATACTTGTTCTTATTTATGCACTGTGATATTAATGTGTTGTAAATTGGTGATTGTTTGTGAAGTATATGGGTTGGGTATATTTTGGCCTTAGGTATGGTATTGGAAGAGGGAAGTGGATATATTCTTGTGGAGGTAACATGTATTGTGTGAGGATTACTGTGGATGGATTGTGGGAGAGGTGTTTCACCTATGTACAGGTAAAAGGGATTAAATCATTTTGAATTTTGTAAGGGAGAGACAGAGAGTTGTTTGTGATTGTGAATGTTAACTTGGATGTCTTAGGTGGACCCTATTCCCACTTGGGATGCATAAGGATATGACTCAATGTTCTTGTCACCTTTGGGTTTAATTTGAAATCCTTTTCGTTATTTTGAAAAATTGTAAATGGATTCTTCATATGGTGATATTATTTGTATTTTAAAATATTTTTTGTATGTTTTTTGTGCTTTGAAAGCATTTGTAATGACTTGTCATGATTTTTTAATGTCCCTTACTTCTCCATTACATTGGGGCTAGGGGGCCAATGAGGTGGGTTTCATCTCCTTCTCATTGGAATAGGTTTGGAGGAGAGCATTGTGTACTCCCCTTTCGTTATTATTGTGATTCAGCGATGAAGGAGAAAAGCTATTGAGTTGCAAGTTGGTCAAGAGTTGAAGATATATGTTTTGAAACCCAAATAAATAATCCTCTTTTTGTAAATTTTACCATGTTGTTTACACCTTTGAGTGGAAGGCTTGTAGTAAATACTTGTATTTTAAATTGGATTCTTGTAAATTTATTATCAAACCATGCATTGTAATGGTTGGTTGAAGTTTAAAGTTGTATTTTAATGAAATTGTAGCTCTTTTCAAATCTGAAATTTAATCAAAAGTTTTATTATGACTTAGTTTATAAAATGGTACTTTTGCATTGGAAATATGACTCTTGTAAATATATAACTTAACCAAGATATGTTGTATTATAATTGCATTTTGGGAGTGTTGATCTTCCATTGAAATTAAATAAAAGTGTATAAATTGTTTTCCTTCTTATTTTTTTCTTAGCAATCTTGTTTTAAAAAAAAGAGAGAGAATGAACTTGCATTCAATTTGTATCAATATTTAATATCCCATTTCAAAAGAAATTGTAAAAAGTAAAATTTTAGTACTATGGATAAAGTATTCAACCTTGCAATTTAAACAATGTAAGCATCTATATAGTTTTAAATCAAAATAAATTAATTATACTCTCCTTCTAATTTGCATTTGTTAGAATAGAAAGAAAAATATTTTTATCTACCTCATATATAAATGTATATTGATTTATAACAATTTTGTATACATATTTATATATATTCCTTATATTGTTCAAGCAAAAAAATCTACGTAAACTTATATTTGGAAATTTTAAGGAAATAAAAATAAAACCATCTACATATATATATATATATATATATATATATATATATATATATATATATATATATATATATATATATATATATATATATATATATATATATATATATATATATATATATATATATATATATATATTTGTGTGTCTGTGTGTGTGTGTGTAATCTATTAAATAAGTTATTTTTTATATTATAAATATTTGTTTATATATTAATCAGAAATATATATATTAAATATAATTATATATATATAATATATATTATATATATATATAACTATTATATTTATATATATAAATATAATATTATTCAATAAAATGATCTATCATCCAAACCAAATCATCCTGCAGATTAAAAATGGAGACAAAGTTAAATGTTTGGATTGGGTGTCGTATTTGTATGGGCCCTGTTGGTGCTCAAAATAGCCTTGCCCCATTTGTGCCTTTGAAACTTTATTGATTTATGACCTTTGTCATTTTCTACTTCCCCAAGTTGTTCTTGGTTAGTCTTTGTTGCCATTTTTAATCTACTCCTAGGTCAAAGATCATGTATGGGTCCGTATTTGTCTTCTCGTTTCTTTGTTCCTATAGAAAAGGTTTGTATTTTAAGTCTCCTGTTTTCTATTCCTTAAAAACTCATGTTTTCTCGTTCTCTCTATTTTCCATAGTTAGGATTTGTCATCCTTGTCATTTTTTCCCTATATACTTGAAGAAAAATGAATTGATGTGTCCCTAAGGAAAGTATTTGAGCCTTGTAACATTTATAAACTTTTTATCCTTGAAGAAAATTTCATTCCTGGGCTCAAATGATCATTTTTCTATATTTTACAGTTTAACGGGCATTTCTTCCGGTCAAATTTGCATCGTTGCATCGAATGGAAACATGGAATCCTTTGGTTGGACGCGGCTTGACTAGACACTTCAAAAATTCTATGAAAAGTCTTCAACTTAAAAATGTGTCCTCGTGGAAGAACGATGCTCATTTGAAGATCTAATTTTTGTTTAAGCTCTGGAGAATTGCCGAGAGGACACGTGGAGGGTTGGTAGGATAGAGACATGTGGAGGCTTCTACTGGGTTTCCCATACTTAGTCGTTTTTCAATTTTTTTTGGGAAGTTCGGGACACGTGGAGGAATGACACTCATTTGAAGATATACTTTTTGGTTTAGCCTTGGAGTAGCGCCAAGAGGACATGTGGAGGTTTCCGTTGCTTTCCTTAGACTTAGAATTTTTTTTATGTAGCTAGATACAATTTGACAGAACAGGGACACGTTGCAAGCCCACGCTCATTCAAGGTTTCAAATTTTAGGGACCGTCTCAAGGTGTGCCATTGTGACACGTTGTAGTTTGAAAAGTCATAAGGGGGTGGCGAAGTAGACCATTGGAGGCAACTTAAAATTTTTTCCTCTTTGCCTCATAAAGGTTAAAATATCAAAAATGGCCCGCAAGCCCGATGGAAAAGGTTAAAGCTTGCTCCAGTCAACAGCGGAGGTGTAGAGAAAAATGTAAATTTTTTACATTTTTCAAAGAGTCAGGAAAAGTCAAAAAGAAGCCCCCGAGCCCATTTTTGAATCTTCCACATGGATGGCCCATATTCAAATTAAAGATCAATGGCAGCTGTGTGTCTAAATCTGATTTTCCCCCCCATTTTAATTGTAAAGCTCCTGGAAGTGCAAGTCTTCACGATTTCTTGTTATTTTCTACATGCCAAATAGAGGGGTGAGTTAATTTTGATATCTAGAGTTTGGTGGGAGAGATCTGGAGACATCTTTTGCCATTAAAATGGTCTGACTCTTGAGCCTGATCTAGTTTTCCATTTTTCTTCTCATGAGCACGTAAGGAGCCGGATTTGACAGATTAGGGGTGGAAGTAGTTGGAAAATCGAAGGAAGCATGATTTTCTAGAGGATAGAGTTAAATGCGGGAAGTATTCGAAGATATTTTCCCTTGAGCACCTGGTAACTTCTTTCAGACCTGATTCTGGGAATCGTGATCGTGATCATGGTGACACTGTTAGCACTCAATGTCTGGATATTTTGGGAGGAAAAGGGGTCTGTAGTAAATGCTATAAATGGCACGAATTAATCATGTAAATGGTTGGGATTTTTTGGAGAGGCCAAGATTGATTTTAAAAACAGATAAAGCTTGATAGAGCCCATCCTTTTTGAGAAGCCATCTAAAGAAGCGTGTATATTTTTTTTTGTGTCAAATTTAATTGTGTCAAGGTGGTTGCAATTGTACAGCCATTGAAAATATTTGAGATCATTCTGGAAACTTTCCCTTGCTGATAATTTGATCAAACTTCGGATATTCTATTTAAATCTTTGAGTAAAGTGTATTTATTTCATCTCTGAATGCATGCAAGTAGTTCTTCTTGTTTCTGTTGCAATCTTGTACCAAAATCTAGTCCAATCACACAGGTCTTAATCCTTGTGATAGTTTAGTGGCATCTGCAATTTCATCTCTCGGAAGAGCCTTCATCTAGGAGTGGGATAAACGGTTTAAAATCACTTTTCTTTCATTTTATAGAAAGAGATTATCTGTAAGCCTCTGAGTGTACCTCAGGCATGATTTGGTTTGAATCTTGGTGCTTTATTGGGTTCTCTAGCTCGAGCCTTCATGATAGAATCCCATAGGTTGTGTGAAAGAGTGCTAATCTGGGCCTCCATTGAAGTACATATTCTAGTTGAGGAAGAATTTTAACTTTTTATGGCATTTTGTTGATTGAATCTTGCCATTTTGCATAAGCTCTCAAGGATCTAGTGAGTTAAGTTCATCCTATCTCCCGTCCCACCAAAAATCATTTAAAAAAAAAATTTAATTCCACCCATACTACCCCTATTTTTGCTCTGTATACTTGTTATCACTAAATCACAACATCCTTATGTTTACACAAGTGCATATACTTGAGCTCACAGTGTGATTGGATAACATGGGTACTATCTCCAAGTTGTGGGACTTACTACTTGAGATAGACCTTTAGAGAAAGTTGGTTCTTGCTCCTAAACTACTTGCCACAGTCTACTCTAATGCAGGCAAAAATAACTATCCTAATCTAAATTTCCAAGGAACCAAGGAGAGAGAATGCATAAAATGAAATCCTACACTACAACAGTGATACACTAGAAAAGGAGGGGTGAGGGTAGTCTTCCAACGTGTGAGATACAAAAGTAAAGGGCACATTAGAAGGGGTGATAACAGTTCTCCACAATCTAGAAAAATTCATTCACAATAATATCTCATACATGCACAATAATAATGAATCTTTGCAAGAGCATAAAGATAGACACAATATTCTTGTAATGAAGGTTGAAAGGGCAAGAAGAGTGTAAACAAACACAGGAGGGGAAGATGTATCCACAAACTTGTATTTTATTGCTTCATGATATGCAAAGTTCAATCTATTACAAGATAAGGGCCTGGATCACCATGCAAGGAGTCCACTATAAGGGCCTACAGCACATTGGCTTCATAAATAAATTTTGACAGAGCTTTAGTACAACAAAACTACCTCCTTTTATAATGAGCCCAACACTCCAATTTATAGAAAAAATGAGAAGGGAGAGAGAAGGGAAAAATGGAAATCCTAAAATCTATCCTTCAACCACTTGTAAGATGCATTAAATGGAGTGAAATGATTGTATGTTACTTGCAATAGGATACCCATACTATCCCAAGTGTTGCAGTAGAGAAAGAATGATGACCATGCCTCTTAATTGCACTCCCAACTACCAAATAAAACACTGTCATGAATCTAGCCACGTTTTATGAAAAATATCTATCAATTTCTCATCAAATCAAAAATTTCTTAATTTTTGTGCATTAGTCTTGGAAACATGATTCCAACGGTACAAATTTTGTGTGATTTTGTTGAGAAATGCAAAAGTTATGGCCTTCTGAGCGCGAGCAGCTATTTTGGGTCTGCCAGGCATTTTCTGTCATTTGACGGGAATGAGCATTAATTAACTGGAGCTGAACACATTTCTTATAATTTAATATATCTACCCTCATAAAAATTAAGAAATCTAGTTTTTGTGATGTAGAGGATGTCGTGATCATTCCAGAAAGTCCAATTTTATGAAAATCAAAGCTCGGAGTCAAAAGTTATGGCCGTTTGAAGTTTGGGAGGTCAAACTTTGACTTTTCTCTTTGCTGCGGCTATTTCGGCAAAATTGGGTCCGCGTGTCTCGGATGTCTTGGAAATAAATCCTCGCATCTCCTGATTCGGGCTTCCTTATCTCTGCCGTTGACTGGGTCGTTGACTTCCGCATCAGCCGCATCCCATTTAGCTTGGCTCTTTGTGTGGCAATTTTGCCTTTTGCGCATCCCATGCGTACTTTTGTCCCGACTGTCCTGGAAAAAAATCTCTGCACCACCCGTAACAGAATGACTTGCAAAAAAATCGGCCAATTGCGTCCCGACATCCCAACTGTCCCGCGGACTGCATGGGACAAAAATGTTTGATTTTGCCGATTTCTTTGTATTTCGGATACAAACTTGGTACGACGAACCTTGGTATGATCCGCAATGGTACGACCCGCAGCCTCCAAACCCACAATGCATTAAAACGAGCCCATGACTTCATTTTTTGGATTTTTTCAAAATTTTCTAACTTCTTGGATTTTTTTCCTTGGATGGGGAAGTTAGAGAGGAACCAAAGGGACCCCCAAAACATGATTTTGGGCATTAAATCAATTCTATTTTCTTGGGACTAAAGATTCTGATGCATGTTATCAAAATTTACCTCGAGGGGTGAATTTTGGATAACAATTTTGGTGACTCAGCGGGGTTATCTTCCTGCCAGATGAAGTATAGCCAGTTGCCTATAGCAATCCATTGGGCATGGAGTCTGTCTAGTAATTTCCCATTTGATTTGAAGTTTGAAAACTTGCACCCTTGAGCCATTGAAACATTTGTTGATTTGGTTCTCCTGTGGCTGCAAATTCCTTTCCGAGAGCTCGATGAACTGTAAACATGCACACACTAGAAGCAATAAGACATGTGTGCCAAAACTTAGGGAAATGAAAACTATTCTAACAGCAGTAAAATGTGCATAAGCACTTGGAGGAATGAAAATTCTAAATTAATATTTACAAGGGTGAGAAGTTCTCTTTCTAGTAGCAATGTTTGAGATAGATTCAATTGACCAGAATCTGCAACTCTTCACCATCCAACTTAGCCAACCAAAAGGCATTGCTACCATTGGATTCAATGATCATATATGGACCACTCCATATAGCATTGAACTTGGAATGCTTTCCCAGCTTTGCACGATCAGCATCCCACTTCAGTACCAAATCTCCAACTTGCAATATCCTAGCCTTGGCTTTCTTGTCAAAACTCTTCTTGATCAACGCTTGATTCTTTTCCATGGTATGCATTACACGTTCTCTTGTTTCTTATAATTCCATTAGCTTTGCATACCTAATTTCCATAGGCTCAAACTCAACTAGTTCTAACTATTTCATGAGTTCCAATGCTGACAGCTCGAGTGATATAGGTAGAACCGCTTCTTTCCTGTATACAAGCTTGTATGGAGAGCTTCCTATAGACCTCTTGGGTGTGATTCTATCAGCCCATAGAGCTGATTTGAGCCTTGTGTGCCAAGTTCTCTGATTCTCATCAAGAGTTCTCCTTATGATTCTTAGTAGGTTCTTGTTGGTAGACTCTGCTTGACCATTACCCTAAGGGTAATAATTTGATGAAGTGCTGAGGTAAACACCATTCTTGATAGGCCATTCAATGATCTTTGTGCCAAATAATGCCAATGCATTGTCTGATATGATAGTGGCAGGGACACCAAACCACGTGACTATCCCTTCGTAGAAATCCAAGATGTTAGATTCATTTGCCTGTTTGAGTGCCACTGCTTCAGTCCATTTGGTGAAATATTCTGTTGCTGCAAGTATCCACTTGTGGGCTTGACTTGAATTTGGATTGATAACCCCAATTAAGTCCAATCCCCATTATACAAATGGTTGATTTACTGAAATTGGATGAAGGGGAAGTGCTGCTACCCTTTCTTTCCCTATGAAGAATGCACACTTCTTGCATTTCTTGACCCATGAATAACAATCATTGAACACTGTAGGCCAATAGTAACCAGCCTTCATGATTTTGAGAGCTATTACTCATGGAGAAAAGTGGCCTCCTGCTTCTTTGTCATGGAACTCATGTATTATCCTCTCAATTTGACCTGTTCGAATGCATTTCAATAGAACACCATTGATGTCCTTCTTGAATAAGATGCCATCAATAAGCACATATGGTATGGCTTGTAATCTAAAGTATCTCCTCTTAGCTTTGTTCCATTCTGGAGGGCACAAACCTGTTTGGAGATAATGCACCAAGTCTTGAGTCCAACATGGAATGGGTGCATCGTTAGTTGGCTGTTCTTGATCATTTTGTAGTAACAAGACAACATCTTCTTCATCTTTTGATCCGCCTGGTTGTTTGGAAGTGAGTTGCTCACACAAACCTTTGCCACGAACTAACCTGGTCACTTTGATTTCAATGTTGTATTCCATTACCTGAGTGATCTAACCATCTCTCTTTTTGTTCAAATCCTTATTTAAGAGGAAGTCCTTTACACCAACATGAGACACTAGCAGTTGAATCTTATTGTTTGAGACCAAATGTTTAAACTTCTTCAAACTCCTGATGATAACAAGGACATGCTTTTCAATGAAAGAATACTTTACTTTGTAACATTCTAGGGTTTGAATAAAGAATGCTATGGGTTGTTTTGAACCTTCCTTATTCAAATGTGTCAAGATAGCTGAGATCGTATCTGATCCTCCAAATGAATACAACATGAAGTCCTCTAAAAATTCTGGGTTGATAAGAGTTGGAGCTCTTGATATTGCATGTTTGATGCTCTAAAAACTTTCTTTTCCTTCTGCTATCCATTTGAATGCAATAATCCTCTTCAACATCATTGTTAAAGGCTTCATAAGAGTGGAAAATTTAGGCACAAATATGCAGAAAAAGTTTATCTTCCCAAGAAGCTTTGGAGAGATTTCTTGTGGTGTGGCAATGGAAGTGTTCGGGATGGCTTCAACCCTTTCAGGATCAATTGTCAACCCTTCCCTTGAGACAATGTGGCCCAACAATTTTCCCTCATGTGCCAAGAATACACACTTCTTTGGATTCAACGACACTCCAAACCTTCTACACATATGAAACACTCGCCCGAGGTGAAAGAGAAGGTTCGCTGCATTCTTTGAGAAGACAATGATATCATCTAGGTATACCAACACTATCTTGTTAATTAATCCTTTGAATGCCATATCCATAGCTCGTTGAAATGTCGCTCCGAGTTTTGATAGTCCAAATGGCATCTTATTGTAAGCATATGTGCCCCATTTTGTAGTGAAGGTTATCTTGAATTGATCCTCTTCCTTCACCATTATTTGATTATAGCCCGAGTATTCGTCTAGCAATAAAAACCTATCTAAACCAGCTAGAACCTGCAAGATTTGTTCCTTTTATGGGAGTGGATAATGATCCTTGAGTGATGGTCTATTTAGATAACGGAAGGCCACACACAATATTATTTCTCCATTTCTCTTTCTTACTGGAACCAAGTTTACAACCCAACTTGAATGTTTTATAGGGAAGATGATAGTAGCCTCAATCAACTTGTTCAACTCTCTTCTCATGAGAGGTTCAATATGGGGATTCACTGGCCTTTGCTTTTGTTTGATGGGCTTGGATTCTAGATCCAGCTCAATAGTATCTTATGCCAACTTTGGGTTGAAACCTCTTAAATCCTTGTAAGTCCAAGCAAAGACATCTGGGAACTCTTGACCAAGCTGAACAAAGTCAGATTTCTCTTGTGGGGTACTTAATTTTCCAATTTACAATATCTTGCCTTCATTTACTAAGATAGACTCTAAATCTTCACCCTTTACTTGAATGTTTTCTTTCTCCTTCCGGAATTGATCATTTAGGTTGAAGTTTGACTCCAAGGTTATAAGGCCTTTTTGTAATTTGTTAGTTCTTAGCTGCACCACTTGGTCACCATATTGCTGCTCCAGCTTGTCTTGATTTCTAGTGGAGAACTCAACTTCTTCTTGTAGGAAGTTGACAATTTGCTGATCATTCTCAAAGACTTGCCAACTTGTATTGTTATCTAGAACAACTAGTCTCACAACCACTTTGATACAAGGCTGAGATTTCTCACTTTTGATACTTTCTAAAACATCAAATGCATCCCCAATTACTGCCAATCTATCTGCTACTTCATTATTCTTCCTTGGGATGGAATTGATGCTAAAAGCTTCAAAATCTTCAATGAGATCCCATACCTGATTCTTGTAGTTCTTCAGAAGATCATTCTTGGTAGCATTTTTTCCTTTGGCTTGGTTCACAATCAGCTCACTATCACCAAATACTTACAAATTCTTAATGCCTTTCTTCCTTACCCAGTGTAATCCGTGGATCAAAGCCTCATATTCAGTAGTATTATTTGAGCAAGCAAACTGAAATCTGAAGGCTGAATAATACTTCATACATTCTGGTGAAATGAGCATATCTCCTCCTCCTGCACCTTGTCTACTTCTTGATCCATCAAAGAAAAATTACCATACTTCATTCTCATCCTTGTAATCTAGCTTGGTGATGATAGGGAGAGATTGATTCTCTTCATGCAAACAATAAACGCCTAGCTCAGATTCCTCCATTTCTTTGTATGTATCAAATGCGTGTCTTTTGTTTGCCCATTCATCAAGAGTCAGGTATGGAATGCATCTGACCTTGGTGTCAGCTTCATGAGTGCTTGGATAATCCTCTTGATCACATGTCAAACAATTTACATTGATTGGACTTGGCATATGGGGCTCTATGTGAAAATTTGCAATAGGATCAGATCTAATTGTAGCTTTAGTCCCATACCTTGTTCTGAATAACATGTGTGACCAATCAATCGAAAGATAGCCTCCAATTTTAGTAGTGAAGTCTCTTGACAAACATAATGTAAAGAGTGGTGGCAAGTCTATGATTGAAACATCTTGTAACATTGTTACATTAGGACACGTGTGCAATGTGAGGCTCAAATCATTGATTACTCCAACCATCGTCACTACTGTCCCATCCAATTGCACTACACCCCTAGAGATGAATTCATATTGAAGGCCTAACTAATCAACTATTTGTTTTGGCATGACTGAGCTACTTGCTCCCGAGTCAATCATGCAATTATGTAACAACTTATCTCCTATGATTAATGAGACATAGAATGGAGGGGGTTTCAAATTTTTACCTTGTTGTCCTCCATGATTTCCTTCAAGATGAGTTGCATTGGTAAGAACCTTTTCTTATTGATCAGGTGGCTGATTTGATGCTAACCAATTTTCCATAGCAACCTGCAATAGGTCTCTTTGTCCTTGGATAGCCAATGACTCCCACATTGGGATAGGCATGGGATAGACAATGACTCCCGACGTCTCAACTGTCCCGTGGATGGCCTAGGAGAAAAATGTCTGATTTTACTGATTTCTTTGTATTTTGGCCACAAACTTGGTACAAAAAACCTTGGTACGATCCGCACTAGTACAACCCGCAGCCTCCAAACCTGCAATGCATTAAAACAAGCCCACGATTTCATTTTTTGGATTTTTTCAAATTTTTCTAACTTCTTGGATTTTTTCCTTAAATGGGGAAGTTAGAGAGGAACCAAAGGGACCCCCAAAACATGATTTTGGGCCTTAAATCAATTATATTTTCTCAGGAATGAAGATTCTAATGCATGTTATCAAAATTTACCTCGAGGGGTGAATTTTGGATAACAATACCCACACAAGACCAAAATCCATTTACTTGTTGGTTTGTGTGGAATTTCCTTCACCTCTTATTTATTTATTAGGTGTATTGCCACCTCACCAATTGAGTCATCTCACTTAGGTGAGATCACAGGTCTTAGGTATCATATTAGTTATGACAAATTCTCTTACAAAATCTATCATAAGTGTAAGTTGCATCATAGGAGTTACATTCCCATTTGGGAAAGTAACTCCTCTTCTCCATTATGGAGGAATATTTTCTTACATGGGAGTTACACATTTACTCCCCTATATGTACACACCTTTCCTGATCTATGAACAATGGAGTATGGGCCTCTTTTGAGCCATTTTCCCTCAATGCATGCACAATGCTATTCCATGAATTATTTCTTGCTTTGATCTTGAAGCTACACCATTTCCATGGTTAAGTGCAACATGTTGATGCTCATAGATTCCCTCCAGATCTTCGTCATTCCTCTGACATTACTAAAGTATGTAGAATAGATTAGGTTTCCAAATGTCTTCAGTAACCTTTGCCTTGTTGTGAAGATATATCCATAATCTGGAAGTGATAACTCATGAGAGTTATATTTGGTGTGTTGATCATATTTTCCCCAAGGCCTTCTCCATAAAATTTGTGTAAAAGAAAGGTATCTGCATCTCCTTCAAATAACAGAGGTTACAAAATAGGTTCTCTTACCTTGGTTGAAAGGCACAACCTAAAATAGTTAGGATAAGATCACATCCTTTTAAGGTGCTATCCATCTCTCCACAAAACCAAGTAACAAAGGTATAATTAGATTTCCTCCCTGGCTACAAAATGATATATATTTATGATCTATTTGCCTCTAAGCTCCCTGTTGAATCTGTGTTGCTACTTGGCTTGAAAAGGAGAGCAAATTTGGATACCAACAGGCCCATAGTTTTTAAATAAAACAAGAAATAAATATTGGGTGGGGGATCGTGCCCCCACCCCAAACTCCTTTGAAAATAATGGTTAAGTTGGAGGGTACAGGGCTTCTGTGCCCCCCACCCATCTCATATTATAAACCCCAAACTCTATTCGCACAACGGCCCCACCATTATTAACTCGCAGCCATACTTTTCTTCATAGTGCATAGTTTTTAGAAGGGCAAACCATATATATATATATCCTAGTTTTAAATGGCTGCCAGATTATATATGAAATGAATTTTTTGTATAAACCCTACATTAAAAAATTAAAGCATGTGCGCACGCACGCATGCACACACACACACACACACAGACACAGACACACACACACACACACACACACCCGCATGCGTGTGCGCGTGCACACACACACACACACACATATAAACATAAATTTATACTCACAACTTACAAATACCCAACTTTAGAACAAAAAAATAATGGTAAGGAAAAGCCATAAGCAATATACCTAGTACAAACAAAAGGGAAAAAAATGTGCATTCCACACTTGTCAAACCCTTGAAGACAGGAAAAAAATCAACCAAATATTGTCTATATATCCATCCAAAATGGTCAAAACCCTCCATAGTCTCTCCTTAGCTCCATGGTGTCCAACATTCTTCTTTCCCAAACCTGCAAAAGTGTAAATGAAAAGAAATTAGACAAAAAGTGCATAAAATAATCCCATAAGAATTTTTAGGGATTGTTGGCTCAAACCTAGATCTAAGGGCCCTAATAGATATAATCTAATGGTTGAGGATTTTCCTTATAATTTTAAGTGGTTGAAATTTTTGTGGGAATGGGTTTTTAATAAGAATTAGGGGTATTAAATGAATGGGGCCTCTTAGTGGGTTAGGATAAGGTCTGACACTTTTATTATAGTTTGATAAATAAATAAATGACCTTCATTTAGAGTTTGAACCAATAATAGTGTTTATGAGTGATTAGATATCGATCTACAAGAATTCAATTAATTATAATTAAAATATATATTTACATGACTATATAATGGAATGGATGTTATCTTTAAAACCTTATGAGATGGCCCTTTTATAACTTAAGAGGATATTTAAATGGAAAAAAACTAATGCGATTGACCTAGCTAATAGTTTAAATAGAATTAATGGAACCACTAGAAGAGAATTTAAATCCAAAATGATTGTATAAATAAATTAATAATATTTAATTATTAATTTAATTCCGGAAAACTTATGAATGTATAGAAATAATTATATGGGAATTAATTAAACATAGTTAATATTTATCACTCTTGCAACCTTTTAAACAAAAACATATTTCACATAATGTTTCGTAAATAATTATTAAGGATTGACATGGTTTTAGTGTGTCAAATTAGTGGGCATTACCCTTTGTGAAGTAACGAGTAATAATACTTCTATAAAAATGTAATAGTATGTGTTCATGGAATAAAATAGCATCCCCCCTATGATATGTGTGTTTATGTAGATCTTATAGTCTCCATGCATGACACTATGTGGATGAAACTCTAGATGGAGTGATAGTAGTATATGACACTAGGACCCTCATTATGGTCTCATAAGTTTGTATTTATAGGGTTCTCTTGCTCTAATTTCGTAATTATCCCTGACACAGATGAATAGAAAAAAAAATAAGGATGAAAAATGGATAGAAAAGGCCCAAAAAGAGGAGGAAAAGTAGAACATGGATCGGGGTGCCCAAGGTGGGACCGAGGTGCCCCAGTACATGCCTAGGTGCCTTAGTTTAGGCTAAAATGATAGGAAAGTTATGAAATAGGTTGGCATGCATAGGAAAATACGTTATAATGATAAAATAAAAGGTAAAAATAAGATAGCCAAAAGGTGGAATTAATTAGTACTTTCTTCACTTGAGAACCCTCTAAATAATATAATAAGACTGGGATAAATAATGCCTAAAGTGCATGATTTTGTGACCTCATGTTGCCCCCACTTTATATTGGTTAGCGTAACACTTGGTAACATAAAGTAGATAGAGATGCGTAACCGATATCCATATAGAGTGTAGTAGAAGAAGTTTTGATGGACTAGAGTCAAGCATGGAATGACAAAAAAAAATATGTGGATGAACATGGATTCTAAGGATGAAAAATGTGAATAAAAAGTGATGAGAGTGTACCTAGGGTAGAACGCATATGTAGCTGCTACGGTGTGTACTATACCTACATGGTTAGTAAAGACAAGTGCCATTGTGGTGTGTTTTCATTTTCATTTTCGTTGTTTTTTTTATTTGTTGTTTACCCCAATTTGAGTACTTATTTCTCATATGACCAGACCTACAAGGAGAAAATGATCAAGTAGTCAAATATATATATGTATGTAAAAACATTGTGTAAAATTTGCATGTGTATAGAAATTTGTAAAGTACACAAATGTTAAATAGTGGAGAAGAAAAGTATAAATGGAACATGTGCACCTGATCCATGTCAAGAAAAAGGGTGTCAAAGGATATCCTATATTGTCATAATTTTTTTGGGTGATCTCATTCCACCCTGGATAAAGAAGTATAACGAGGAAATGCTATATGTCCTCAAACCATTAACTGATTCTGCTGAAATGTGTGAATAGATCTATGTAACATACTAGTTTTTTGGGATTTACGAAGCCCTTGAATGAAGTAGTGTTGGGAGGAACACCCACTGTAACATCCAAGCCTATAACTGATCTGCAAAAATACCAAAGGACACCATGTCCTGTAAAGGCCACTGTGTATGGAGTTCATAGACTTATCGGAACTCACTCACTATATGTAAACCCACAATGCTAAGGGCGGAAAGTTCACTGTATTGAACCGGTGTAAATATGTTGTGTTAGTATGTAAAACCCTCAATGATGCTCCCCTTTTTGGGGGCACATGCGACGTCTTTTAAACGAGAATGCATCCCCAAAAGAGTACTTACCAGAACCTAACCTGTAGAAATCTTCCCTAAAGGGGGAAAGGGAAAGCGCTTGGTAGAAACCAAGGAGTGCACAAAAGGTGATGGATATAAAAAACAACTGTTAGTCTAAAAAAACATGCATGCAATTAGACAAGTGTAAAAGATGCGGAAAATGTAAGAGCTACCAAGCACAATAGTGTAAACACATAAGAAACAAGTAAGCCATACCAAGTGGGTTACAAACATGGGACATCACTCACGATGTCGCAAGACATGCAAGACTATCATGGCCATAAACAATGAACAAGTGTGCACACAAACATAGGACAAATCTTGCATACAATGGAAAAAAATAGCAGATAAGTAGAGACAAATAAACAAGTAGTCATGGAAACATGTAATCCTGTAAAATAAGTGTTGCACATGGAACACTTATTATCATGTTACAACAATAATCAATATGAAAATGCGTATATGATCAAGTAATATAAGATGGTAAGTATAAAATGAAACAATAACACCTATATGAGATGAATGTGGATGCTCCTAGTGACTAGTATAAGAAGGGTAGAGGGTGATCATCCATGCCATGTGTGAGAGTTATGTATCTGGGATTACACTAGACAAAGGCGTAAACACACATGTGTGTAAGATATATATATATATATATATATATATATATATATATATATATATATATATATATATATATATATATATATATAAGAAATCAATCTAACATGTGTAGTAAAGTGATAATGAAAAAAAGTAACAAACAAGAGTAAATTCCACCAAGATAATGCAACATGTTGTGGATGGATGGAATGGAATGCAAGAAGGAATGAGAGGAGAAATGTTCCCCCTGAGTGTGTGGAAGTGTATGCAATGAGGTTCATTTTGTATTCCCCTCAGCTATCCAGAATGAACCGCAGACGAGAGTGCATCATCAGGAAATGGTCAATTAATGTTGGTTTTGTCTAACACACTGTGATTAGTGTGTATATATAATGGTGATGAGATGTGACACATGTAAAGATGTGCGTGAACCATATAGCCAAATAATATATCACAACTTATTGAGTGGATAAGTGATGATTTATCCCTAAGTGTATATCGCTACGTGATGATAGGAATAGGTGATGATTTAGCTCTAAGTGTATATTAGTATATGATGAATGGATTGGAAATGGGTGGTGATTTAGCATAAAATGTATGTCACTAAATGATGAAAGGAGGGAGTGATGATGTAACCTAAGGTGTATACCACTACAAAATAATAGAATAGGTGACAATTTAGCCTAAAGCGTATGTCACTAGGGTGGAAATGTCGCATGGGGAAAGGTATCATAGTGAGTGCAAGGTCCATTTGATTGGTATACCCTCAGTAGTCAAGTATGGACCGAGGACCTAAAGTGCATTATAAGGTAGTGAGCGCAACGTGTAGAAAACAACCTAGTATAAATGACCAAGTGATGATTAGGGTATGAAAATGTGTGGTGTGGGTAATGTAATATAGGATGTGTAGGGTGTGTACAATAATGGCTAAAATGTAAGAGGCATGGTGAAACATTGTAGCATTGGAATAGCATGGGTACCCCCAAAGAGGTAAATTTAGACCCATAGATAATAGAACCTAGTCGTATGTCTCAGTATGAGAGAGTTCTGGAAGCATGCTTAAGTATGATCTCTTGCAGTATAGGTTATGTGAGACGATCAACCTATGAGAAGGTATTCTGGTGTGTAAGGTAAGTGATAGAATAAGATTTAATATAAAGATCATATGTAAAACTAGATGAAATGATTATTGATGACTAGCATGGTTCTTATTGGAAATCTTCACCATTGATATGGATCAACATTGATATTTTAAAAAAAACATGTAGAAAAGATATGTAGGTATTATAATGAATAGGATGCCTAAATGTAGGGGTAATATGGTGGACACCAACATAGAGGTAGAGTAATATCGTCTAGTGGTACGAGGATCAAAAACCCCTAGGATGAAGTGCAAATGATTGTAAAAGAGTGTGAGGATTAAGCATGTAATTGATAGATCCCTCAACCTTCAAGTGTGAACCGAAGCGCAAGAGTAAATTAATAAGATCATGCATAGGCCCTACGGTATGTGATAGGATGGATGCTTATAGGTCAAATCACAATTCGGGTTCCACCAAATGATGTTGTACACCCTAATGTTATGATTTAGGGTGTGAGATGCCATGCCCCCCAAGTCAGTATCAATGATCTAATGAATGAGGGTGATTTACATAGGTCACTCGACTGAGGCCTGTAAGGGTTTAAGCAAAAGGCCATGATATTATAATGGTAATATAGTATTCTAACATTGACACCAATGAATGACAGTTTCATAATAACGACTGAATATATTAGTGAATGAGGTAGAGCTAAATAAGATATGAACATGTGAAAACGTTTAGTCAAGAGGGAATGACTATAAACTATAAGCCGATTACAGATAATTGCTGAGAAGGTACTATGAGGAGCACTAATGCTTCAGATTTACGAAATGAAGGAGATTGATGGGCTTAATGATGACTCATTCTAGGATACTGTAACTAGAACATCAACTTGAGGAAGGACCGTACATGGTTTTTCAATTTCGTTTCATTGTATGTGATTGAAAGTTCTTTAAATAGTGGTATGTTGTACATGCTATTCGATGTCAAAGTCGGAGCACCCCTGAATGTCAGCATGACACGATGGGTAGTGTAGACTAGTGGAGTAAGATTGCATAGACATGGAGCTTTTCCCAGATGTGTCGTGTAATTGCGAAAACGGAAAAGCTCTCCGGATGAAGGCCGGGTTCCTATTCCTCTGTTCAGCTGCACACGTAGAAAATGCAGAGAACCGTACTAAAAACATAATCTAACTTGCCAATATGAGACAGGGTGGAGGCAAATGGTGTACCTCAAAGGTTAACCTAAGATGTGTACATCGAGGTGATGCACCGAGGATTATGAACTTTAATTTACACCTTTCGTGCCAATATTAACACATCTAATATAGGTGGACTAAAACACTGTTAATTATGATAGATCATGCACATATAGCCAGATTCACAGTGATTTTAAGATCAGGGGGATATTAAAAATGAATACAGAACCTAGGGTTGTAGAGATGCATCCACAGTACATGACATTAATTTTGATCCATTGAGGATTGATACGAATATCACTGCTATATATTGCCAAGAAGTAGAAATGATCACTACATGTTTCAAATGAAGAGGTTTTTTCTCCACAGAGTTCACCTGCCATATGAGAAGAATTGCAGCACCCAAGAAGGTACTTGGGCACCTCGTCCAACCCTTGGTCTGCAAGAACATGCACTCCTAGTCTATGTTATAGCTCAAGAATGAGAGATCTTGGAAGTGTTTCTAGATGCTTTAGGAATACCAATTTTACCCCATACAAGATCTACTAAACCGTGTCAGGTATCTAATTCATAGTGCAAGATGAATGAATGACCGGTAACGGTCAAAGAAGTAACCCCAGCGAGACCCAAAATATGGCGAACTGTATTTTGCATTTTTAATGAATGGGTTTGGCTAACCTCAGTTGCCACAATTAAAGGGCTTACTAATCTGAGTGTTGCACTACATTTCAGACCCAAATGTAGTTTTGGTAAGCTTGTGTGCAAAGTCCATGACCTTGCAGGTGAATCCTAGCTGCCAGTCACAAGTTATGAGAAGTAGCGAGCAATAATAACTGTAGCCAATGGTAATACCTACGTGTGCAACGAATCAGAATAGAATACGCCTCCTGAAGGTGCGCCATATGCGCATCCGTGTGTGTGATGCAGAGATACTAGCCTCTGACGCTGCACCACTATGTGGATGCAAATGATGTTCCCTGGATGTACACTATAAATGTCATGCGATAGTAGTATGTGATGCTAAGGGCGCATCCTATTACCCTGGTCGACACTAACTTGTCATGAGCCACTTCTATGGGTTATCAAGGGCTCTATCCTTTCATAACCTGTCGACCCTCCGTGTCATGCGCCACTTCTAGAAAAATGCGCCTTGGATGAATAAACATGATAGTGAAGAGGCCCATAAATATTTTCATGAAAGTAGAACATGGATCCATGATCACCATAGGGGGATAAATGTCACCGAGGATTCCCTGGGGTGCTCTAGTATAGGCTTGGGTATCCCGGTTTAGGCTAAAATGATGGGACAATTAGAAAATAGGTGGAAATGCATAAGAAAATAAATGGGAATGAAAAAATAAAAGGTAAAAATAAGATTCCCAAAAGGTGGGATTAATAGTACTTTATTCACTTGAGAAATCTCTAAATGGTAGTATAAGACTAGGTTAAATAATGCCTAAGAAGTCATAGTTTTTCAATATTTTTCATTATACGTGAAAAAGTTCAGTAAACAGTGGTATGTTGTCCATGCATTCGATGATAGTGGAAATATGGATGGTCGTGGTAGTGTACTAGTGGAGAAGGATAGAGATGAGTAGATGGTCATGTAATCATGTGGTGATTAAGAAGTTGAATGAAAATGTTGTGCACCATATCATTAGAGTGAAAGATGAGAGGTGGAGGCAATGGTGTACCTCAAGGGTTAACAAGATGTGTACATCGAGGTTCACCAAAATTGTTAACTTTAATTTAACTAAACTATAAGAAAGTATAATATTAGTTAATCTAATATAGGTGGACTAAAACACTATTAATTATGATAAAACAATATCAAATGATTTTAAACAATTATATTAAATAAAATAAAACCCTAAATATGTAAAGATGCACAAGTAATGATATGTCTATGTATACCCCGCGTCATCTACATCAATTGGCTATATCACCGTATGAGCCTCATCTGGCCTAGGAGGTACTAGCTGCTCTCTTGTGGGCCCATGTCTTTCCCTAGCCATCTTTAGTGCTCAAAAAAATTTAACCCATACATATGTCTCTCTGGGAACATCATGTGTCATACCAAACTCTCGAGACACCTGCTCCACCTAGAATAACTCAGTCACCCCTGGGAACCAATCCTGCAACTAATTTATCCCTCGTATACATCGTAAGTCTACCACACCCTCTGGCCATCTTCCATAGTCTCAGTATGGCCTCCATATCACTTCCTCTTGCCACATCTAATCTATTAGTGATTTTTAGGTGTCAGTATCCATCTTCCACCCTTTCACACTCACCGATCTCCTAGAAAATATGTCTGGCCTAGCCCAATCTACTAGTGGACCACCAACTAGCCTTAATATTTCTATATGCCCATAGGCTCATCCATGCAACAATGTAGTATCTCTAATCCCACGTCCATGCTCCTCTTATGTTAATATGTAGATATATTTATACAGGTGGGCCAACACACATCATTCACATGCATATATGGTACTCTTATCCTCTATCGGGTAGCAAATATCATTCATCTTATTTAAGATTCCCACAAGACCACCCTCTACTGCAATGGATAATACAGTAACCAATGCTATAAACTTCCACAAGTGCATAACCCTTGACCTCAAGATCGCATCCAAGATAATATTTTCCTCATTTGATACTCAATTCCCTACAAAGTACCATCTAGTGGCCCTAATATGTCTCTCCATATGCTCCACTATAATGACATGTACCCTCTCACCAACAATCGGTAATCGTAGTATGCTATATACATCTTTTAGTGTGAATTTCACCTCACATATAGGTAGCCAAAACATAAAAGTGATCGTATACCATCTCTCACACAATAATGTCAATATAGGAATATTATGGGTATATCCCCCATATGTGATATGTGCCATAGGATGACATGGTCCTTAACCTTCCAATCATCATATGACAAACCTAACCCAAGAAATGCACTCAAGTGACGATCACCGCAGAACTCCATCAAATGGATATCCCTCTACAAGTCACCAAACAACACCAAAAACATCGTTAGAACACTATACAAATACATGCATGCTTACTTAAGACATCATTACATAACAACTTTCACATTTACACTACTCCATAATTTTTTTTACTCTTTCTGGACATGGGTGCCTAGAAGTAGGACTTGACACCCATAAGTAGGACATTGGTGCCCATGTCTGGGAAATCCTATCCCAAAGGCCACTAGTACCTCCATCACTATTGTCTAGGTCTAAAACATCGAGAAAAACAAAAATTATAATTTCACAAAAATTTACCTAGAATGACTTCTACAAATGTATTTATTGAGAAAAATCGAACTTACAAACTTTTTCATTGTATGCAATGCCATGAAAACTGCTAACATGTAGAAACATCTAGGTTGTGCTTCTCTAACTTGTAGCTCACTCTCACACTTAGAGCTCACTCTCACACTCATGCAATGAAAAATGAGTTAACTAATCATTTTTTCACTTTACTATGTATACTTATGATTCATTATCCCCTCCCCCATGGTCATATGTCACATTTACTACACAACTAATACATGCCACATGGTTTTACTAATATCTTGTGCACATTTTTACTCTGATTTATATCCTATTTATGGAATTATCTTCATAATTCCTTTTAACATTGTATCATACCTATGACACACATGCTATTTGTCCTAGTTGTTGTCTTTCACTATATTTGCACACATTTTTGCGTTACCTATCTTACGTCGCCTATTACGTACTTAATTTCGACTTAGGATTGATTCTAATCATCACTTCCTCTTTCACTGAAAGGGGGGAATACAATTGGGGTCATCCTATAATTCCCTTTATACAACAACACAATATTTATATGCTTCTAATTCATCATTTTCTAACATTTAATAATAAACCATATGAAATTTCATTTTTTTTTATCAATTCCTGCTAATGACCTAAGATGGGACGAAGAAACGTAAAATATCTCGATGAGTAAAATAATCAAAACTAACTGTTAATCAACCAATCAATATGTTCAAGTATCTAACAATCAAAATCAAACAATTTAATCAATTAAATACAACACATTAAGCCTTCCAGATGAACTAACGTGGGAGTTACATTCACTACTTTCTGAGATGACCTATCATGGGAAGTTACTCTACATTTCGTGTTACTTCCAGATGACTTAACTTAGAATACATAATTCATTTCACGTTTGCTTCCATATGACCTAAAATGGAAGCCATCACACATTTTTTGTTTTCTTTTAGATGATGACCTAACTTGGAAGCCATCACACATTGCATTAACACCCTTGGAGTGTGGGTAATGAGACATCATTTCCTTTCAGATATTGCTCCTATATGGGTCAACTTATTTTGATAAAAAAAATTGATCAAAAAATCACTTAAAATTTGATCTGTGTCTATTTGTAGTGGATAGATATCTTGAGGATGTAGTTAGATGTTGGAGAATAAGACACCTTTCTCTCCAAACTCTTCATTTGGTGGCAGAATGTCTGAATCCCCTAGTTTTCATAAACACGCAATAAGGTTGCGAATTTATTACTCCTTACCCCATAAAATTGTCATCATATAACATTAAAAATCATCAATCACCCAACATTACAATCATCACTCTCGTTTAGTGTACTTCATCATGGTCTTCCATCTCTCACTATGCTACGTGGATCAATATGTTGATCCATGGTTTGTGATGCTATATATTTTCATTTAACATGCTCTTCTACCACATCTACACATTTTTCTACAACATTGGATTATCTGGAATTCTCTCAGGTTAGAATCTCCAACTTATTTATGTTATCGATATTTTTGTTACTAACATGAAGTTTGGGAAAATGCAGTCACAAAAGCACGCACTTACTACTATTATTATACTACTAAGTATGGTGTTTTATATATGGATCTTTCATAAGAAAAGTATTCACTGATACCACATTCCATAATTCACTCATCTAACTTGTTTTTCATTATTTTTGTTTTTCATAGACATTTGTCACTAAGTTACATAGTTTCGGCAAGGACTCAGGGATCCCTATTTGTTAGTACTCAGTGTCATCACTAGTCTTTGAATAGGGCGCCTAAAGAAGGATTAGGGCACCTAGTGCACCTTGATCCTCATATTTAGGAACCCTAGTCCCCATCACACTTGGTTTTTTGTTAGAAATTCAAGCTTGGTCTTTTAATGTTTCCTTCTCGTCTCCCTAGGTGTTAGTCGGCATGTCAGGTCATTAGTGTAAACATTTCGGAAAGATATCCCGATATAAAAATAGCATACACACTATCTTATGGGAGGACTATGTCTACAAAGGGCTAGCTATTTACATAGAGAAATGAACTGCATTTGAGCACTGTTCTTCATCACACACTGCATAGGAAGGGGATTTTATCCTATCCCATCCACCATTTTACGTTTTTATGTAGCTATTTTCTTTTATCTCTATGTCATCAACCCTAGGGAATCCTAGACTCATTATTGCACACACAATTACATAGAACTACATTAGGTCTGAGATTTTGTGTAGCAGTTAGGTTTAAGTCCACCATTGTGGCTTCTAAGGACAATCTGACCCCTTTATTTACATCTTTATTTTTTAGGGTTTGATATTTTTTGGGGTTTTACAAGTGATTATTTATTATATTTTTATGAGGACATTAGTGAATCAAGTATGACATCCACCCAACCAAAGGAAAATTATTGTGAAGATCGAGGGACCATATCATAACTAGATTTTGAGTTGTTCCATAGACTAGGGTGTCAAGATTCAAGCGAGGGACCCAAGGCACCCTCATCCTTCCCCGGGCACCTCAGTCTAGCCAAATTTGCCTCCTCTGTAATTTTTTGAGGTTCGTTAGGACACATTGTTTCTCCAGTTCATCATTATTTTTACTCCCAGATCACTACTAAGTAGGTATAATTCAGGTTAATACCCTTCCCCTTTAATTTCATTTCATTTAAAAGAACAAATAAATTACTTAGCATTTACATTTTAGTACATTTCATTCACTGCATATGTTGTACTTCTTATAGTCTTATATAAAATTAAAATTCTATATAATCAGAGATACATGTGCAGGTGTGATGCAGAGCTCTGCGTAAAAATCTCTCATATCACCAAAACATTCTTTATAAGTGAAAAAATAACTTGAATATTCACGTTTCTCTAAGATCTAACACCTTATCAAAGTAGCCTAAACTTGCTCAATGTGCCAAAATTCATTAAAACATCATTTCAAAACACAAAATGAGTGTAGACATGCTTAATTTCATTATCGTGACATGATCAAAGCCTTAAATTAGTTCCACAGATTCATTTTAACTCATTTTATTTATAGACCTTTTATTTTGCTAGTAGCCCTCGAAATCAAGTTTAAAAAAAAGAATCACTCATTTTCCATCTTAAACCTTGAGTGGTAAAATGTTTTACTACCCATTATGCTCATTAACATGCATACCAAATTTCATGGACTAGATCTTCTCCACTAAAAGTTATCTTCTTTTTTTTTAATTATTATTAATTTTGGCAATTAGCCCTCTTTTTGCACAACTCTTGAAACAGGAAACTATGCATAAAATTTCATGGAAATATGTTTAAATGTTTGCATACCCATTTTTGGTTTCTTTACTTTTGCCAATTTTCTTCTCTCAACTCCTTCTCTAGCATTCCCAACACAAAAACAATTGTTTTTAAGGTCATTTCCTACGTCTAAGCTAGGGTTTCTTATCAAGTTGTTATGGTTTGATAATTCTACCACTCTTACAACTTTTCACTTACCTTCAACCCTCTCAATACAAATTATTCATGAGTCTCAAATGTTTCAACACATCTTTAAATTCAAACCACTCAATATTCTAAGTTTTGAATTTTCATAGTCTTGCCTAGTTCATGGTTATGAACAACCCATGTTTCTTACAATTTCTTGGATTTGGATAAAGTTAAAGTTTGTCTATATTTTCTCACTTCAAAACCTCATATTCATGGTCAATATTTTTACCCTATAATTCTCCTTGCATCCATATAACCTTGTTTTTCAAGTTTGTTTTCAAAATCCTCCAACCTACTCTTAATCCTTCTCACCATTTATACTCTATTTTACAAGTTCACTCAATATTTTTAGATTTTGTACACCATATTAAGATCTATTCCATGCCTCCATAATCATTATTACACCAATCCTTTTCCTTATTCACTTCATTAAGCATTTCTTTTTTAAATTATCTTTTATTGGTCCAACTAGACATCTTTGCTCTGTCACAGGTTAGTTTCAACTTTTCATTAGTTTGGTTTTCCCTAACCCTCTTAAGTTCTTCTAAAGAACCCATCACATATATATCATCTCCTCAATATTTCAACTTATGACTTATCATAAATTCTTACTTCAAGGAACAATTCACCCTCTCTAGATTAAGATTGTTATAATTTTCCATGTCAATCTATAGTTCACTTTTTCCTCCTCATGTTCTCAATAGTATAAATCCACCATGGGAACATTGAGGTTTATTATTTGGTTAACACCATATTCTAACCCTTATTCTTCAAAAAAATCACTATTTATAACCATTTTCCTTTGAATTTTCTTCCTTAGACAATTATCTCACGCCTTTCTTATAATTGTCACAATATAAAGTGGACATGTGTTTCTCATTTCATCACTCGTGAAACCAATATTCTTACCTCTGTAGTGTTTTTTCAAGGCTCACATTTCATGATAATTCACTAAAAATTCTCTCAAGCCTTCTTTAGTGCCCACTCCTCTTCAAAAATTTTGGCTATGATTTTTATTACTATGAATTAGAGACGTGCACATTATTGTTATATTTTTATGTGTAAACATTGACAGATGGAAATTATTATTGTATTTTGATTTGCAAACATTAATAGATGGACAGTATTAGTATGTTATGATTTATATTACAGATGATATGGACTATTAGCAGGCATTGATAGGTTGTGATCTAGTATTGTTTCATGATATACTGACGCTCTAGATTTTGATGTTGATGATTATTTTGATGTTTTACTAACCTCATGATCTTATTGATGAACTAGAATAAATTTTTGAGATGTTCATTGTTTTCAATTAATTTATATCATTCCTAATTTTGATGATGATGGCCTAATTACATATATGATGTTGTTGGATGATAAGTATGTATGTTTTATTTCTTGATATATTTGATGAGGCCTTGAGGCCAAAGGGGTATTTTTTGATTGGTTATAGGAAATAATATTTTTAAACAAGAAGGGGGTTAGGAGACCAACAACAAATGAATATTGGATATTGGCAACAACGTCACCTGTGAAACTTCATCTCATGTATATTGTTGTGTTCTTGTTTAAGTTGTTAGGAGGTTCCTATGGGGGGATAACCTTAAAATGTGACCATGGATTATGTTTGTTTTCCCTTTTTCATTTTAATTATTTTGTCAGTATGTGTATTATTTTACTGTGATGTATTTCAACTTTATTGTTGTTTGTTAATGTGCTTTTGTTTAAGTTGATTAATCTAATTTAATTAGAAATGTGACTAAGGGGAATCTAATAGGGGTATATAGTCCTTTGGATCTTTTGATTTGAGTAAGATCTTAATTTATTCTGATGTGTATACTCAACCCATCCTTTAAATCCTGAAATTTGACTTTGGAGTCAATTTCATAGGCTTGTGGGACAAGTTAAGCTTGTCATTTTAATCTTAAAGTCACCCACCTACTATAGCTATGATGTGGGGGGTTGATTTTAGGAATCATTATATGTTTTGGTCGAGAAAAGAGACAATTAATTGCACTCTCTTACAAAAATATTTAAATTTTGTCCTTAGAGGTATTGAGTGAGAATTTGAGTGTGAAAGGAATTTGTCATATCCTCACCCAAAAATCTATTAGCCTTGGTTTTGATGTTTGACTTGGTGATGTAGAGTTGACGATAAGTGATGTGGCATCCTAGATGGAGCCACCTCAGCCTCCTCTCCTCATCTTTTTATTTATTTATGTTGTGTTAAATTTTTGGGGGTTACTAATTTTCATTTTCACACTTTCTCTTTTAGTATTGGATTGGATTTTTTTCTTTTATATTTTCGAGGATTAATTTTCATGATTTTCTTGATTTTGGAAAGGATTGAAGCTAGTGGATTGAATATTGTGGAAGATAGAATGGTAAGGTAGGGTTTATACCCTTGTTTTTCATTTACTTGTATATGTGTTTTACAAATGAATGTGTGTATGTGTTTGTGTGTATTGGGTTTGGTGTAGTATGGCCTTAAGATGTGTATAAGATTAAAAAATGGGACCATTTTGGAAGGGAAAAGGGAATTGTGACACATTGTGGAGGGAGTATGAGTAGGAGTTCCACCTATGGGCAGAGAAAACATAAAATTTTTGTACTTTTTGTATTTTTCATTGGGAGGGAAAAGGGATATAATGATAATTTTGATGTGTAGTTGGAGGCATTTTGGGTGGAGCCCCTAACTCATTTATGAGTTAAAGGAGGTGGTTCACATTATTCTATTCTCCCATGGTTTGAATTATAATCCTATGTATTGGGATTTGTATTTTCTGTCATTGTGTTTGGTGTTGAATGTATGGCATGTAATGTTGGCTTGAGTGTTGTAATGTTGAAGCCCTTAACAATTTTTTCATGGTTTCTTAAATGTCACTTATTGTTCCATTGTTGGGGCTCAGGGGCCAATGAGGAGGATGGATTCTCCCCCTCATTGGAAATTTTGTTGGGTGGAGAGTACTTTCAACTCCCTCATTCTTTTTAAGTGATTGGAAGATGAAGATTTCTAAGGAGCTCAAGTTGAAGCCCTTTACATTATTACATTTTACGTTGAAGACCATGAGAAATAGTTGTAAAGTATTCATATTGTTATCTCCTTGTGTGGAGTGCATTGTATTTGTATAGTAATAAACTTAAAAAGAAAAAAGAAAAAGAAAAATCTTGCAAATGTATTATTTGATACTTATTTGTCAAAGTGAGTTGGGAATATGTATGGTCAAAGGAAGAGTTCTAGTTTTGTAAAATTTTCCAGGTTGTTTCCACTTAGGGTGGAAGGCTTGTATTACTTGCACTTTAAAAGATAAGTTCTTGTAAATATTTATTTAACAAACTATTTGTTGTATCATTGAAAGAAGAAATTTTATAGTTGTAATATAACGGAAATAGAACTCTTCCAAACCTTAAAATTAGTAAAAAAGTTATATTATGACTTCATTGGGAAAATGACTCTTTGGTATTGAAAATTACCACTTACTCTAAATCTGACAATTAATCAAAATTTTAATTTGTTTATTCCCTTGAAATTGATTTCTTATTTGAAAATACATATGTTTACATGCTTGTCTCTCCTTGGAAATATTGACATTATTGTTGTAAAATAAAGAAAGAATCTCATTGGGTTTTGTTATCGTATTGTCCTTCTTGAAAATACTTGCAAAATACGATAATGGTAAATTTTTTCTTTCAAAATAATTATTGTCTTAATTTCTTATAGTGTCCTCTAAAATTGGAGCAAATTTCACAATTATAGGCATTTTTGTTCAGCTTGTAAATAATCTAGATACACAAAACAAAATATTTATATATAATAATGTGTATATTTGTATAAGTTATATATTTAAATATTTAAATTTATATCAATTATAATTATATATTTCAATGAAATATATATATATATATATCTTAAAAAAATTAAAATGGAAATCAAAATAGCCAAATTGGTTGAGTGATTATAAACCAAAGTTCATCTTACATAGATAAAAACTATATATATTGTGGTTTGAATTTTTGGTAAGGCCATATAGGTTTGGGGTGAGAGGAGGAGTGGGGGGGGGGGGGGGGGGGGGGGGGGGGGGACAGTACCCTCCCCACCCCAACCCTTGTATATATATAAAATAAAATTGGATTTATATACTACGACCTAAGGTATAATGGGTTTATTTTATATGGGGGCTGCACTCACCCATATAAAATAAATCCCATTATACCTTAGGTCGTAGTATATATATATATATATATCTATGTGTGTATATGTGGACACACACACACACACACACACATCCACACACACAGACACAGATACATATATACATATATACATATATATATATACATATATATATATATATATATATATATATATATATATATATATATACATATATACATACATATATATATGTATATGTGTGTGTGTGTGTGTGTGTGTGTGTGTGTGTATATGTATGTATATATGTATATACATAGATATTATATATCTATGTATATACATATATACATATATACATACATACATATATATATATATGTACATATGTATATATATATGTACATATGTATATATATATGTACATATGTATATATGTATGTACATATGTATATATATATATATATATCCTCAAACCCTAAAACCATTTATATATAAGTTTATTTTTTTGACAAAAAAAAGGGAAAATATTGTCCATAGCCCAAATATAGTAACTCTCAAAAGTACAAAATAACAAATAAAATGCAAACAAAACCCTAAGAGAGGGATCCAAAAATAAACCTTCAAATCCATGTCTATCCATCCAAGTGCAATGAGCAATTTCCTCCATAGCTCCATGTGATCAATGCTCCCAAAACTACAAAACAAAAATGAGATGGATTAAAGCAAAGGTGTGAATAAAAGTCAACATAAGGATATTTAGGGTTATAGTGTATACCTAATATCTAAGGGCCCAAAAATAATCAATCTAATGGTGGATATCATTCCTGCAATTTTTAAATGTGTCATTTTATGGGATTATGTATTAATTAAATGCATGTGTATTTATGAATGGGGCCACTTAGTTCCCTTAGTGTGTTAGGATTAAATGGACCCTTGTTAGCATGGTCAAATTAATATGTTTAGGGGCATTATACTATAGGAATTAAATAATGATAAGGTAAGTATAGAGAATGACCTAGGGGATTAATTTAACTAAAGGAAAAATATTAACAAATGTGGGGTATGGTTGTTAAGTGTTTAAGGGAAGTAAATATAAAACCAAACTTAGGAAATAATCTTTGATAGCCTTAAATGGAATTAATCAAGTATATTAATGAAATGTATTTTAGTCAACAATAATAAGGGAAATGAGTGGAGCCTTTATGAGAAAATCATATCCCGAAATAACTTTAAGGAAAAGATTAATAATATTAATTATTGATATCATTTTGAAATAACCTTTGGTTGTGTAGGAGTTAATAAAGGAAAATTAAATAAGTGAAATGTAAGGTTTAATAATGTTGCAATCATTTAAAAAAATTCACATAATTTTCCTAAATGATTATGAAGAGTAATGTGGTTTTGGTGCGACGATTTTTTATGGGCATTATACTTGGTATAAGAGTCATTGGATCAACACTTGGACCTTGGGAAAATATGAAACACAACAAGTAATCATACTACAACTTACACCTAGAACACACAACATTTCATTATATTTTAAAACATGGAAATCTGTAGTAAACCAAAAAACAAACCTAAATGATCATGAACTAACTATCCCCTTGGTCTATGCTGCAGGCATGGTTCAAATGATGGGTTCTTACACATGGATTTAGATCCACCACCCCAGAGCATGCAGTAGTTTTTATCTTGCCACAACTACTATAGGCATTACATGATGTCAATTCCGCTATATGTAGAGGATCAATAGGGGAGAACCTAGCCAACATGACAGGGAGCAATCATTGGAGGATTGTGCCCCTGCATAGTACAATGAGGAGCATAGGGTAGATAAATCCCATGTGGAGTCAACTATATGGGGTTCACCTCAGGGAGGACATCAATATAGGGCTATAGAACATAGGGAGATATCTAGCAACCTTAGACAGAGAGGTGGCCATGAGGAGAGACCTAGAAGCAGACACATGATAGAGACCGATCATACACGAGTGATCTCGAAGCTTCATCTATCTCATTATGTTTGTGACACAGGGGGATTTCAGGTAGAGGTGTGGTTATTGAGCTTGAGCGGATACTTCAAGCTATGTCTGTGTACTAGCAAGACAAAGACTCATGTTGTGATTCATCATATTAGAGATGGAACAGATATTTGGTTGACAATAGAGGAGAAGAAAATCCATCTTAATTTAGATTTTGTTACATGGGAGTTCTTTATGAGGGTTTCCATAGCCGGTACATTTCTAGGAGGTTTAATCGGTAGTGGATCGATGAGTTCCATGATCTGCAACAGGTTAGCAATGATATAACTAGAGTATGAGTGCAGGTTCTTGGATTTACTTTAGTATGTGGATTACATGCACGATGAGAAGGTTAGGATACATGAGTTCATTAGGGTCCTGAACCTAGAACTTGGAAGGTAATTTTATATGCATTATCCACATAATTTAGCTGATGAAGTGGTGAATGCCTACTTTGTAGAGGAGAACAGGGGGAAAAACACAACAGGCTAGAGATAGAGTGAGGAGCTACATTCTAATGATGCAGGAGAGCTGGTCATGGGGAAAAAAATCCTCGTCCCCTTAACAAACATGATTTAGCACATTCTTCTTTCAGGCTATCCCAACAACCACAGTAGTAGCCACACCAGACATGTCCACCATTTAGGCTACCAAAGATACTGGATACACAGAGAAGTCATAGCATGGGGCCCCCACCTAGAGGACCCGTCAGGACATAGGATTCACCCAAGTCTCAGTCAATGGGAGCACGTCCACAATACCCACAATAGTCCATGGAAAGATCATTGGGGTTTATATCATAAACCCCAAAGTGGGTGGAGGGATTTATATTCATTGGAGGGGAAAAAAATTTGTTATGGATGTGGTGAATAGGTGCACTAATGGCGCAATTGTCTACAGAACCATAATTACAAGGGAGAGGGACCTAATTCTGAGCCTACAGTCAGTGACATGGGTAGGAGTCATAGGATTTATGCAGTGGTTGAGAACTTCTAGTTGGAGCATTGGGGCATAATGATTGAGACTTCAGGTAGCACCAGTGGTATTTCTTCCTCTATCTTACTTGATTCTAGATCATCTGATTCCATTATTTTTATATCCCTAGTAGAGCAATGTAGGTTGGTGGCAGTTAGGAAGGGCCATAGTTGGGACGTTGAGATGGATTTTGGAGTCAAGCTCTCAGTGGACTCCTTGGTCAAGGAGTGTATAATTGACTTAGGACCCTTCACCACGACCTTGGATCTTCACATCCTTCCTTTGGGTTCTTATTGATTTATTTTGGGTATCAATTAGTTATCTACACATAGAGCTAGATTATATTTTTAAATAAAGGTTATATCTTGTGCCGATGAATTGGGTGTAAAGTCGGTGATAGTTGGGGTTTGGAGGCCTATTTCTATTTGCACTATATCCACTATGCAACTTAAGAAATGTGCACATCGGGGATGTCAACTTTATGCTATTACAGTTAGTGACAGATCAGAAGATGAGGCTAGTCATCCTTAAAATTAATGGTCACCCCATTTTTCATTTATTTTTCTGATGTCTTTCTAAGTGAGTTACCTGGCCTAGCTCCCCTAGGTGAGATATATTTTTATATAAATTTGGTTCCTGGAGTAGATCCTATATCATGCATGTCATATAGGATGACTACCCCTGAGATTTGTGAGATAAAGCTACATCTGGAGGGCCCTCTTGAGAAGGGCCTAATCCATCCTAGAGTATCCCCTTGGGGTACACCGGTGAACTTTATAAAGAATAAGGACAAATCTTTGAGATTGTGTATTGACTACTGATATCTGAATAAAGTAACGATCAATAATCATTACCCCCATCCATGCATTAATGATTTGTTTGATTAGATGAAGGGGGATACCATGTTTTCCAATATAGATCTTAAGTCTAGTTATCATTAGCTGAGGCTTATGGAGGTAGCTATTCATAAGATAGCCTTTTACACTCAATATTGCCACTATGAATTCACAATTGTGTTATTTGGTGTAATGAATTCCCTTGTAGTATTCATGAGTTTGATGAATAGGGTATTCAGGAATTTTCTAGACTACTTCATGCTCATATTTCTAGATGACATATTGATATAATTATGCACATGTAAGGAGCATGAGGATTACCTTTGACAAGTTCTATAGTGTCTTCGATAGAAACAACTTTATGAGAACCTTAAGAAATGTGTATTCTTTCAGACAGAGCTTCAGTATCTAGGTCATGTCATATCTAGGGAAGGCATCGTAGTTGATCCTTCCAAGATGAGAGTTTGTTAGTGATTGGCCAGTGCCGATTAGTGTGACCAAGGTACACATTTTTATGGGATTAAGAGGGAACTAAAGGATATTTTTTCAGGACTTCTAATGCATTTCTCCTCCCATCACTTCCCTACATCGGAAAGGGAATAATTTTATTTGATCATAAAAAGATGAGCAGGCCTTAATGAATTTGAAGGATTTCTTTTCCACAACTCCTATTTTAGCAGTGTCAGATCCTTAAAGGGACTTATTTGTTTGCACTAATGCTTCCTTAGCAGGGATAAGAGGTGTTTTGATGTAAGATGACTGTGTTTTTTGACTTTGAGTCTCGTAAATTCAAATATTATGATCTCAATTACTCAACTCATGACCTTGAGCTTGCAGTAGTAGTCCATGCATTGGTGTGATGGTGAAATTTTCTTTTAGGTAGGAGGTTCATTATGAGGGCAGATCACTTGAGCTTACGACATCTCATCACATATCCCAATATCAATTCTTGTCAACGGTGTTGGATGGAGATTTTATATAAGTATGATCATGGAGATTGAGTATGTGAAGGGGAAGGGGAATGTGGTTGCAGATGCTTTGAGTCATTGGAGGAATTTTTCTATGGATAATTTAGTGGATATAAACTTATGGAGCAAGATCTTGTGACATCTTCCACATGACAACTTATACCTTTTTAGCTAGAGCAAAGATTAAGTCTTGAAGCCACCTTGAGGGAAAGTTTAAGGGATTGAAAATAGAGAAAGATGAACTTCTCAGATAGAGAGGTTGGATCTATGTACCAAAATATTGAGTATTGTGACAGGACATCCTTGTAGATGTACATTGTGTACGGTATTCAACCCATCAAGAGGTAAAGAAGATGCACACCACTTCAAGATAGTTATATCATTAGAGGGGGATTTAGAGAGATGTAGCATGACTTGTGTCTCTTTGGTTGGAAGGTCAAAAGGTGAAGGCTGAGAATTAGCATCCAACTGGCTTGTTATATCCTCATGTTATACCAGAGTGGAAATGGAACACCATTTCCATGGATTTCATAATGGGGCTATCGATGTCGAGATACAAGCACGACACCATCATGGTCAAAGTGGATAGATTAAAGAAAGTGGCTCATTTTTCTCTAATGAAGACCACCTACATAGCTATTACAGGGGGAAAAAGTGTAATTTGATGAGATTTTTAAAGCTACACACGGGATTTCGCTAAAGATTATTTGTGATCTTGATCCCTTGTATACCTCTCATTTTTGAACTATAATGTAGTATGCTCTAGAGACAAACATTAAATTTAGCATAGCCTATCACATAGAGATAGATGGTTAGAAAAAGTGAGAAAACCATATTTTAGAGGACATGCAGCATATGTAGGTCATGGATCATCAATCAAGGTGGGAGGAGTATTTGTACTTGGTTGAGTTTGCATACAACAACATATTTTAGAGTCCTATCGGAATGCCACCATTTCAGGAACTATATGGTAGGGAGTGCAAGAATCCATTGAGTTGAGACATGTTATCTCTTAGGCCAGCTATGTTATAGGACATGGAGCAACAAGTTATCTTAATCTGACAGAGATTGCAAATGGCACATGATAGGTAGAAGAAGGATGTAGATCAAAGGAGATTTTCCCACAACTTTGAGGTTGACACGAAGGTGTTTCTTTGTGTCAGACCTCATAAGATCCCCATCCATTATAGAAAAAGGCTCTAAGATAGCTCCCTAGATTCATGGGTCCATTTGAGATCTTAGAGCGGATCGATCCCTTAGCCTACCCGCTTGGATTTTCCACCCAGCTTGTCTCACATCCATGATGTGTTCCATGTTTGTGTTCTTAGGAGATATATACCAGATCCATCTCATGTATTGGATTGGACTGAATTATAGGTGTAAGAGTAGGTGCAGGTGACTGTGGGAGTCTGTACGCATGAATAGAGTGCACTAACCTATCCCTTCAAGGGTGAGATATTGATCAAGTTCACATCCAGTGGGATCAATAAGAAGAGACATTGGCTACATGGGAGGAATTCACCTTGCTGAGACCCCAATTCCCCACACTTTTATTAGTGAATTCTAGGAAGAAGTCTTGTCTAAGGGGAGGGAATTGTAGTGCCCACTCCTCTTTGAAATTTTTTGGTTATCAGTTTTATTACTAGGGACTAGAGACATAGACATTATTGTTATACCGGAGTGGAAATGGAACACCATTTCCATGGATTTCATATTGAAGCTACCAACATCAAGATACCAACATGACAACCATCATAGTCATGGTGGATAGCCTTATGAAATTGGTTCATTTATCTTTGGTGAAGAACACCTATATAGCTAGTGTAGTGGCGTGAGTGTACTTGGAAGATATTTTAAGACTACACAAGATTCTGATAAAGATTATTTGTGACTATGATCACTTGTATACCTCTCATTTTTGGACTAGCATGCAGTATGACCTTAGGACAAGCATTAAGTTAAGCATGAACTATTCACCTAGAGACAAATGGTCAGAAAGAGTGAGTAAACTAGATTTTAGAGGACATGCTTCAAATGTACATCATGGATCATTAGTCATGGTGGGAGGAGTATTTGTACTTGAGTGAGTTTGCATACAAATTTTTTTTAGAAGTCTATCGGCATGGCACCATTTCAGAAAACTATATGCCAGTGAGTACAAGACTCTATTAAGTTGGTTTGTGTTGGAGGATAGAGTATCTCTTGGGCTAGTTATGTTACAAGACATGGAGCAATAGGTTATCCTTATCTAACATAGATTGCAGGAGGTATAAGATAGGTATAAGAAGTATGTAGATAAGAGGGAGAGTCGACTGAAGCTTGAGGTTGACATGAATGTGTTTCTTTGTGTTAGACCTCAAAAGATCTTAATTTTTTATGGAAAAGGATCTAACGTAGCACCTAGACTCATGGATCCATTTGACATCTTGGAGTGGATCGGTTCCTTAGTTTACCTCTTAGATTTTCCACCCATCTTGTCTCACATCCATGATATGTTCTATGTATTTTGTTCTTAGGAGCTATATACCAAATCCATCTAATGTATTTGATTAGACCACATTGTAGGTGCAAGAGTAGGTGCATGTGACTATGGATCCTGTGCACATCATAGAGCGTAGGACCTTGGGCCTTTGAGGGTGAGAGATTGATCATGTGTGTGTATAATGGGATCGATACGACGAGACATCCGCTAACATGGGAGGATGTCACCTTGCTGAGACCCACAATTCTCACACTTGTTACAATGGATTTTAGGAGGAAGTTGAATCTAAGGGGAGGGGGATGTAGTGCCCATTCCTATTTCAATTTTTTTGGGGTATGAGTTTTATTACTAAGGACTAGAGACATAGGCATTACTGTTATACTGGAGTGGAAATGGAACACCATCTCCATGGATTTCATACTGGGGATACTGACGTCGAGATAACATCATGATGCCATCATGCTAATGGTTGATAGATTAAAGAAAGTGCCTCATTTTTCTCTGGTGAAAACCAACTATAATAGCTTGTGTAGTGGTACGAGTTTACTTTCATGATATTTTTAGACTACACGGGATTCCACCAAAGATTATTTATGACCACGATCCCTTGTATACATCTCATTTTTTTACTAGCATGTTGTATGCCCTTAAGACGAGCATTAACTTTAGCACAACTTATCACCCAGAGATAGATGGTTAGACAGAGTGAGTAACCATATTTTATAGGGACATGCATCAGATGTAGGTCATAAATCATCAATCGAGATCAAAGGAGCATTTGTACCCAGTTGAGTTTGTAGACAACTACTTTTAGAGTTTTATCAACATGACACCATTTTAGGAACTATATGGTTGGGAGTACAGGACTCCGTTGAGTTGGGATAGGTTATAGCATAGGGTATCTCTTTGGCCAACTATTTTACATGACATGGAGCAACATTTTATTTTGATCTGACAGAGATTATAGGAGGCACATGATTGACAGAAGAAGTATGTAGATTAGAGGAGATTATAACGCAACTTTAAGGTTGACACAAAGGTGTTTCTTTGTGTCAGACCTCATAAGAGTCCCATCTATTTTAGAAAAGGTTCTAAGATAACTCCTATATTCATGTGTCCATTTGAGATCTTAGATCAAATCAATACCTTAGCCTACTACTTATATTTTTCACCCAACTTGTCTCGCATACATGATGTGTACCATGTTTCTGTTCCTAGGATATATATACCAGATCCATCTCATGTATTATATAGGACCACATTGCAGGTGCAGTAGTAGGTGCACGTGATTATGGAGCCTGTGTGTATCATAGAATGCATGCCCTTGGCCCTTCGAGGGAAAGGATATTGATCAGGTGCACGTCTAGTGGGATCAGTTGATGAGACATTAGATACATGGGAGGAATTCACCGTGTTGATACCATAGGACCCACACTTGTTCCAATGAATTCCAAGAGGAAGCCAGGTCTAAGGGAATGGGGATGTAGTTCCTACTCCTCTTTGACATTTTTTGGTTTTGAGTTTCATTACTAGGGACTAGAGACATGGACATTTTTAGTATGTTATGATTCAAATTACAAATGATATGGAGTATTAAAAGACATCGAAAGATGGTGATATAGTATTTTTTCATGTTATAATGGACACTCTAGATTTTGATGTTTGATGATTATTTTGATGTTAGACTAACCTCATGATCTTATTGATGACTTAGAAAAATATTTGAGATGTTCAATTTTTTTAATTAATTGATAGAATGCCTAATTTTGATGATGATGGCCTAGCTACTTATATGATGTTGTTGGATGATAAGTTTGTATGTTTTATTTCATGATTCATTTGATGTGGCCTTGAGGCTGAAGGGGTATTGTTTGATTGGTTGTAGGGAATTATATCACGAAAACAAGAAGGGGGTTATGAGACCAACAAAGAAGGAATATTAGATTATTGGCAACAAGGTCTCCTGGAAACTTTGTGTTTAGGTATAATTCTTGTCTTCTTGTTTAAGTTGTTAAGAGGTTTTGATGGGGGATGACCCCAAATCCGACCATAGGGTTATGTGTGGTTTCTGTTTTTCATTTTAATTATTTTTGTGAGTATGTGTATTATTTTATTGTGATGTATTTCAACTTTATTGATGTTGGTTAATGTGCTTTTGGTTAAGTTGATTAATATTGTTAAGTAAGTTATTTAGAGATTTGACTAAGGATCATTTAATTGGGGTAGATAGTCCTTGGAATCTTTTGATTTGAGTGAGATTTTAATTTTTTTATGTGTACACTCAACCCATCCCTCAAATCCTGAAATTTGACTTTGGCACCAATTTTAGAGGCTTGTGGGACAAATTAAGCTTGTCCCATGCCTCTTATATTTACCCCACCAACTATACCTATGATTTGGGGGGTTCATTTTAGGCGTCACTATGTGGTTTGGGGGAGAAAAGAGGCAATTAATTGTACTCTTACAAAAAAGATTTTAATTTTTTCCTTAGATGCACGGAGTGAGAATTTGAGTGTGGAAGGAATTTTACATATCCTCACCCAACAATTTATTAGCCTTGGTTTTGATGTTTCACTTGGTGATGTGGAGTTGAGGAGAAGTGACGTTGCATCGTACATGGATCCACCTCTTCCTCCCTCTCCTCCTGTTTCTATTTATTGATGTTGTGTTGAAGTTTTTGGGGTTACTCAGTTTTCATTTGCACACTTGATCTTTTGGAATTGGCCTTGGATTTTTTACTTGGAGATTTTGGAGGATTTGTTTTCATACTTTTCATGATTTTGGAAAGGATTGAAGCTAGTGGATTGAAGATTGTGGAAGCTAGAATGGACAGGTAGCGTCTTGTTGTCCACTCAAAATTCCCTGCTCTGATGAAAGTAAAAAATTTCAAAATTTTGAGTTTAAGTGTTTTCTCTGATGTACTGAAGTCGTGAAATTGAGAAAAATCTATGTTTTGGGTCATTTTGTATGTATTTCGGGCCTGTCGGACATTTTTGTCCCGCGTGTCCCAAGTTCCGAAGTGCGGTCTGTTCCCCGATCGGCCGAAATCCCCCCTTTGCATTTTTCGCACTATATCCTTGCTCGTGCAACCTAATTCCCTGCGCATATATCCCGTTTTCTATAACTCCTTCCCGAGTTCAGGTTGTAGCTCTGTTGCTATCAATATGAAGATCAAATTTCAGGAACAGGAACAAATTTCACCGCTCGAGTCTGCCATTGAAGAAGCCAGTAAAGATTATCATACTCATGTCAAGAGATGGTGAAGTGTCTCGGATTTTGGATTCAGTCTGCCGCCAACACGTCAGTCCCTCGTGGCAGAGACATAGCTGGAGCGTTAGAGAAATTCAGGCAGCGGATTCTGAAGTCGGTGGGTCCCTCTCAGTGACTGGACACCTGTCTTCTTCTCCTCTTCTCTTTCTTTTTTCCGTTTTCATTGTAAGAAGTTAAGGCGTTACGATTGGCGGCCCTTAACTGTTCTTGATTAAAGAAACGGTTACGAAGAGTAACTGATCTGTAAACTATATAATGGCATTTCTACGCCATCCACAGGAGGGAGGAATAACTTGGCTTATTTTCTGAAAGTGTAAATAGATCATAAAGAAATCAATACAGAAGGGCTTCCTATTCTCTGTCTATCTGATCTCCGTTATCTCTGAGCTTTCATTTATTTTCTTTGTGAAGATCATTTGTCTCCAGTTTGTTAGTCTTGCCGATTGGTGATCTTGTATAACCAAGAAGGAACTTTGTGTCCTTGATTAATGAATCTGTGTTACGCTAAGAAACTTTGTGTTCTGGAAGACGTTATTTACAGAACTTTGTGTCTTTAAATTCCATCTTATTTGTTCGATACGAATGATCTTGTTTTCAATTCACTGTGACTTTGCATACATAAAGAATTACTCTGATATCTATAATTCTGCATGTTGCCTTTCTGCTATTTCCCGCACTCTCATTTCCTCAGTCCTTTTGTAATTGATGACCTTCATAGAAAACACTTTCGTGGTATCCAAGTTTAACCAACAAATCATGTCCTGTACATTTATAAATAAGTTTGTTTCTGATAAGGGAACCTCTCCCATTAAATAGGAGGGACTTCTTGTCCCCTGTCTGTTGCTCTTCTTAAAAGTCCTATTTGACGACCAACAGTTTTTGGTGACTCCGCTGGGGAAAATCATATTCCAGTTATGTTATTTTCGATCATCTTTTGATCTGGCGACTCCGCATTTTACTAGAGGGAGAAGGACCCTTGGTATTGAAGACTCTCAATTTCAGCTTTTGGAGTAGTAGGGTTTTCCTCTTCCTTCCAAAAGAAATAGAAGAACTCATTCGACGAGCACTCCACCTGTTCAAGAAAGAAGTCCTGCGGGTGGTATTCCTTCAGAGCCAGCTAGCCCTAATCTTCAAGCTTTGATTCTTGCTGGTGTTGTAGTTCCTCTCCAAGCCATTTTTCAAAGAATGGCGGCGCCATTACCATGGGGTCATCGTGTCGGGCCCCTGGCCCTTACTCAGCCTTTGCATGAGTTACCTAGAGGTAACCGGAAGAACTTCCCCAAATTCAAAGGCGACGACAAAGTGCATCCTGATGAACACATCGCAGCTTTCATTGTTGCCTGTGGAGTTTTGGGAGTCAAACATGAAGAGGTCTCCGTGAGGCTGTTCGTTGAGACGTTACAAGATAATGCTGTTGATTGGTTCTACCACCTTCCGGCTAACGCTATCACCAACTGGAACACAATGAGAACTCAGTTCGAAAACCGTTTCAAGCCGGCAGAAGATGTGCATGCTTTTCTTGCCCAAATTTCTCAAATAAAGAAAGATTCACAAGAACCCATGAGAGAATTTGTGGCCCGATTCAACAGACTGATCAACAAAATTCCTGCGAATACTCGACCTGTTGATCAAATTCAAAAGTGTTTCTTCCTGAATGCTCAATCACCCAAAGTTAGTTATGCACTAAGAAGGGCTAATCTCGCAACATTGGTCGAGGATCAAACTCTCACTGTTAGTATCGAGGATGACTTGATCATGTCAGGGAAGTTGAGAAGAGACCCTCCCAAATCTAAGTCTGCTGCTTCTTCCTCTTCCACTCCTGGACTTAATACTGATCCATTAGTTTAGAAACTTGCAAATGATCTTATTGCTATAAAGAAATAATTAGCTCAGCATGCTCCTTATGCAGATGTTCCAAGGAGAAATTTTCAGCCCAAAAATCATTTGCCTCCTTCTCAAACAAGACTGGCACTTGAAGGACCTCCTGTTAGGGTTCCTGTGAATGCAACCTGTGAAGTTGAAGAGCCTAATGATGATGAGGATAATGAAGCTTGCGAGGAGTTTGTGGAAGAATTTGCTGATGAAGCGGATGAACTTGAGGGATCTCGAGTAAATTTCTTTACCACTGAGGGCATTGATGATAGAGATGATTATGACGAAGTGGTAGCAAACATGAACAGCGAATCATTTGCTGTCATGACTCGAGAACAGACAAAGCAGAGGGAGAAGGTGACACAACCCATAAAGAAATCTAAAGAGCAGTCGACAACTATCCCAGTAATTGCAAAAAGAGGATTCCCTATCCCCACTTCATCTGCACCGAAGGTGAGTCCTATCAATCTAGTTACCAAAGTTGCTTCTTCTTTTTCTCCTAAAGTTGATAAGCCTAGAATTCCACATGATGATGGCCCATCCACTTCTGGATCCTTTGATATTGTTGATCACCTGAAAAAGACCAAGGTCCAAATCTCAGAAGCTGAGTACTATCAAACCCATCCCAAAGCTTTTGCCAAGATGATTCAATTTGTCAATTCCCACGCTAAGACCACTTCTAAAGGCCTTCTACCTACTCCTCCTTCTACACCACAGCCTAGCCTGGTAGCTACTGTCACCTCTCTTGGTGACAAAATTAAACCATTTTATGTAACACTTCTTATAGCTGGCCATAGGCTCAGTAACTATGTCATAGACTCAGGAGCTTCAGATAACGTAATGCCTGCTAAAGTGGCTCACGCTTTAGGCCTGACCCTCACGCGCACTTATGGATCCTGTTACTCCATGGAAAGTAAAGAAGTGCACCTAGTTGGGAGAATTAAAGATGCACAAGTGGCTTTTGCTGCCTTGCCTGAAAAGAAAGTGTTGGCTACCATCCTAGTAGCAGATATCCCTCCTTCATACGGGATGTTGCTAAGTAGGAACTTCTGCAAAGATGTGGGTGGGGAAATCCAAATGGACTGGTCACATGCCCTCATTCCTGTCAATGGACAAATGAAGAAGTTGCTGCCTGAGAAGCAGTCTGAGTATATTGTGTAGAAAACGGATGATCCTAGAGCACAAATACTCTATGAGGATATGGGTCATGGCAATTACATGATTATGTCCCCTGATGAAATCCAACTTCCCAGAATGTCACCTAAAGATCCTAATGGTATTTGGATTTTAGAGTTTGATGGAAGTTGTTCCTCAGCTGGTTCTGGAGCTGGTGTTCTGCTGGTGTCACCGGAAGGTGTCCTTCATCCTTTTTCATTTAAGTTGCAGTTCGAAAACACTAATAACACAGCAGAGTATGAGGCTCTCATTCTTGGACTGCAAGTGGCCAAAGAACAAGGTGTGAAGAATCTTCTGGCTCGTGGTGATGCATACTTAATTGTAAAGCAAGTCAGGAACCTTTATCAAGTAAAAAATGGGAGGCTGAAGCATTACCGGAATCAAGTTTGGGATTCCATCGAATTCCTTGATGCCTTCTCGATTGAAGCAATGCCTAGGGAAAAGAATAGCAGGGCTGATTCATTGGCAGTCTCAGGGTCGTTACTGATTCCTCATCCTGAAATTCACTCAGGATAAGTTCACTATTGAAATGGTCCATCGGGCTAGTGTACCTGACAATACCCATAATTGGCAAGTCTTCAATGATGATCAACATTTGCTTTCCTTCCTGGAACTCAGGGGTAATTTTGAACAACTGTATTTTGAGGGAAGTGACAACCTACCTTGTGAGGGTGTGCCCTTTGACCAAGCAGTCGCCCAAAGGGAAGAAACAGATCAAGATGGATCCATCAATCTCAAAGGAAACAAGATTCCTAAAGGTTTGGTGAGTTTGGAGGAATTATTTGATAAGCATGACAGGTATGTGAAATCTAGAGCTTCTTCTGGGCCTCAACAATCAGCTGAGTATGATAAGATTGATATTGGGAGTTCTTCTGACCCCAAGCTCGTGAACATTGAAAAATGTTGCACAACAGATGAGAGGAGAAAAGCAATTGATCTTTTGAAGAGGTATAAGGATGTTCTCGCTTACTCTTATGAAGATTTGAAAGCTTTCAAACCAAAAGATATGCAACACTCTATTCCTCTTAAGCCTGGAATTAAGCCTTTCAAGCAGAAATAGAGACAATACAACCCCAAAGTAGCTGACACCATCTTTCAGGAGATACAGAAGTTGTTGAAGGCTAAAATTATTTTCCCATTCACCATTCAACATGGATTGCAAATATTGTGCCTGTTAGGAAGAAAAATGGTGAGATCCACATCTGTGTTGATTTCAGGAACCTGAATCAGGCTTCTCTGAAAGATAATTATCCTTTGCCTATGATGGATCAAGTATTGCAAGCAGTAACAAGATCTGAAATGTTATCTATGCTTGATGGATTTTCTGGATATAATCAGGTAGAGGTTGATACTGTAGATCAACACAAAACAACTTTCACTACTCCTTGGGGCACCTTTGCCTATAAGAGAATGCCTTTTGGGCTTATTAATGCTGGTGCCACTTTCCAGAGGGCTATGGATCTGGCTTTTGAAAGCTTAAAAGGAAAGTGTATTGTCATATACCTTGATGACCTGACAGTGTTTTCCAAGACAAGAGCGGATCATTTTGATCACCTAGAGACAGTTCTGCTGAGATGCAGAGAGCATGGAATCTCTATGAACCCTAAAAAATCTGTCTTTTGTGTCACTGAGGGAAAGTTAATAGGGCACATCGTTTCCAAGGATGGGATTAAGATTGATCCTGAACGAGTTCAAGCTATCCAGCAAATTCCTCTCCCAACCAGCAAGAAGGGCGTGCACTCCTTCTTTGGTAAGATAAATTTCTTGAGAAGATTCATCCCTGATTTTGCAGAGTTAACTTTGAATATTTCTCAGATGATGAAAGGGAAGCAAACATTTGGTTGGTCTTCTGAAGGAAAGGAATCCTTTGAAGGTATCAAGAGAGCTATTGCTAAAACTCCTGTTTTAGCCTGTCCTGATTTCAGCAAAGATTTCATCATCTATTGCTATGCTACAGATAATACTTTGGCTGCTGTGTTAACTCAAGAAGACTCTAATGAGCATGAGCTACCAATTGCGTTCATGAGCTATATTCTGAAGGATCATGAGTTAAAATACACCATGATGGAGAAGCATGCTTTTGCGGTGGTTAAAGCTGTCAAGCAGTTTTGCTTTTACATCCTCAACTCTCATTCCATGGTGCTGGTTCCAGATACAACTGTTAAGTCAATTCTCACACAACAAGAATTTGGATCCAAGAGAGGGAACTGGGTTGCTAAGGTCCAAGAGTATGACATTGACATTAAGCTGACCAAGCTGGTTCGTGGAAAATGTCTTTGTGAGCTCATTGCTGAAGGAGCTAAGCATGAATTACTGGAGAAAGCTGATCTTCCTACCGTTCTGTTCCTTAGTTCAGTTGATGAATGGTATGCTGACATCGCCCATTTTATCACCTATGGGGAATGCCCCTCTCATTTAACTGCCAAAGAAAAGAGGACTGTTAAATTGAGGTCAATGCAATATGTATTATGGGAAAATGCCTTGTTCAAGCGTGGCTTAGATGGGAGATTTTTGAAGTGTGTGGACAAAGAACAACAGAGAAAATTGCTCTCACCTTTTCATGATCAAGCATGTGGAGGGCACTATTCATCAACGGTTACAGCTCATAAGATACTCCGTGGAGGATACTACTGGCCTTCCTTGTTCAGAGATGCATCCAAGTGGGTGGATAAATGTGAGGCTTGTCAGACTTTTGTGGGAAGACCTAAATTGGCTTCTTTGCCCCTCAAGCCAGTTGTGATTGAGGAACCATTTCAACAGTGGGGTTTGGACTTCATTGGTACACTTAATCCTGCTTCTAGTGCTGGTCACACTCATGTACTAACTGCCACGGACTACTTCACCAAATGGGTGGAAGCTATTCCGGTCAAGAGCACTACTTCTGAAGTGGTATGCAGCTTCATCAAAGAGAACATCTTGGTAAGGTATGGTGTACCTAACAAGATTGTAACAGATAATGCCTCGAATTTCTCTTCAGCTGAGATAATGGACTTCTGCTATGGGTATGGCATTTCTTTGGCTCACTCTTCAGATTACTACCCTCAGGGCAATGGACAAGCATAATCTACTAACAAAAATTTGGTGACTATTATCAGAAAGTTAGTAAATGAGTCTCAACGAAACTGGCACAAGAAGCTCTATGATGCTCTTTGGGCAGACAGGGTTACGCTAAAAAGAGCTATTGGAATGTTTCCTTTTCAAGTGGTATATGGAGCAGAAGCTCAACTGCCAGTGACAGTGGAACTGCCGGCCTTGCATCTAATGAAGGCCATTGAAGATACTAGTTTCAGTGATGCTTTGGACAAGAGAATTATGTACCTGCACAAACTAAATGAAGACAGATTGGTGGTTGCTGATAGGATATCTGTTCACCAGCAGAAGGTAAAGGTCCTGTTTGACAAGAAAGCTAGGTTCAGAGATTTCCAAGTCGGAGACATCATGCTGTTATGGGACAAAAGACATGAACCTCGTGGCAGCCATGGAAAGTTCGATTCCCTGTGGCTCGGACCTTTCAAGATCAGGCACTTTGCTGGTGAGAATTCCTTCTATCTTGATTACATGGATGGTTCTTCTCTCCCACTTCCTTATAGTGGGCAGTATCTCAAGTTGTTCAAGTCCTAGGTGATTAGGGAGTCCCTTGTATATTTTTTGCAGTGTTTTTACTTCTGCGTTTTGGCGTGTTTCCCTTCCTCCTTTTGTTTTGGTGTGTTGCCCTCTGTGTTGGTCTGTTTTTTACTCCATGGCCCAATGGATAAGGCACTGGTCTGCTTCCCCTGAGTTTGTCTAAGTTCTTGCCTTGTCTCATTCCTTGAATTTATGCCAAGTCATCCCCAGAAGGAGCCAGCTGTTGTCCACTCAAAATTCCCTGCTTTGATGAAAGTAAAAAATTTCAAAATTTTGAGTTTAAGTGTTTTCTCTGATGTACCGAAGTCATGAAATTGAGAAAAATCTATGTTTTGGGTCATTTTGTATGTATTTCGGGCCTGTCAGACATTTTTGTCCCGCGTGTCCCAAGTTCCGAAGTGCGGTCTGTTCCCTGATCGGCCGAAATCCCCCCTTTGCATTTTTCGCACTATATCCTTGCTCGTGCAACCTAATTCCCTGCGCATATATCCCGTTTTCTATAACTCCTTCCCGAGTTCAGGTTGCAGCTCTGTTGCTATCAATATGAAGATCAAATTTCAGGAACAGGAACAAATTTCACCGCTCGAGTCTGCCATTGAAGAAGCCAGTAAAGATTATCATACTCGTGTCAAGAGATGGTGAAGTGTCTCGGATTTTGGATTCAGTCTGCCGCCAACACGTCAGTCCCTCCTGGAAGAGACATAGCTGGAGCGTTAGAGAAATTCAGGCAGCGGATTCTGAAGTCAGTGGGTCCCTCTCAGTGACTGGACACCTGTCTTCTTCTCCTCTTCTCTTTCTTTTTCCGTTTTCATTGTAAGAAGTTAAGGCGTTACGATTGGCGGCCCTTAACTGTTCTTGATTAAAGAAACGGTTACGAAGAGTAACTGATCTGTAAACTATATAATGGCATTTCTACGCCATCCACAGGAGGGAGGAATAACTTGGCTTATTTTCTGAAAGTGTAAATAGATCATAAAGAAATCAATACAGAAGGGCTTCCTATTCTCTGTCTATCTGATCTCCGTTATCTCTGAGCTTTCATTTATTTTCTTTGTGAAGATCATTTGTCTCCAGTTTGTTAGTCTTGCCGATTGGTGATCTTGTATAACCAAGAAGGAACTTTGTGTCCTTGATTAATGAATCTGTGTTACGCTAAGAAACTTTGTGTTCTGGAAGACGTTATTTACAGAACTTTGTGTCTTTAAATTCCATCTTATTTGTTCGATACGAATGATCTTGTTTTCAATTCACTGTGACTTTGCATACATAAAGAATTACTCTGATATCTATAATTCTGCATGTTGCCTTTCTGCTATTTCCCACACTCTCATTTCCTCAGTCCTTTTGTAATTGATGACCTTCATAGAAAACACTTTCGTGGTATCCAAGTTTAACCAACAAATCATGTCCTGTACATTTGTAAATAAGTTTGTTTCTGAATAAGGGAACCTCTCCCATTAAAGAGGAGGGACTTCTTGTCCCCTGTCTGTTGCTCTTCTTAAAAGTCCTATTTGACGACCAACACGTCTATACCTCTTTTTTTTAAATTTACTTGTTTATGTGTTTTACAAATGAATGTGTGTATGTGTTTTTGTGTATGGTGTTTGGTGTAGTATGGCCTTAAGATGTGTGGGAGAAAGAAAATGGGACCATTTCTTTTAGTGAAAAGGGAATTGTGAGAAATTTTTGAGGAATTATGAGTAGGAGTTCCACCTATGGGGAGAGAAAAGGATAAAATTGTTATACTTTGTGTATTTTACATTAGGAGGGAAAAGGGATATGTTGAGAAGTTGTATATGCACTTGGAGGTATATTGGGTGGAACCCCTAACTCATTTGGGAGATAAAAGGAGGTAGTTCCCATTATTCTATTGTCCCTTGGATTATATTATAAGCCTATGTTTTGGTATTTTTATTTTCTTCGATTGTGTTTGGTGTTGAATAGAATGCATGTAATGTTTCCTTAAGTGTTGTAATGTTAAAGCCCTTAAGAAGTTGTCATGGTTTCTTAAATGTCCCTTATTACTCCATTGTTGGGGATCGGGGGCCAATGAGGAGGATGGATTCTCCACCTCATTAGAATTTTTGTTGGGTGGAGATATTTTCCTACTCCCCCTTCCTTATTTTGTGATTAGAAGATGAAGAATTTTTAGCAGCTCAAGTTAAAGCCTTGTACATTGTTACATTTTGGGCTGAAGACCAAGAGAAAGAGTTGTCAAGTATTCATGGTGTTAGATCCTTGTTTGGAGTGCATTGTATTTATATAGTAATAATAGAAAAGAAAAAAGAAAAAAGAAGAAACTCTTGTAAATGTATTATCTTATACTTGTTTGGCAAAGTGATTTAGAAATATGCATAGTTAAACAAAGAGTGCTTGTTTTGTAAATTTAGCCATGTTGTTTCCACTTAGAGTGGAAGGCTTGTATTACTTGTATTTTAAAAGAGAATTTCCTGTAAATATTTATTTATTAAACTATGTGTTGTATCATTGAAAGAAGAATTTTTAGAGTTGCAATATAAAGGAAATGGAACTCTTTCGAACCTGAAAATTAATCAAAAAGTTGTATTATGAATTTGTTGGGAAAATGGTTCTTTGGGATTGGTAATTGCAGCTTATTCTATATCTGAAAATTAATCAAAAGTTTACTTTGTGTATTCCCTTGAGAGTGATTTCTTGTTTGAAAATATGTGTGTCTATATGATTGTATCTCCTTAGAAATATTGAAATTCTTGTTGTAAAAGAACGAAAGACCTTCATTGGATTTTTTTATACTATTTTCCTTCTTCTAAATAAATGTAAAATAAGAAAAAGGTAAATTTTATCTTTCAAAAAAAACATTTTCTTAATTGTGCTCTAAAATTGGAGCAAATTTCACATTTATAGGAATGTATGTTCAACTTGTAAATGATCTAGATAGACACATAAAAATTGTTTATATAGAATAATGTGTATATTTATATAAGTTATATCTATAAATACATAAATTATAATTATATATTTTAATGACAAACATACATACATACATACATACATACATACATACATACATACATACATATATATATATACATACATTAAACAAATTAATATGGAAATCAAAATAGCCAAATCGGCTGAGTGGTTATAAAAAAAAGTTTATATTATATAAATAAAAAATATATATTGTGGTTTGAATTTTTGGTAAGGCCGTATAGGCCATGACCTATATGGTAATACAATGGTTTTGGGGGAGGGAGGGGGTCGGGGGCGCCTACCTCACCCAAACCCTTATTATTTGTAAGGGGTGTGGGTGCCACCCCTACCCAAACCCTTATTACTAGTAAGGGGTAGGGTGGGGGCGGTGCCCCCCTCCCCCTCATTATAAAACAAAACCCATTCTTTTTAAAACAAAACCATGCAACAAAAGGCTGCGGCAACTGATTTCAACCTACATAGCATATTTTGTATTTTGGCCGACCCATTTTGCATATGCCTATATATATTTAGATAGATAGATAGATAGATAGATAGATAGATAGATAGATAGATAAATAGATAGATAGATAGATAAATAGATAGATAGACACACACACACACACACACACACACACACACACACACACACACACACACACACACACACACACACACACACACACATATAGACACACACACGCGCGCGCGCGCGCGGATTTATCCAAAGTACAAAATAACAAATAAAAAGTAAAGGAACCCCTAGGAGAGGGATGAAAAATAAGAATTCAAATCTGTGTGTATTCATCCAAGCACAATGAAAAATTCCTCCATAGCTCCATGGCCTCCATGCTCCAAAACCTACAAAACAAAAATGAGATGGATTAGGGAAAAATTGTGAATAAAAGTTAACAGAATAATATTTAGCATTATAGTGTATACCTAAGATCTAAGGGCTCAAAAAGAATCAACCTAGTGGTGGATAATCATTCCTATAATTTTTAAGTATTGCATTTTATGGGAGTATGTTTTAATTAAATGTATGTGTATTTGTGAATCGGGCCACTTAGTTCCCTTAGTATGTTAGGATTAAATGGACCCTTGTTAGTAGGGTTAAATTGATATGTTTTGGGGCATTGGATTATAGGAATTAGATAATGCTATGGTCATTGTAGACAATGACCTAGGGGACTAATTTAACTAAAGGAAAAATATTAACAAATGTGGTTTATGGTTGTTAACTGTTTAAGGGAAATAAATCTAAACCAACCTTAGGAAATAATATTTGATAACCTTAACTAGAATTAATCAAGTATATTAATGAAATTGATTTAGTCAATAGTAATAATGGAAATGAATTGATACTTTATCAGAAAATCAAATCCCGAAATAACTTTAGGAATAGATTAATAATATTAATTATTTATCTGGTTCCAAAATAACCTTTGGTTATGGAGGTGTTCATGAGGGAAATTAGTTAAGTGAAATCTAAGGTTTAATAGCGTTGCAATCCTTTTTTTTAAATCACGTAATTTTCCTAAATCATTATGAGGATTAATGTGGTTTTTGTGCGTCGATTTTTTGTGGGCTTTACATGCTCTAATTCCTTGCATGCACAGGTTGGGTACAAAAATAATATTTTTAACAAGTAAACTCATGTCTACAGTCCTGATTATATGACTTGATCATTTATATAATCAACCAATTCTATTATCAATTCACTTCCTTCTTTAATCAAGTTTCTTCTTATCCTTTACCTCAACATTTTCTTCAACAAGGAAAAACATAGTTATATGAGGGTTTCTTAGTCTTTCATTGAATAACATCTTCCAAAGGTATTAAAACTATCATTCAGCCTGAGATTTTTTACCTATATGTCAATGGTCTCACAAACCCCCTTGGAATATACTTTTCTAAATGATAAAGTACTTCTTTCTTTTCCAATGCTTAAAATTGTGTAGTAACACCGTCCATATGGTGATTTACGCTGTTTGAATTGGTAAAATTCTCTTTCAAATAATATATATATCTCTTTCATTATATTATATCCCTAATATCCTTATGATATCTGTTATCGAGCATGAGATTTAGTTTATTCACAAATTATATCATTTTTTGTTATTTCTTGAATAATCTAGAATAGGGTATCCATGTATAACAATGTTTCCCAAGTTTTCACTTAAATTTGAACTTTTGGGTTTCCTTTTAGACTTGAAATAATTATTACATCTTCCATGCTACATTGATAAAACTTACCACATAGAGTTATTCACCTACTAGTTGCAATATATTACGTCCACACACAATTTCATATACATAAGCATTGACTGACCTTGAAAAATATTTCCTTTACTTTCTTAAGCCGAAGTCCTCATTATCATTGTATCTCCATTGTATACCTATAGAAAACCATTTTATAAATCAAATATATCATGAATGATTCAAAGGTTCAGAAACAATCATGTATTATATACACAAGTACTTAAACACGAAATTAAACATAATTATACACCACCAAATCTTCATGATTGATGATAGATGATCTTTACAAGCTTCAAATCCTTAAGCCTCTACTACAAAATGTTTTTCAACTCAAAACATTTCTACCAAACACTCCAACAAAATCTCCTTCAAATTCTTCACGCTCCTTAAGAAAGACGAGAAGTAGTTAGGTTTTCTTTCCTTAACTCAAACCCCGATTCAACCTACTATAAATAGTGAGTTTGTAACTACGTAAGGTCAAAATAAGATGTTCAATGAGTGAATATCTTATTTTACTAAAACTAGGCATATGCTAACCCTCAAAATGTATAACCTGCTAATCCCTAGTTGTAGGATGTAATACATACCTTATTTGAATATTTGAAAGTGAATTTTTGAGGGAAAACTCCAAAGTACCACCTATTACATCATTACGAGTACAAGTAGACTAAGTAGGACCCAAAAGCATCATAAGAATTCCTAAGAACCTATATAAACAAACATTGAAGTATATACATGATGCCCATGTATCAAGGTGTCGTATTCTAAGGGAGGTACATAGTATATAGGGATTTTTGGAGAACAATTTTACAAGGTGGGTGCATTTGAATTAAGTCATGCAAGGAGATTTGAGGAATTTTAAAAGCCATGAAAGAAGACCTGATAGAATAGGAAAAATAAGTATCCAAGTGTTTGATCATGAGTGGTTAACACATAATGATTTAATAAGAATGGAATTAAATCTTAATTTTAGAGTTATTCATAGAGTGTATAATATATAAGTAATGAAATACAGCAAATGTAAGAGCAATAAGAATGTAATAATATGAAACCCTAAGCAAGAGATAGAGAGAGAGATAAGGTGACAACTAATTTCTTGCAACCTTGGGTTTGATCTGGGTAGGTGAATAACTGAAATAGACTATAAATAGTGTTTTCAAGGCTCATTGGAGGTTTTGAGAGCTAGAAATTTGTAGGACAGAAAGCGCACATACGAAAATAGGAGTTCCCAAGTGCTAGTGTCCATTGAGATTCTTAGGTTTTATAATTTTATGTGTAGGAGGAGCTTCAAATTTAATTTCCTTTTGTTGTTTTGATCTTGTTTCAATGTCTCCGATTATACCCGTAATCTACAAAACAATTATCCACCTACACATTTCCACAAATCACATCAAATCTAATAAAAAAGATACAAAATGTGGAGCTAGACTGACCTCGTTTGTCACCCAAAGAGTGAACTTAGTACCAAGAATTGCACTACATTTCAGACTCCATGTATTTCTATTAGAAAGTGTGTGTAATGATGCCCTAGGATTTCCTTATGCAAGTTACACATTGATATCATGCTAGATCTAGAATGGTAAAAGTATGTAAATGTGTCAAATGGAATAAAATAAACTTCCCCTCCTATGTTGTGTATGCAGAGTGATGCATCCATTGTCCCCTTTTTGGATGTGCTAGATGGATGCTTTATAATTATCTTTGTGGTTTTGGATGCAAGTTAAGTGATAGTAGATAATGGTAGTGTTTTGCGTCTTATTTGAGAGAAATAACTAAGTATATATATGATTCCCTTGTCTGAATTTTGTAATTGACAACTTAAAGGCCGACCTAAAGTGTTAAAAGATGCCCAAGAAGTAAAAGAGACCCAAAATGGTGAGAGAATGAAAGAGAGGGTGAAAAGTGCCTAGGAGAGAGAGCAATGCCTTTGTGCTTGTGTCCTAGTTGAGCGCTTGTGCCCGAAGCCATAAAAGATAAATAAGTCAAGCTACGGCAGGGCTGTAAGATTTGTAAGGCCAGAAAGAAGACAAGAGATAAAGATAAAAGGCCAAAAGGAATTGTCAACCACTAGTTTTCTTGTTCAAGAATAATGTATATATTAGTATGTTTTACGACCTAGAAATTTATCCAACTGCATCGATTTTGTGTCTACACAAAACATCATTTATATTCATTGGTTCTTTACACATTACGCATTTTCCTTTTGAAGATCAAAATAAAATGCAGAACAATAGTTTTCGTTCTTCGAGCCTGACTTATCTATCAACTCTGAAGGGAAGATTCTATCAGTATGTCTTAATTTGTGATGAGAAAAGACAAATATACATTCATTTTCATTGCTTATTTCATTGTAATAATCAATGTAATAACCATACAAATACATTGTAATATTAATTCCCTAAATCGTTATATTTATTTTTTAATAGAGACTATATTATTATATTATGATGATGTAGTTAGTTATAGAAACATTGATGATTATATACAATTTTTTGAAAATTAAAAATTTCAATAAACATTTCGTTGTACTTACGAATGATTAATAGACACCGCATTCATATGCTTATTACTATGGACTTACATATCTATTTATCAAAAAATAATAATAAAATGTATCATTAACTCAATAAACCTCTTAATAAAAGTGTCTATCAACCATTCACAAATACCTTTAAATATAGATTGTAATTTATAAATATAAGAATGCAATTTATGAATATAGAAATTTAAATATATAAGAGATTGACCATAAACGTGAAATAAAAGTTCGAAGATATTATAGATATAAAATAATAAAATAATACTAAAACTTTGAAGTATGAAACGCTTAGAGCTCATTGTTTAAGCATGTTTTGACTAAATTACAAATCAAAGACAAGTACAAAGGTGTTGAATAGTGTGTAGCGTTTGTATTGAGTTTAAATATTTATTTGGCGAGAGATTCCTCTGTGTCACGCCTTTAAAGCCTCTTTTTATTGTTACAGAATTATGTTGAGTGTGATCATAATGTCGGTTAAGTCTCTCTTTCATGTTTTTAGCATGTACCGGAAATGAAAAGTATTTTGAAGATGTTTATTTATGCATTCATTCGCCATACTTTGAGGAACCGAATTATGAATTCACAAATACTTTTACTTTGAAACGATTGTTGTTATCATTCTTAATAATCAAGGTCTAATTACAATATAATTACAAGAACATATCAAAATCAAGAACATATCAAAATCAACCAATTTGATTATAGTAAAATGTGAAGATATTGGGACTCAGATTTATCCCCGTACGCTGGGTTGATTTAAAACGTTATCGTGGGTTTTTGTAGTTTAACGCGTTCAGATCTAAAATAAAGTGCTTGTATTATTATGGAATAGAAATGACCGGTTTGAAAAGCCGTTTAGGACGCTTTATTTTCCATGCTCTGCATTGGGTTTGGTGGGTTTGTTGAAGTGGGTTTAGTCTTCCAACTCTACTTTCATTTTCCCGCTCAATACATGGAGAAACAAACAACATCACATTACCCTTCAAACTATAATATTCATATAAAATCTTTTCAATCGGAATCTTATTATTACTCTTACGGAATATATTTAGATATATGTAGCATTCAAGATGTTTTTTGTTTTTAAAGAGTTAAATACGTGGAATTAAGGAATATATTTAGAATTAAGGATGTTTTTTTTAAAACAATTTTTTTATGAAATGGATCTTATATTATATTAAATACAATACGTTACAAAATAGCTTTCAACAAAAAAGCGGGCAGTATGAGAGCACACCCCAACACCACAAATAAAGTTAGGCAGTTCCTAGAGCAACAAAAGTCAAACTAGGCCGAGCCTAGGAGAATACAAAACAAAAATGCCTAAAGGAGGACAACCATAAAATCAAACAACAACACACATGCCTGAGGTGGGCATATCCTGGTCATTCGACCACTCCAAACCTGGAAGATTCTTTCCAGCACCGAGAAGTGCCCACCCAGTAGTAGTTTCCTCCTCCATATCGGCTTCCCCTCGAGTCAGAATGGCGATGATGAGATGAGGGAACTTGTTAGAAGTTGGTAGGGGTGGCAGTGGGTTCCAAGCTATCTGAGGCATAGCAGTGGCAGGAGGAGAGCCCTAGCCCTACTGGCGAGGTAACGAGCCCCAGCCCTGATAACGAGGAGACGAGTCCCATCCCTATTGTTGAGTTGACGAGTGCGATGGTGAGCATTGGCCATTGCAGAAAGTTTGCGAAAAGCTGCGATAGAAATGTCATGGGGAACAATGAGTACGACTGAAAGCACAGTGCCAAGACCGACTGTGTCAGCCACCATGAGCCGAATGTGAGGAGTGCCTGGTGGGGGAGGGGGGCACACTGCTCACATTGCAGGGGGCCTCTCCCTAGTGGTGTAGCAAGGTTTGTAGTTGATCCACCTCCAGCTCTATCTTATTGGCCTGAACCTGAATCTGCCGAAGCACATTGGAGATCACCATAGACTTACTATAAATAGAAAAAGCTTGATCAATTGCAGAATTAGCAAAGAATATTTTTATTTCTATTTCAAATCCAAAAGAGAATCTCCCCTCTAAAAACATGTCAAATCTAGGTGAGCATAGGTAGAAGCTAGGGATTGTCTCCCAAAAGGATATGTTGCCAAGTGAAACAATGAGGTCGTGAATGAAAGAAAAATGAAGGAATCTAGTTTCATACATTTTTAGCTTTGGGACAAAACCAAAAAACATGCAATATCATCTCCAGATGTCCACAGAAAGCGTGTTTGGGAATTGTTGACATTTCTTGTGCCCCGTGCAAAAAAGGTCAACTTGAAACTTTAAGTTTCTCAGATTGCTCAGGGTACAGATTTGGATATGTTTGGGTCAGCCACCTCAAAATAAATACAAATTTTAAATTTTGGTTTTGGATAGTCTTGGAAGTTATATTTGGATAAAAAATAAAAATTGGGTGAAGTTACAGAATGCCATGCCTCATCAGATCCAGCCATTCCATTTGTTACCCTCATGTCAGAACTATGCAACAACCGTAAATGACTAATCGCAAAGCCCTGAGGATGGAAAGAAATGACAGCATGTACCAAACATGATATTCTTAAATTGCTACAGACAAGTTGCAGTTTTGAAGGACAAGGTACAGTTTTACAAGGAGTTTGCATTTACAATGGGCGTCAATAAGGTACACTTGATTTTAATTTATTTCTATGATTAAGTGAATTATTTAAGTGTTTTGAGTTGTATAAGTTCATTCATTATCCATATAAATGAAGAAAAGTACAGAAAGGAAGGACATACATCTCATTACAAGAAAATATATTCATTTATTCATGAGAAATAATTGTGCATATTTTTCTCACACAAGCCGTGAGAAATAACTGAAGAAAAGGAATGCATATACTTATGAAATTGAAAATGTATAGAGGTAAAGGAAACCCGTCATTGCCTTGAGGAGGGGTTTCTTTTCTTTCTAAAATCTTTCTCCAGTTGTCCTCTGCAAATTGCATCATGATACCTGAAAAAATAAGGAAATGGTGTTCATATTGAGCTCAGGGTTTTATTTTAACTCCTTATATTTCTAGTTTCAGAAAAACATGCATTCAAAAGTGCAATTATGGTATTCAAAGTAAAGTTGTGAGAACATTTCAAACAAATTATATAAGATTGCATCATCATAAGCTGTACAAGTACAAAATAGAATAAGTTGATAAGAGAACGAAATCAAAATTTTCAACATCATTTGTTAAGTGTCAAAAGAGTTCATTTTCAGCTTTCAAGGAAAGGTACAATGTTTAGGATTATAACAGATCGAAAATATCCAATAAATTCATATACAAACTGTAGCTGACATAATGTAAAGTATGAAAGTAGCAAGTAAAAGTTCAAAAGAGTCTGGGAATTATAAATGAACCCATCAAACATTCCAGTTTCAATTTTCAAAAGAATGCAAGTTACAATGACAGTCGCTCATAAATACTTCAAAGATAGAAATGAAGAATGCAACTTACAATCAATGAAGATTCCATCTCATGTTACATGACTACAAGAACAGTCAACCAATTAAGAAAGTTCATTTCAAAACATCATTTTCATGATTTATAAGATACTAATTTATACAGGAATCAGTTTAAATATTCAGACAATAGCATTAAAATAAAAAGTTTTTCAATTTTGAGTCAAAGGCCACAAGTTCAATTGGTTACAGTGAAGTAATCGTAAAGAGTTCAGAACTTAAAGGAGGATTATTTTTCGAGGTTAAAATTTAACAAGCATCAGGTAAAATGTTTCAAATTCAATCACAGTGTTACAAGAATCCAACAATTGAAAGATTAGAAAATTAAAGTTCCATGTAAAAATTCTTCCCCCCATAGTTTCAAAAATAAAAATCCAACATATGAGTTTCATAATTATATCATCAAAACAGGGTTTTGAAGGTTTAATGATTTCACAAAGTACAAGTACAAAGGAATAAACTACAACTAAAATATTGATAGATTTCTCATAGTAAAAGATCTTACAAGGTAAATGTAGCAAAGTTCATTCATCAGGGAAGCTATGAGCTACAAGCAATTACAAATGTTGAAATCCATCAGACAATGCAAAGTTTTGGAATTCAGTAGAGTTGCAATAGTTACAAACAAATTTCATAAGCTCAATTCTAGATGTTAGAAGTAACTAAAAGTAAAGGTTTCAATTAAATCACTATGTCTTGAAGCATATTTTCAAGTTTGAAACATTAAGAATATCCAAATGGAAAATGATAAAGTACAACTCATTGTAAAGAACATGAATAAAATTATTTCCATCAAATCTATGCAAATCAATTATTTTTTTACATCTCATCAACAAAAAAGCTAGATGAAGTAAATTATATACAAAGATATTTTTCAAACTAGGAAGTAACAAGTACTGAAGAATGCATCATAAGAAGAAGAAAACATAAATGTCTGATTCATTTTCTCCCTTTTTAAGTTTCTTTGAGATATTATACAACTAGTAAATAATTAGAGGAACATTTTATCAGGTCACATGGACAGTGAATAGATAAGTATGCATTCAAGCCCCAGCGAAACTCAACAAATTTTTAGATTTACAAGGAGGAGTTCATTTCAAAGTAAATGAATAATCATTATACTTAGAGAATGGAACAAAAAGGTTTAAGTCAAAAAAACAGTTTGGATTGTCCTATATAGTTTAACAACATACATAAACAATAATCAATAAATCTCAAATCAAAACTCTCTAAAATATCAAATATTTGGAGTACATTTTAATGAGGCCTAATCAAAATCACATTCAATATCAAGCATGGATCAATTTTTCAGTGAATGATCCCATCCAACAAACAAGTTCAATCAAAACAAGTTTCTATTGTGCAAGCCTAGGTTACAATGGCCATTATATGAGTATAATGAATGGAATGAAGCTTCAAAAAACACAGGTTACATCTAACCTTAATTTCTGATTTAGTGAAATAATAGGTAGAAACAGCTCAAAAATCTTTGAGAAAAAAAAAATCTCGATAGCCCAATTTTACAAAGTCATCTGAAAAGGCAATGTTGAGGTACACAATTGTGATGCCAGAAAATAATGACATTTATTACCAAATTAAGTACAAAAAAGGAGGTGGGTTAGAATTAAAGATCATTTAAGTACATTGCATCAAAGGGGAAAATGCCAAAATGGAACAGTTCTCAGTCCAAATGATAACAGAAGCAAAGCAAAATACATTCAGTCAAGATTAGGAAACAAAATTCACAATTTCTTTTCAAGAAGCGTAGAAAAAATGGTTGTATAGTTTCCCAAGTCATGCCAATAAAATCATAATTGTAGGGCTCCCTTGCATAATGGCAAGAAACTTTTGGGCATTAGCAAAGTTAGGTCTTCAATAAAGAAAAGAAAAAACAATGAGATTTTTGTGCAAAAGTATAGAAAAATATTAAATTGAGCTACTCACTAGACAAACAAACCCTCGAAAGACAAGAGAAATGAACAAGGAATTCACCGAAATTGGTAAATGGGTATTCTCATAATGACACCTTCAAGAATAGTTTTCAGGCTCAAGACAACATCCTAAGCAAAAGAAGCACAATAATGGAGATCTCGTTTAAAGCCTGAGCTAACAAATTTAAGAAATCTATACAACTTGGATACCAATCAATGAATTTGAGTCAAAATATATGAAAAGGGAAAAGCATTAGTTGAAACAACATAGAAACTCATAATTTTAGCTTTTCCATAAAGGTTGAAAGCAAGGTACTTAGAGGATACCCCAAATCAATGAAATGAAAAAATATCAATGCAAAATCATTTTCAGGAAATAGCTCTCAGTCGTGGCAACATTTACTTTTTGCATAAGAAAATTAAGCACATTTTTTTTCAAATATAATAGGCTCAAACTAGATACAAACAATATCAAATGACTCAGATCTATCGTCGATTTAAAATGCAATAGAAAGTCTAAACAAGAAATACAATGTCAAGATTTCAAAATTAACTTAAAATCTGAACTTTTCGATCGAAAATTAATACCCATTTTTGGGTTGTGACAAAACAGTAAAGCAAGTTAGTCAAAAATTACCAACATTCAAATTGATGGCCATGGAAAATGGACAGTCCAAAATACAAAAGGGTATAGAAAAACTTCAACAGATTCAATGTGCAAGTCATGGTAAATTGCCAGTTGAGTCGAAATCAGGCTAAGTTCAAATGCTCAGAGCAATCTCCATGAAATGGTATTTATGGAAAAATCAAAGCTTCAAAGCAAGGGGATCGGAGCATACTCAAAACCATAGCTCATGGAAACAGGTTGAGCCCCAACAGAATGCAAAACTTCATGCTAAAAATGATCAGAGAGATCGAATTCGTAAATAATGAATCCCAAATATTCATGATGGTTTGCATTCACTACCAGAATCTCTCAGAGCTCAGAAAGGTTAAAAATCATAGAAGAATCAGAATATACACTCATAAACTCACCATAGAACCAAAGGTCCTTAGAGAAAGCTCAAGTAATCATGGCAGTCGTGAGAAGAATTTTGAGCAGATTTTCTCCATCTCGTTAGAGAAAATGTGAATGCTAAAAGATTAGGGTTTTGAAATCCTTTTCCAATATTAACTCACCATCAAATTACAGAACTCAACCAAGTTACGAAAGTGTGCAATGTTTGCATCATTACAAAAACCCTAAATTTGACCATGGTCCAGTAAGCATTCACAGGCATGATAAGGGTCAGTCCATCATGGGAGGGGATTTTTCCCAATTTTAAGTCATTGTGTTTCGACCTTTTACCACAAGTTCATACTATGGTTTGTAACTTTAAATATCCAAATGGACTGAGAAATGATTAAATTTTGACACTTTAATGATATCAAAAGTATATGCCCATGATGAGAGGAATCGAAGCATATGGTCTATGAGGGACCTTATTATAGTCAAAAGAGTTGTGTTTAACTATTGCAAAAACCTATATGACTGATACCATTCAGAAAAGTAGGCAAGGTAGCATATAATTGAACCAGTGCGACAAAGTGGAGAAGGAGGAGGTTAAATTGCACTTGTGATGAGTCAGATTCAACATTAGAGCTCAAGTTGTCCCTTGTTTCGGAGGCCTATTATTTTTCAAATATTGCAAAAGTTCCCCATATATTTTTTCTCTTGTGCATCTAAGGGGCAGAAAAATGTTCTTTTTACATTTTACTGGATCCAAGAATAGGAGATCATTAGAAGACAAATTGCATGTATTGGAGGACTTGGTCAGCAAGCAAGATTTATTTTTAGTCAAATTATTCATCTTATTTCTTTTTTAAAAATAGAATTCAACTATAGTTTGACTGATTTATTTTTGTACTCAAGGACTTAAAAGCCTCATTTGTAATTAGCATGCTATTTTTATTATCTTTATTATTCATGATAAAGGATAAAAATAGAATGCATGGGCGAGTACAAACCTTAGTCTATTTTTAGGGTAGGGTAGGATGAATTATATTGCTATATATTGTGTGCAATTGTAAGGCACAAGAGGATGATTTTTGGAAACAAGGAGTGTTGAAGTAGATTTTTCCAGTTTTTCCCTTTGAATGAGAATTGATTTATGCCTTTCCAATTATTTGCAGTGTTGTGTATAGATTATTAATTCTTGTGAATGTCAAATTACATGATTAATCATCTTACATTGCTTCAAATTTAGTAATTTCTGCATAATATTAGTGTGCATGTTTATATTTACAGTATTTTTGTGAATCATTCCATAAATACATCAAGTCTTTACCTTAATATTCTGCTGAGAACTATTGGTTTGTGCACCTAAAATCCATTCTCAAATATTTTTGCATGTACTCAGTCAAATCCCTCAACAAGTTTGGTGTATCACCCCATTTTTCCAATTCATTTACAATCATCTTTTTACCCTCAAAACCCCAAAAATTAGTTTACGATACATCAAAAAGGAACCGACCTTGATACCTAAGACTCACCTCAACAATAGGTATACCCACAGACCTGAGGTGTTTCCATTGTATCTATGAAAGAGAGAGATCTAGAGAAATCTTAGAACACATGCAATCATCTCTCTACAGGGTGCACTTTCGAGAGATAACAATTTTTGGCATGCTCAGTGGGACAAGTATGAAATACTATTGATGCATTCTAAAGATTCAAGATATAAACAGAACTCATCTGGAAACTCCGTAAATTTGATTTCAAATCAGTACAACACTTTTCAACAATATTAAATTTTTCAGCTGCAACTTTTGAGGTATTTTTCAAGAAAATTAGATCTCTTATTTTGTTGTTATCAACTATTTTTATGAGCAACAGACATGTTTTTCATAGTTTCAATATTTTATGAGGTCCCACAGCCATGAACCCTCATTTTCAGTAGTATTATCAGCCAAACCAGAACCCTTTTATCCAATTTCACCTTCAGACCAGTTCCATAACCCTTATCAGAATGAATATCCTTATGACCCAAACCTTGGAAATCAGTATGATTGTCAATATGATGATCATTATATTGTTCAAGGTCAAAGTTATACAAAGGGTTATGTTGATTGTGAAAGTGAAAGAGATCTTGAAATTGAGCTTAATGAAGTTAAGAAATATTTTTTAGTTGTCAAGGAACTATATGAGTAATCATTAGTGGTAAAAGATGATAGGCATCAATTTTTCAGAATTCAGTGCCTATATATCCCCCTTGTCAGCCAAAGCAGCCCATCAATCAGTTTTTGAATCATCAGGTTTCTGCAATTCCTCTTTTCCTACCCCACAATCATGTATTGAACCTAAATTAAAGTGTCCAAGTTGGCTTTCAGATGTTGTCATAAAAACAGATCTTGTACCCCATCCTCTCTTTAAAATTTTACAGTTAAGGATGAGATTATTCCCACTCCTCCTTTACTCATACTTCCAGTTTAGGAAAAAGAGGATCATGATATCATTTAGGAGGGACATCCAGTTGAAGGAAACAATAGGTTGGAGTTTTTACAGAACATAGAGCAATGGGTTTCTAAATTTCATTTCGATCATCCTCCAGAATTAGAAGAGAAACCCATTCAAAAGGTATAATCTGATTTTTCAATAGATCTAAAGTAGATTAAAGATGATCAACAATGTTTATATTTCGAGCATAGTGTGCATGAAGGCACCTTCCTCCTACAAAGTACTGATTCATCCCAGTTGATAGAACATGAAAAAATTTGCAGATCATTTTCGAAGATAAATCTACTGATCTAAGGGATGAGTAGTCTATTTGTAGCTTATCAATTTCCATGGTCAATGATCAAAAAGAGAAAGATCAGTTTCAAAATGATCATGATCAAGCAGTTGAGTGTGAATACCCTTATTGTGCTGTATGCATGGAGATAGCTGCATTATTAGGGACTTACAGTGTTTCACAAGGACTATCAACTGATACTGCAAGTATTCATGAGAAACAATCTTTCATTGGGAGAAACTAAATGTTTAGAGAACATTGTAGGAATGGATAGAATGGAAGAAATTGAAAATACTGTTGAAATATCAGTCATGGTAGTAATGGATTAGAAAATTGAAGAGGATAAACAATAGTTTGAAGATTGTGAAAAAATTTTCAAATAGTTTAAATAAGTACAACAACCATCTTATCCTCTTCATGATGTTATGATTGATGAAGTACAACAACTTGAAGAGGTTGAATAATTTCCAGATAGATTTCAACTCAAAGAGAATATACAACAATCTTCAAAACAGATTCAAAACATATTCAGAAAGATCCCATGATCGAAAAGGAGGTTCATATTTCTGTACAAGACAAGAAAAATAGCTTTTCAACTATTTGGAGGCCATGTCTTATTTAGTATCTTTTTGGTTCACAAAAATGCCACAACAATACCAGAGTTCATGCTTGTATCAGAGCCTAAAAATGAGTGCATGATCCTCAAGAATCAGTTCCAAAGCCCTTCAGAATCGTTTGCAGAATCAGTTAGAAATATTCTTCATGTTTTGGGATAAATTTTGGAACAAATTCAATGTACACATATCATTTTCAGTTATGTCATGTTACTTGTTTAGCAAGCTGAATTCATTACCTCGTTTTTGGAGAAAAGCAAACTATTTTTCAATCCCTATTTCAGGTTTTATTTAGACTCAATTTCCAGCTGGTTAGAATAGGGTATATTAGGATTTCCCTTTCAATAAGTGTAGTTCATGCACATTGCAGTTTTTAATTCAATAAGTGCACTCGTACATGTTATCTGGTTCACCAGATCCATTCCAGTTTTAGTTTGTTTTTTAAAGGGAAGAATTTTCTTATATGCATTCAAATCCATACCCAATGGACAAGAGCAAGGCACTGGTCTATAAGCTAGTAGGCACCTTTCCCCATAGGATCGCTAGAAATGTTGACATTTTTTGCATCCCGTGCGAAAAAGGTGAACTCAAAACTTTTTAAATTTCTCATATTTTTCAGGTTACAAGTTTGGCTATGTTTGGGTCAGCCACCTTAGATTAAGATACAAATTCTAATTTTTTGGTTTTGGACAGTCTAGGTAGTCACATTCAGATCAAAACTAAAACTTGGGTACTAGTTACAGAATGTCATGCCTCATAGATACAACCATTCCATTTGTTACCCTCGTCATAACTATGCAACAACCATAAATGACCATCACAATTCCCTGAGGAAGGCATAGGAATGGCAGCATGTACCAGATATGATGTTTTTAAACTGTAAACAAGTAGCAGGTTTGAACGACAAGGTGCATTTTTACAAGTAGTTTGCATTTACAATGGACGTCAATAAAGTACACTTGATTTTAATTTATTTCTATGATTACGTGAATTATTTAAGTGTTTTGAGTTGTGTAGGTTCATTCATTATCCATATAAATGAAGAAAAGTATAGAAAGGTAGGACATACATCTCATTACATGAAAATGTATTCATTTATTCATGAGAAATAATTGTGCATATTTATCTCACACAAGCCATGAGAAATAACTAAAGAAAAGGAATGCATATATTTATGAAATTGAAAATGTAAAGAGGTAAAGGAAGCCCGTCATTGCCTTGAGGAGGGTTTTTTATCTTTCTGAAATGCTAGCTCCAGTTGTCCTCTTCAAATTGCATCATGATACCTGAAAAATAGAAGGAAATGGTGTCAATATTGAGCTCGCGCTTTTTTTTTAACTCCTTATATTTCCAGTTTCAGAAAAACATGCATTCAAAACTACAAATAATAGTATTCAAAGGAGGAACAAGAAGTTGCAATATTCAGAATCCCATATATAATTATGGTATCACGTGAAAAAACATGATCTAAAAGTAGGAAATGACAAAAAAATCAAATAGAAAAAGTTTATCACAACTATGTGGGAATTATGAACGAATCACAATAAGTATAGTACTTTAGCTCCATACCAAGTAGACAAAAAATGGAGGAATTCAAGTCTTCATTGCAAAAGACAAAAAAGGAGTAAAGTTCAAAAGAGCCATAAAAGCCATGAATATGAGGGATGCAAGTGTTACAATATTAAAAGTACACCAACAACAGTTTCATTGTTGACAAAAGATTACAAAATTCAAAATACTTCAATGAATACCTTTATAGTCACTTGAGTAGGACTCATTTCAAATGAACATTCTACTATATTCATTTCTATACATGCCAAGAGTTCAAACTCAAATAGGAACAATATTTCAAGAGTTATAAAAAAATTTCATCTTCAGGATTGTGAAGTCAATTTTTAGGACCAACTATCAAAGGAAGCACTTCCCATCAATACGGTTTTGTAACATACAGTTAATCTAGAAAGGGGTGTGATGAAATTGAGCTAGAAGTCATTTATCGAAGGCACAACTTTAAAAAAATAAATTGCTGGATATTAGGTACAAGCAGTGGTAAATGTGATAATTTTTAAGCCCCGAGATGCATTATAACTGAAGAACATATGTTTTCGAAGTTTCGTGATCCAACTAAAATAAATAAGTATTATAACTTTGCATCAATGAAATAGTCAATTCAGAAAGTATAGTGCATAAAAGTCATCCATACAAGTAGTGCCAAGCAAGTAAAAAATAAATAATAATAGCCTGTATTGATTATTCAAATATAATAAAGATTTATGTTTCCAGTAGAAAAGGAAGAAACCAACATGAATGTTTTCGTCTACTACCAGGATCAAAGCTACAAGCTCTCAAAATAAAGGGGCAGACGGTATCTCAGCATGACAGAGAAAATTAAATAAGAAGATTTAAGTGCAAATTTCAACTTCCATGTCAAATTTTTATTCAGTTGTCAACGATAAAATGTGAATTACAAAGCTCAATTACAGTGAGCAAGTAAAGTTCAGTTGTTCACTATGCTCTCATAGTCCATATTTTCAAGTTTGATTACACTTGAGAGAATATCGAAAGAACAATGATTGAAAATTTTAGGGGTGACATTAGTGCCATTATGATGAAGCTATAGATCATAACAGAAGGTACAACCATCAGACACAAGTATAAAGCTGCAAGTAAATCAAGAATATTTATATTTTCCAGTACATGATTATACTTATGTTTTTCAAATCAAAAGAAGAAGTACAGTATTAAGACTTTAAGTTTTAGTAGTGCAAAAAATACAGATCAAGATATAATCATAATGTACTTTTTTTATAGATTCTCAGCTACATGTACCAAAATGCACTGGAAATGAAGCTTCATGTTTTGACAATAGACAAATTTCTAGTTATTGTAAGGTCAAAGTGTAATACAAGAGAGTTTTAACCCAGATAATCATATTTAGATCTAGCTACAAACTAGGCAGTAAACCCCTACAAGTTCTGATGTTATAGTAGTTGAAAAGATACACAATTTAGGATAACAATAAACAGATACAAAGCTCAAGATTCAAATATAGAGAAGAACGCATTATTTTTCGATATGAAAATAAATGATCCAAGTATGTATTTCAACTTGCAAGATATGAAGGGAGATCTCAGGAGAAATTCAAGTAATATCTACAACTATGTAAAGGCTATGATGACCTCAGAAATAAGCAATCATGCCTCTTCTATTCACAAACAACAAGAAGTATGCACCTGATTTTTATTTTGTGCAAGCATTATACATTTTTCAGTCTCAAGATAAATCTTTGTTTCAAAATAGAAAAATCTGATGCACATTTTGAACCCCAATTTCTGAGAAATACACAACACTCAAGCTTTGATAAGAAACACAATCCATCTTCAGTAATGGTAAGTACGTATTTTAGCTACTTATTTTCTATAATAGCGATTCAGTATCGCACATTGCATACATGGAAGAGAATTAAAAGGATCCAGAATCTTCTATGATACATAAATGATAACCATTAAGGCATAAACAAGCTGAAACCCTAATGAACATCAAATCATGGCTCTCTTTCTTAGGAACAATGCAAAAAAAATCATAGTCTTATTACGGGTTGAAGGTTTCAGAACAGCCAAAGAAAAATACAGAGTCTACATTTGCAGTGAAGTAGATGACATACACAGATCTACAAATACCTCAAAGTCAAGAGAAATGAAATAGTATACCCTCTGAGCAAGGCAACAAGCAAATACCCAATTCATGAATTGTTTCAGGAACAATACGAGAGAGATACCTCACCTTAATACCCAGATGAAGTTTTGTAGATCGAGCTCTTATAGGAGATCTCTGAGGTTTTTCAAATAAAAAAAAGTGAATTCTATACACAAAACGCTAAGGAAAACATTTGAAAAGAAAACTACAACTGTTATGACACAATTTTCAATACCAACTATCAAAGGAAGCACTGCCCATCAGTACGGTTTTGTAACATACACTTATCTAGAAAGGCTTCTGATGAAATTGAGCTAGAAGTCATTTATCGAAGGCACAACTTTAAAAAATAGAAATTCCTGGATCTTAGGTATCAGCAGTGGTAAATCTGATAAGTCTTAAGCCCCAACATAAAATACAACTGAAAAACAAATGTTTTTGATGTTTTAGGATACAATTAAAAGGAAGAACGATTACAACTTTGCATCAATGAAACAGTCAAATCAGAAGTATAGTGTATAAAGGTCATCCACATAAGTAGTGCCAAACAAGTAAAAAATAAATAATAATAGCTTGTATTGATTATTCAACTACAGTACAAATTTATGTTTCCAACAGAAAAGGAAGAAACATACATGAACGTTTTTGTCTATTGTCAGGATCAAAGCTACAAGCTCTCAAAATAAAGAGGCAGAGGGTATCTTAGCATGACAAAGAAAATCAAATAAGAATATTTAAGTGAAAATTTAAACTTCCATGTCAAAGTTTGATTCAGTTGTCAATGACAAAATTTGAATTGCAAAGCTCAATTACAGTCAACAAGTAAAGTTCAATTGTTCACTATGCTCTCACAGTCCATATTTTCATGTTTGATTACAATGGAGAGAATATCAAAAGAACAAGGATTGAAAATTTTAGGGGTGACATCAATGCCATTATGATGAAGCTATAGATCATAATAGAAGGTACAACCATCAGGCACAAGTATAAAGCTGCAAGTAAATCAAGAATATTTATATTTTCTAGTACAAGAGTATACTTATGCTTTTCAAATCAAAAGAATAAGTACAATATAAAGAATTTAAGTTTTAGAAGTGAAACAAATACAAATCAAGATATAATCATAATACACATTTTATAGATTCTCAGCTACAGGTACCAAAATGCATTGGGAATGAAGCTTCATGTTTTGACAATAGACAAATTTCTAGTTATTGTAAGGTTAGAGTGTAATACAAGAGAGTTTTAACCCAGATAATCATATTTAGCTCTAGCTACAAACCAGGCAGTAAACCCCTATAATTTATGATGTTATAGTAGTTGAAAAGATACACAATTTAGGATAACAATAAACAGATACAAATCTCAAGATTCAAATATAGAGAAGAACGTATTATTTTTTGATATGAAAATAATTGATCCAAGTGTGTATTTCAACTTGCAAGATATGAAGGGAGATCTCAAGAGGAATTCAAGTAATATCTATAGCTATGTAAAGGCTATGATGACCTCAAAAACAAACAATCATGCCTCTTCTATTCACAAACAACAAGGAGTATGCACCTGATTTTTATTTTGTGCAAGCATTTTACATTTTTCAGTCTCAAGATAAATTTTTGTTTCAAAATAGAAAAATCTAATGCACATTTTGAACCCCAATTTCTGAGAAATACACAACACTCAAGCTTTGATAAGAAACACAATCAAGCTTCAGTAATGGTAAGTACGTATTTTAGCTACTTATTTTCTATAATAGTGATTCAATATCACACATTGCATACATGGAAGAGAAATAAAAGGATCCAGAATCTTCTATGATACATAAATGATAACCATTAAGGTAGAAACAAGCTAAAACCCTAATTAGCATCAAATCATGGTTACCTTTCTTAGGCACAATGCAAAAAAAATCACAGTCTTATTACGGGCCGAAAGTTTTAGAACAGTTAAAGAAAAATACAGAGTCTACATTTGCAATGAAGTAGATGACATACACAAATCTACAAATACCTTAAAATCAAGAGCAATGAAATAGTATACCCTCTGAGCAAGGAAACAAGCAAATACCCAGTTCATGAATTTTTTCAGGAACAATATGAGAAAGAACTCACCTTAATACCCATATGAAGTTTTGTAGATCAAGCTCTTATAGGAGAGTTCTGAGGTTTTTCGAATACAAACAATGAATTCTATATGCCAAACGCCAATAAAAACATTTGAAAAGAAGAGAAACTTAGAGTTTCACATTTTCTACAATGGAGGCCATACCATAGATCAACTTGGGTAAAACTTAGCATGAAGAAAAAAGAAAATCATTTTCAAGGAAACCCACATAAGAAAATTTACAGATATGAGGCAAGACAAAGCAGATTCAATATAAAGTAATAGAAGAAATAGAGATCAACATTGCAATAATGGCTACATACTCAGAACTTACTGCCAAATGAAATGCAATATAGAAACCCTCAAAGAAAATTGAGTACAATGCTAAATAAGAAATACCTAGGTTTTAAATTCTCTTAAATCAGATACTTTTCAATCAAACGACTAATACCCATTTTGGGTTGTTACAAAACAAAGCATTTTTTGAGCTCTAGGGTAAGTCAGTTTAGAATTAGATAAAACTCAACACAGCTCAAAACCCACATGGCCATTGAAATCAAAGTGCAATTAGCTCATACAAAAGAGCAAAGAAGAGCAGTTTCTTACCTTCAAAGCCACGGCTGTGGTAAATTGGTGATTTAAAATTCAACCCCAGCATCAAAAAACTACAACGGATTCAATGTCAAGTAATAGTGACTTTGTTGAAGAAATAAATCAAGGGTTGGGCATACTCAACACCCTCCAAGTTGAGCCCTAAAAATATGCAAAACGTCATACTAAAAAATTAAGATAGCTCGAATTTGTAAAGAATGAACCCAAAATCTTCATGATGGCACCCATTCACTACCAGGACCTCTTAGAGCTCATAAAGGTTAAAAATCACAAAAGAATCAAATATACACTCGTAAGCTCCTCATAGAACTAAAAGTTCTCAGAGCAACCTCAAGTAATCATGGTTTTCGTGAGAAGAATTTTGAGAAGAGTTCTCCAGCTTATTAGAGCTCAAGATTCAAATGCCAAAAGATTAGGGTTTTGAAATCCTTTTCCAATATTAACTCACCATCAAATTACCGAGCTCAACCCGAGTTACCAAAGTGTGCTTGTGTCCATCATTACAAAAACTCTAAAGTTGACCATGGTTCAAAGAGCCATCGAAAAGTTCCAAAGGGTCAGATTACCATGGAGAGAGGAACCATCCCTATTATTAAATGATCATTATATGCCTCGACCTTTCTAAGGTCATGATCATATGATATGCCAAAAATAAATTGAACATAATGATGCCAAGAGTGATCCAATACTATGCAGGGATCAAATTGACTTTCTAAAGTCATGAATCAAATAATTATCACCAAGGACTCAAACCAAATAAGGCCAAGGAGTGGTTGGTTATAAACACTGGATCAAGCCTATGTGAAAAGGAGATCCCCCTTGTTCAACATATAATTGCATCGATTGTGTAAGGTCTAGGAACCAAAACTCATGCAATATTATTAATAATAATTATTATTGATTATTAAAATTTGCAACTTAACAAAGTGATAAAATAATATTCCAAAAAACCTTGTGGGAATATTGACTTTCAGGAGGAAGGTTGAAACTAAGGTGGTCCCCATAGAAAGGTATAAAAAGAGAAATATTTTACCATGCACAAGAGGACAGAATTGATGTCAACATTAGATTAAGTGGTCCCCATCAATATGAATGCATGGGTGAATTATTTTTGCAAAGTATTGCAAATAAAGAAAATAATTTTACTCACACACAGAGATTTATTTTTGCATGTGCATCCAAGGGGCAGTTTAAAGTTTTTTTTTTACGATTGCAAGTTGATCAAGTTATAGATGCCACATCATCAGCTAGAAGACAAAAATTACATGCATTGGAGAAGACTTGCTTATCAAGCCACATTTATTATTAGCAAAATTATTCACCCAACTTTATTAAAAATAGGACAGTCGACTGCAGTTTGACTGAGTTATATTTTTGTAAACAAGGCTATTAATGCCTCATTGTATTAGCATGCTTATTTTTATCCCTTTATTATTCATGATAAAGGATAAAAATAGGATGCATGGGAGAGTACAATTTTTGGTCTATTTTTAGGAAGGGCGGTGTTGGTGCTCAAAATAGTCTCGCCCCATTTTGCCTTTGAAAATCTATCGATTTACAGCCTCTGTCACATTTTATTTTCCTTGTGGCATGCCTGAGATGTCTCTGCTTTCCTTTTGTTGCAATTTTCAATCAGTTCATGAGTCAAGGATCATGTATGGGTCCATATTTGTCTGCTCATTTCTTTGTTCCTCTAGAAAAGGTTTGTAATTTGAGTCTCCCATTCTTTGTTCATTCAAAAACTTGGGTTTTCCCGTTCTCTCTATTTTCCACAGTCAAGATCTGCTGTCCTTATCATTTTTTCCCTAGATACTTGAAGAAAATGAATTGATGTAACTTTGAGGAACATATTTGAGCCTTGTAACATTCCTGAATTCTTTATCCTTGGAGAAAATTTCATCTCCGGGCTCAGATGGTCATTTTTCTACATCTTACTGTTTGTCGGATGTTTTTCCTTGTCAAATTTACATCCTAGCATCGACAGGGAACGTGGCCTCTTTTGGTTAGACGCAGCTCAGATGGGTGCTTCAAAAATTATATGAAAATCCTCAACTTAAAAATATGTCCACGTGGAGGAATGACGCTCGTTTGAAAATTTACTTTTTGGTTTGGCTTTGGAGTAGCGTCGGGAGGACACATGGAGGTTTGGCTGGACAGAGACACGTGGAGGCTTTCAATGGGTCTTCCCATACTTATCATTTCTTCAAAAAGTTTTTGGGAAGTCTGGGACACGTGGAGAAACCGCGCATGTTTGGGGACTGGCCCTTAGGTTTCATTTTAAAGAAGTTCCAGGAGGACACTTGGAGGCCTCCACTCACTTTGCATTTTTCTTAGACTTTTCAATGGCCAAAGGAGACTACCACGGATCCTGACACATGGTGCCCTCCACTTAGCTTCAAGCCTTCAAACAATTTTTTCCGGGCTAGGACACATGGCGAGCCCGCATTCTTTCAAGGTCTCAAATTTTGGGGACCATCTCAAGGTGCGCCATTGTGACGCATGACAGTTTAAAAAGTCAAAAGGGACGGGGTGGCAGACCATTGGGGGAAAATTGGAATTTTTGCCTCTTATTCTCAAAAGTATTAAAACATTAAAATGGCTTGAAGCCCGACAAAGGATTAGTCAAAGTTTGTTTCAAGTCAAAAGGGTGGGGAGGCAGACCATCGGGGGAAACTTAGATTTTTGCCTCTTGTATTCAAATGACTAAAATCATCAAAATAGCCCATGGGCCTGATGGAGAACGGTCAAAGCTTACTCCAGTTAGTGGCAGAGGTGCGGACCTTCGAAGGAAAAGTTGGAAATTTTTGCTTTGTGGGAAAAGGAGTTAAAAGTATAAAAGGAAGCGGGGTTCCACTGGGACCCACATTGGAAACTAGAAACGGAAGGACGAAGTTGCAGGGGAAACTTGGAAAAATTTTCTTTTTCCGAAAAAGGAGTCAAATGGCAGAATTTATCTTCCGTTCCTTTGGGACCCACCTTAGGACACGTGTCAGGCTCATTTCCTAAGGGCGGAGATGCAGAACAAAATGTGAATTTTTTTACATTTTTTCAAAGGGTCGTAAAAAGTCAAAAGGAAGCCCCTAAGCCCGTTTTTGAATCTTCCACATGGACGACCCAAATTCAAAATAGAGATCAATGACAACTGTGTGTCTAAATCTGATTTTCCGCCCATTTTTACTTAGAAGCTCCTGCACGTATGAGTCTTCATGATTTCTTTTTATTTCCTACATGCTAAACAAAGAGCAGAGTTAATTTTGATATCTAAGTTTGGTGGGGCAGATCTAGAGATGTCTTTTGCCATTAAAATGGTCTAATTATTAGGCTCAATCTAATTTTCTGTTTTTCTTCTCTCGAGCATGCAAAGAACCTTATTTGACAAATTAGTGGTGAAAGTGGTTGGCAAGTTGAAGAAAGAGTGATATACTAGAAGGAGGAGTTGAATGCCAGAGATATTCGAAGAGATTTTCCCCTTGAGCACCTGGTGACTTTTTACAGATCTGATTTTGGGAATCGTGATCATAATCATGGCAAGCACTGGTGACACTCAAAGTGTAGATTTTTGGCAGGAAAGAGGGGTCTGTTGGAAATGTTATAAATGGCACAAATTTATCGTGCAAATGGTTGGAGTGTGAGGGGTTGAGACTAAGTTTTCTAATAGAAAAAATATTGACAGAGCCCATCTTTTTGAGAAGCCGTTTAAGAATCTTATATATCTCTTTTGTATTGAATCCGATCATGTCAAGGTGGTTGTGAGTGTATAGACATTGAAAAGCTCTGAGATTGTTCTAGAAACTTTCCCTTGCTGATAGATTAAATCAAATTCAAGTTATTCTATGTCGATCTTGAGAAAAATGTGTTTGTTTCATCCCTAAATGTATGCGAGTAGTTTTTATTGTTTCTTTTGAAATCTTGTATTAAAATCAGATTCAATCACACAGGTCTCAATCCTTGTGACAATTTAGTGGCATCTATAATTTCATTTCTCAGGAGAGCTTGCATCTGGGAGTGAAATAAACGATTTAAAATCACTTTTATTTCATTTGTTTGATAGAGATTATCTTTAAGCCTATGGGTGTACCTTAAGCATGATTTGGCTTAGATCTTGATGCTTTGTTGGGTTTTCTAACTTGAGATTTTGTGTTATAATCTCGTGGGTTGTGTGAAAAGGTACAAATTTGGGCCTCCATTGAAGGACATATTCTTGTTAAAGAAACATTTTACTTGTTGTATATCATTCTGTTGGTTTAGCATTCCATTTTGTAGAAGCTCTCAAATATTTGGAAAATCAAGTCCATCATGCCTCACCTCCCACCAAAAATTCATTAAAAATAACCAATCCTACTTGTACTACCCCTGTTTGTTTTGTGTTTATACAAATGCATAATATCTGTTACCAAAATGTGCAGAAATAATCAGGATCCCAAATGTCTTTAGTAACCTTTTCCTTGTTTTGAAAATATCTCCATAATCTGGAAGTGACAACTCATGAGAGTCAGATTTGGTGTGTTGATCATATTTTCCCCAAGGTCTTATCTATAAAATTTATGCAGAATCCAAAATTATTCAATAATAGAGGTTACAAAATAGGTTCTCTTACCTTGGTTGAAAGGCACAACCTAAAATAGTTAGGACCAGATCACATCCTTTTAAGGTGCTACCCACTCCTTTCAAAACCTAAGTGCTAAGAAGTCAGATAGATTACTTCCTTGGCTACAAAATGACATACACAATCATCTATCTGCCTCTGAGTGTCCTGTCAAAATCCATGATGCTACTCGGTCTTTGAAGGAGATTAAATTTGGGTACCAACAGGTGGGAGGAATAATTTTTGCTATATATTGTGTGCAATTACAAAGCACAAGAGGAGGATATTTTTGGATACATGAGTTCTAAAGAACATTTTTCCAGTTTTGCCTCTTTGAATGAGAAGTATATTTAGCCTTTCCCATAATTTACAACCTTGTGTATGTCTTATTAATCCTTGTGAATGTTCAATTCCTTGAATAATCATCCTACCCTATTGCAAATTTAGTAATTTCTACATGATATTAGTGTGCATGTGTATCTTAACAGTATTATTGTGAATTTTCCCTCAATACATTAAGTGTCTGCCTTAATATTCTGCTGAAAACTATTGGTTTGTGCATTTAGAATTCATTCCTAGAATTTTTTTCATGTACTTAGTCAAAGCCCCTTAAAAGTTTTGGTGTATCACCCCAGTTTTCAATTCATTTACAATCATCTTGTACCCTCAAAATCCAAAAATAATATTATTTTAGGATACATCAAGAAGGAACTAGCCTTGATACCGGATACTTTCCTTAACAATAGGTATACCCATAGACCTAAGGTGTTTCCATTGTATCTATGAAAGAGAGAGATCTAGAGAAAGCTTATAACCCATGCAATCATCTCTCTACAGGGTGCACTTTCAAGAGATAACATGAATAGTTACATAAATATGAGAAAGACGATCTCTTATAGGGAGGCCTTGATGAAGAATACACTAGAAGAAATGAGCAATCTTAGGCTCCATAAATAGAGTCCAAACATTTTAAAAATGACCTCCCCAGGTAGATAAGGTGGAGTTGATTCCCCAACATGCATTGAGTATTTTCACCATGGGAAGATGGGGTGAGATCCAGAAATATCCTTTATTGGATTTGTAGTTATAGAACAGGGTGCCTACATGCCATTTCCAATCCATCCACCAAGGGTGAGAGGAATGCACAATAATTTTATGTACCATGTGGTCAGGAACCAAATTGATCACTTCGTCAAAAGCATTTGTATCCTGGTTAGAAATCCCAAACGTAGCTTTAAATTCTAGCCAAGGGAACCATATTTGCATGTTTTTGTAGAAAAATCCCTCAATAGCACGCGAATTCCTTGCTCGAAGAATTTGAGAACGAAGATTCTTGGGACTTCATCTAGGCATTTGTCTTGAGATTGAAAAATCAGGGACCACTAAAGCGACTGTTGACATAAAGCCTATTACAAATGCTATTCCCCTTCTATAGAAGGCATGGTTTAACACATTCCTTCGCTTTCCAAATACTCTTAAGCACAAAGTGCCAACAATTTTGACAGGTACAGGGGTGATGAGCATATTAACAAACCCTAAGTCTTTCCGTGTATGACGGCCATAAGGTGAGAGTCCACAATACTGTGTCATATGAGACCTTTTCAATCTTCTGGGAAAATAATGCTTCTAATAATCCCTTTAGCGCAAAGATCTTTCCCTTGGTGTTTGATGTGAATAATACTGAGGCCTCCATAATTGTGAGGAAGACAACATATATCCCAAACAACCCGATGAAAACATTTTCTAGTAGAAGCATTAGCCCACAAGAAATCTTTGAGGAGTTTTTCTATCTTCTAAATCAAGGAATTTGGATGGAACCCATCACAATGAGTGGTGGAAAGAAATTTAGAGAATATCTAGAATTTTCTAGCCAGGGATAGAGGCTTGGTGATCCAATATTCTAACTTTTTGGCTAGCTATTGAATGACATACTACCATAGCTCAGTTGGGGAGGCTTGAAATGAAAAAAGGGATACCCAAGAACTTAAAAATATCTCCATGTGCTAGCATTTTCCAATCAAAAATTGCAAGTCAATCAAGCACAGGAAGGAAGGATTTCCGATAACACTGGGTTTTTTGCCATTGGATAGAGGAGAAAGAAGCAAGACAGAAAATATCCAAACATTGCATAACATTGTAAATTTTCATTTCATCTTCAATGAGGGTAAGAAAGGAATCATCCATGAAATGCCCATTAAGAAGTTGATCATTGGAATCGGTAGGTAGAGATATTCCATGAACAAGACCCTGAGATTTTGCATTAGCTAAGAGATAACCAAACCCTTCATCTGCAATCACATAGAGTGAAGGGGAAAGAAGAAATGCTTGCTTTATAGATTGAAAAATCCCAGAAGGATTTGAGGTGAGGCCATTAATCAAGATTTGAGAAAAGGCATCAACAAACAACATATTGACAATTTGAATGAAATTAGGAACAAAGCAAAGGGCTTTGAGCATGGCTAAAATGAATGGCCATTCAATCTGATCACAAGCTTTCTCAAAGTTAATTTTGATAAACATGGTAGCCTAATTATACCTACGAGCTCATTCCATGCCTTCCCAAATAGCGAAGATGTTGTCCAGGATGAAACGTCCCTGAATGATGTTGGTTTACTCTATTTGAATGATCACATGCATAAGAGTGAGTAATCATAGAGATAACACTTTGGAAATGATTTTTTAGGAGACATTCATCAGCATAATCAGCCACCAACACATAATTTTCTCGAGGTATCCTTATGTAGGGTTGAACTTGATGTTTCCTTTACTGATGCATGGCTCGAGGGATTATTTTTGGAATCCTATAAGAAAAACTTGAAGCAGGTATTTTCTGACAGAATCCTGAAGGGATTTATAGAATCCTCAAGGGAATCCATCACAACACAGTGTTTTATCAATAACCATTTACATAGTGGCTTCATGGAGGTATTCAATGGTGAGAAGTCTCTCGTAGATCACCTTTGAATCCTCTGATAATTTATGTGACACAAATCCTAGACATTGGTCAAAAGCAACTTGATGAGCTTCTGAGGGTGGTTGAGCTTGAAAAATGAGCTTGTAATGGCTCACAAAGGCTTGCATCATAAGCTGCGGGTCTTTAATTTGAGCTCTGTTGTTCATGATATCCTGGATTTGTTTTGAAGGCTTCATGACTCTGAGTGAAAGAAAAAATATTTCAAGAACTGATCACCTTCTTTGAGCCAATGCATCTAAGCTCGTATTTGGTCGCCCTTGGCATTATAGTTATCAGCAATTTGGATTTGTTGCTGAAGCATTGCAACCTACAGTTACAATGGCTTAGAGAAAGGATTACCTTGAAGTTCCACCGCTACCTGGATGAGGGCTAAGGTGTTAGCTGAGTACGAACGACACCAAATTTTGGCTAGCTGTATGCCATAAATTCGAAGAAATCTAGTCATCCGAGTTAGCGCGTCTTCCCACCATTAAATCCAACTGGCTTGCATAGGTGGATGGAACCGCTAATAATGACTGGGTCATAGAATTAAATTCCAAAAGTGCTTGATATTATTGACAGTGGCGTCATGTTCCTTCAAGGTAGTATTAAGAAATAAATCACCTTTATGATAAAAAGGGAATGCATCATGCCAATAAATATGAAATCGTATTGGAGAGTGGTCCGAAAGGAAAAAGTTAAGCATGACCTCCACTGGCATGGAATAAATGTTATCAAAATAAAAAAAATTGAGATGATAGCATGGGCCTGTCAAGCCATTTAATAATGTTATCCGTACCTCCACATATATTGGTCCATGTATACCAAGCTACAGAGGTGGGGAAGTGAGAAGCGTTAGGATAAAAAAAAAAAATTTATTACACATGAAATACCACGCTTCCCTTTCACTAGGTGTCCAGCACATAGGCAGGTGGCCACATTTATCATTAGCTAAGTCAACCATATTGAAGTCACCACTTATGACATAGTAATCATTGGGAATGGATTCGGCTATACACTGCCATAGACAGGCCTTTTCGGCCACATCATTCGAGGTGTAAATATTAATGAGCCCAAAAGGGTAGCCATCAACATTAAAGAGGACCCATATGGAACAATTGGTAGGGTCAATGCCATGATCAATTAATAAAGGTTGTCATTTGGGAGAAAAAATTGAAAGTAATCCCCCACGCCCTACTTCATGATTACTACAAAAAGGCATCCTATTAGGCAAGATGGATTTGCATACCATCTGTAACTGAAAAACCTATAATTTTTACTTCTTGCAAAAACAAAATGCCTAGAGTTGCACATCGTTGGTGAGTTTCAAATACCACATACTTACGATAGGAGTCTATAAGACACCGAACATTCTAAGACAAATAATTCATGGAAAAAATTGATCCAAATCCATATCCCCATCCTCCAAGACATCAAGGGCATCATATTTATTGTGCTGGAAATGAGCAGCATTGTGCTACAAAAATCCTGCAAATAAACTTTTTTCCAGTTAGCGTACTCAATATTATATTCTAATTTTGTGGAGACCACGTTGTGTGGCAGGCTATGGTCCCAAGAGATGCGGGAAGGAATTCGGGGTCATTTGGATGGCCTTTGTGATTTGCTTTGCAGCAGTAGGGGTACAGAGTGCAGGATGGGAATGAGGGAAAAAAAATTTTCCTAGTCATGAGAAATAATGTCACAAGGAGTGTCCTAGAGTACTTTGGCAATGGAGTAACTGAGATGGCAACAGTAGTTATCCAAAATATTTGCATTGCTGGGGTTTTTTCTTGTTTTTATGGACTCCAGAAAATTTCCAACCTTTCTCCTGTTGAGGTTTGACTGGCTCGGGATTAGCTCTTGCCACAAGACTGTTATGGGGTATATAGAGCAAAAATTCTTTGATATTTTGATCAAATGCCTAGCAATGGAAGCATGTGTTAGGAATATTTATGTACATGACCCTCTGGGAGTAGTGCTTATCTCCCATTTAGATATCCACAAATTCTTTGAGATCTTGTGAGATGTCAATCTCAACACATACTCGCTTCTGTGGACGAGCATGATAGAACTTCTCATCTTCCAAAAAAATGACCTACCCAAGCGAGGGAGAAATTTATGGCAGAAAAGAAACACATGACATAGGAAGGCTAGGAAATTCAACCCAAATAGGCACTTTAAGGGCAGTATATTAAGACACCACAAATTCCTTGTGCCAGGGTGTGAGCACAAGCAACAAGTTATGAACATACCAAGTGGCTTGCTTAGCCAAAATATTGGGCACATTAGTAGGGTCAAAAAAACAAAAAATAAAGAAACCCTTGATCATGTTTTGAACTCTCTCTAGACGAACTCCATGAGGATTCCAGACTGTGTTAACCCAAGATTTGAGCATGCTTTCAGAGGGGATTCAACCCAAAAAATACCTAATGAGGTAAAATTTTAGTAACCATTGAAAAGAAATGTGTAAAGAAGATTTAGTAACCATTGATGAAAGAAATGCTTTAGGAATGCGTAAATCTACATCAGGAGGGAAAATATTACCTCATGGAAGAATTTTGGTATGAATTTCCTAGGGCGCTTCGCCAGTGGATTATGCCATCGCTCGCTCCAGTATCTCCTACCAATATTAAAACAACCAGGTTTGAATATTGCGAGGACATTATATAGGGAATTCCCAAAGGGTGAGAAAACTTAGTTTGAATATTGTTCGGAAATTATATAAATAAGAACACCCAGAAACTATATAAATAATTTAGCGTAGAGCCCGAGAAGGTCTTGGTATGATGGTTACAAAGGAAAAACCCTAAAAACGCAAACTCTAGTTTTGCGTCAGAGTTGCAAAGCATTTTTCTCCACCTCACACCAATCATTCATTTAGTATGAGGTATTTAGTATTTTAAAAATTTTAATACATGTAAAGATATATTAAAATTTAATATAAGGAATGATTTTAAAATACTATATGGAAAATAGTTTATTATATATAGATAAGGTTATTAAGTTGTTTAATATTATATATACTATAATATTATTATTATATATACTATAATATTATTATAGTGTTTACGATAGTATTATAAATAATACTCTTATGATATTATTTTAATACTTATCACGCCTTATACTATCCAAAATTGGATATTATTAATAATTTAAGTACGTGAGGCAATGGATTTATAGGGATATAATGTTATAACACATTATTTATAATGTCGTATACGGATATAAGCATTAGCACTTTATAAAATGTATACAATTATTGTATGTATATAATGTAATCGTAATATAAAAAGTATAATGGTTATAAATTTCACTACTAAATCATTTGTAATAGTTAAATCATTTGTAATACTTATAATGCTATTATCTAAAATATTATAATCACATCATTTGACGTCATTATAATCTTGTTTAGAAGTCACACACGTAAGAAAGTTAGGGTTGAAAATAGGTGATAATAATATTATATATTAGTTTTATAATATAAGTATTATATTAAAAGTTGAGCATTATGAAATAGTGTTAATTATAATATGAGGACATTACAGTGTAATTTGGCCTATACTAATACTATAATGTATGCATTTCTTATATTATTCCTATCACATCGTTATATCGTTAGGTTATTCATAATCAATTTACTATCTCTATATTAGTAGGATTGTAAGTTGACAACCATGTTTTAACATATAATCATTGAGTATTGTTAGGTTGTTATTAAACTACTTAATGCTTATAAATCTCTATATAGATTTGTTATCATGTCTTTAAACAAACAATACTATACTTTATAATATAGGGTATTAAAAAAATTAACTAGTTTTTGAGAAAATTTTTTTGGGGCATTATAGTCAGAGTTAGTTCTTGGGTGACTTTGATAGATTGGAATCCCCCTAGTAATGGCTACTTAGCCAAAGGAAGAGAATAATCTATATGTACACTTACTTAACACTATTATATACTATATGTAATTAAAAACATGGGTAGATATGTCAATATCTATATATTTCAATGATTCTCAATTCAAAAAACAAATAAGCGAAGGTAGATATTTACGTATTAATAATAAGAATATTAAACCCAAAAACATGGGGACTTTGTAGGCTTCCCCATCCCCTCACATTCCAATATTAACATCAAATACAACTATAGAGGGATTTCCAACCAGCATTCCACAAGTCACTTCCATGGAAACAAATTTGTAGGACCATAACAATTCCTTCGGTACAAACTCTTCTTTACTAACTACTGACTTAGAAACATGAGATCTACTGACGTAGAAATCATACTTTTAAAATTACATCCTTCCTTTTGTATGATAACTACATCCAAATCTTAAATGTGGTGGGGTATGTAATTTTCTTTTGAATTGATGTTTTGTAAGAAATTTGTGGCATGTCTTGAGTATTTATATTGTTAGTCATGTACTTAGGTAACTTGCAGGAATGGACGGAATCATTTGAGAAGCATCTCCTTGATTTGGGTTACAGATGCAAGAATGGTAGGATTCTTTTTAGCATCCATGTTGTTCCACGAAGATAAGAGGTGGTGATTTTTCCAGTTGTGTATATTTTCTAGGAAGGAGATCCTTGAAATAAAATTGTTTTAATTCTAGGGTAATTTTCCAAACAGATTGAGAAAGTTTGGATGTTCGCTAACAAATATATTCTATTATGAAACCAGTGTTGGGTTTGAAAAATGTGCGACGAGGGTGGGAATATGGGAAATCTCTATTTATGGGAAGGGATTGGGTGTTCATTTTAGGTCGATTATGGATTGTAAGGTGGAAAGCAGTCAGAAGGAGACAAGCGAATGTTTGTACATGTACGAGGAACCAAAGCAAGGTCGGTACTTGAGACAGTTTTATGTTGTGTCCCAAGAAAATGTGGAGACATGGTAGTACTTAACAAAGAAGAGTTTGTATATAAGGAAATGGTATGGTCATGCAAATTTGTTTCCATGGAAGTGAATTGTGGAATGTTGGTTGGCAATCCTTCAATAGTTGTATTTGATGGCAAGATTGGAATGTGAGGGGATTCAATGTAATGTTTCATTTATATTCCTACACAACCACTATCAATCACACCCCTTATCGAATGTACAAAAAAGGATTTGTGAACAAAATACCAACCAAACAACTAATGCAACACTACCACAACTACCCCAATATAATTGTAAACCACATCAACTAAAAAATCAAGTAACTATACAAATCAATATAAAATGTATTCATGTTTAGTGCGCAAAAAAATGGCTACAAAATACTACCACTCATGATATAAAATTTGCACATGTACCATATTTGCAAATGTATGAATTTGTAACAGGTTTGAAATATAGAGACGATACCTTTAAATTTATTGCACCATCTATATTCCTACACTTACAAAATCAATCACACCACTTATCAACACATGCACATGCATGCAAGTCTTCATGTATTCATGTTAAGTTCAAATAAAATAGTCCGAAAAACACTACCACTAAAGATTTGCAATTGTATATTTACGAATTTTTAATAAGTTTGAAATGTAGAGATGATACCTTTAAATGAAGTGGTTCATCTATATTTCTACACTTACAGAATCTAAGTTTTCAACATACATGTTCAATATTTTGATTTTAATACTACTCGCTTCTTTATGTAAACCAACAACACATTTCAATTCTATAACATTGATCTTTTCAAAGAAAATTACATAACATAGTAACTATATGAAAAATATATCCTACAAATTGAGGAATTTTACCTATACTCCACTAAACATATGCCCTATGTATTACTAAACTTTTTAAAAAATGGTTAAGGACATTTATGTTTCTTGATAGAAGAGATATAGCTGGCTTCTAGAAATATCTATGAGGCATGTTCATCGTATTAGTGCTTGATTTTTTTGGTGAATGGCCATATTCATTTTCTCTCTCCCTCATAGAAATTGAAAGTTTTTTCCAACAAAAAATGATCATGTTCCAAGAAAAAGACATGTGATATTAAAAATATTATTTTAAAAAAGGTATCAATATTAAATTTCACACTTTACAATAATAATAGCAGCTGGTTTTATAATCAGAAAACGTTTTTTTTGAAGTTACCCTAAAGAAGGTTCTACAAATTAGGCCCTTAAAGTCAGTTTAGAGAAAAAACAAGAGATCCTAAATAAATGTAATGCTTCATCTATATTCCTACACTTACAAAATCAATCACACCCATTATCAACATCAACTACAAAATTAATAACTAACCTTCTATATCAAATAATATATACAATTCGGTTTTCACATTGCATTGTGAACATGTGATTTAAGAGAACAATGAACATTGTCAAGAAATGGTATCATTACTAGATTTCAGCTTTGTAATTGTTTGATAGGTTGAAATAGAACTGAAGATTACAACGCTCTTCATGAAAAGAACAAAAATCCCAAGAAAGGCCTTATGAGAAATAAGTTTATTTATTAGATATTACATGAAGTTTCGCTTATTATGTTGTGTCTGGCTATTTGTTTCCCATGATCACATCCCTGTCATGGATTTGTTAGATATTTCCTAAATCTATGAGGACAAACATAATCCCACTAGATTTGAGATTATCTTCACTACAATGTTGGAATATCCAAGAGACTTATGCTTGGAACTCCCTTATGAATCGTCTCCTTTAAAATTGATGCTCACCAAACGAAAATAAATCCTCAAAAGGTATGTTTTCCCCACAGTCCAAATCATTTTTTTTTCATTCATATAACTTTAGTATTATTTTGATTTTTGTAGCATAGAAATAGATGATATGAATAAATATGACACATCCTTGATTTATATTTTTGAGGGTATTAAAAATATAGTTGATTGTAACAAAGTACTTAGACATCAAAACAAGGATGTGTTATCCAATTTTTCCCCTCAGGTGAAATTCTACAAACAAGATATCCCAGAGAGAAAATGAAGGATTGATTCGGCCTGGAGAGATCAAATTTTGGGATTGGTCAAACAAGGTGAAGAGGAAAAAACACATTGGAAAGGAGCTCGAGAGTTTGAGCTAGTTCGGGAAATGAAGGAACTCCGAAGTCTGAATTCAGAATTCAAAGGTGAGGTCATTCAGAGGTGGGCCAAAGTGAAAAATGGAAAAACCCGAAGACAAGAAGTGTGAAGCTCCAAAATTTGTAGGTCAACGCATAAATGGAAGGTCAATTTTGGGGATTCGAAGTCTTGATAGATCATAGTGAATAGTGCCACGCGGGGAGGAGAAAATTCCAAAACTTGAAGTTTAAAATTTGGACTTTGGGATTTCGAGAGTTTAGAGTCGGTAGTAGGGTCGACTGGATGAACAAAACCTGAAACCCCAAACCCCCGAAAAACTTGAATCCCTAAAAAACTGAAGCACTTGAAATCACAAAGTTCTGAAACCCAAAGTTCAAATTTTAGACTTCAGGGTTTTGGAATTTCGGAACATTTTGTCAAGCCATCAAAGTGAACAGTTCCACATAAAATGTGCTCATAGTCCAAACTCCCAAAAGTCTAAATTTTAGTATTAAGATGTTTGAAATTTCGGAACTCTCGAGCTAACCTGCCAGGTGAATATTGACATCGACCTCCGAAGTAAAAATGCCCAAAGATATGAATCCTGAAAGTCTAAAATTTTAGATTTTGAAGGTTGCGATGCATTGTCAAAGTTTGAAAGAAAACATATCAGCCACTTGCATTTATCAGCAGTATGGAACTCTCATCTTAAGATGGGCATAATTTTTTTGAATAGGAGCTTAGATTTGCACAAAATAAGACTTTTTGGAAAGCTCTTAGTATCATCTACATAACAAGGAAAAGTAAGGTTAAGTATTTTAAAATTATGAAATACATTCCTCCATTTTAGAGGAATGTTTCCATATTTCTCACCTACAAAAACGGTGAAGGTATAGGCTTCCTTTCTTCCCCAACAAGGAAAAGTACATGGGGGTATGGGTTTTTTCAGTTGCACCCATTATTGTTTCAGGTGATTTTAATACAATTTTGGGTGCTTGAAGATAGCTTTTGAATTCATTTTCTCTCTCTTCTCTCATTTTTCCTATATATTATAAGGAGGGACTCATTTTAAAAGTTTGTAAAACTTGTCTATGCCCTTCCCTTATTTATTTTCTGCAATAGATTTGTGGAGCTCGAAACCTCCCTATTAGACATTGTAACACAAAATTTGTGCCTTTGGCCATAAATGTGATGTATTGTATCAACTTTGAGAGAAATATAATCAAATTTTTGGGTGTTTCAAACCCTCTTCTGTCTTTCTAATATTCCATTTCGTGCAAGGTTATTTTGTATTGTTGTCTGTTTTCATTGCAAGGTTCTTGTAGTTTTATGTTTATTATGCAAGTTGTTCAACATTCTTCTTAGTGCATCACCTTCCTTTAGTTTAGGTTTAATTTCTTACATTCCTCTTAATATATCTAATATATCTACTATATTTTTCAATCAATATCAGCTCTAATATATATTATGCTCAACTAGCTCAAATTAAATAAGAATATAATTAGCATCTAGTGCACTATGTATTCTGATATAAGAACAACCTAGTTGAAATGTATAATGTAATAAAAGATTCAGAAATTCAATATCTGTTTGTCTAAAGTCTCATACCACCTCTACAAGAGTGTTTCATATTTGATACATTGCCTTCATTTGATCATTTATGGAATACTCTTAAATTACGTGAAGGAAAATTTATATAAATGGCCAAACTTAAGTATCATGATCAATCTTCATCTTATAATAAGTTTCAATAAAAATCTAGTTTTAAACCATCTTCTAATCCCATTGAAGCAAATGTTATTGTGAACAATGTTACTTCTCCTAAAAATCTTCATTGGTAACCGACCAAAATGTACATTTACAAAATTATCTATTTCTTCTCACCTCTTATTACACCGACTTCTTGAGAGAAATATTATTATGCTTCCACCACCACTGAAGCTTTATCCATCTCACCTTAAGGGAAGCAATTATAAAAGAAATATAGATTTGACTATCATCAATGTGTTGTACATTCAACTACTCAATGTTTCAAACTTAGGAATCTCATTCAATATCTCATTGACAATGATGCAATTGAGATCCCTAACCCTTCGACATCCAAACCAGTCAGTTTCCACAAAAACCTAAAAATATTCAATGATACATTTCCTAAAAATGATAAGCAAGCGGATGATTCTTTAGCTAATAATAAATATCGCGATGTGCCTCCATTGCATCATAGGAGGATCTTTGACTTTCTTGTCGCTCATAATGAGGCATCTCCACCATTAATCACATTTTGTGATCATGATTTTCATGTTATGTTTTCTTCTAATACATTACATATTAATGATTCTATTAGATTGAATACTATCAATAACACCATGATAATTTCATCCACTCCTATTTGTGTGTTTTCTCTTAAATTTCTCATTTCTATCAACTATCCACTTTCTCAAATTTCATATCCAATTACCAAAATTTATGGTTATGTCAAGCTTCCAATTAAATTTGTGGCCTCTCACCATGCTTGTTCCATTCACTATGTCACCTTTAATAAATGGTTATGACTTACTCTTATGTATTTCTTGTCGCCATTCCACTAAGGATATTTATCCCATGAATCACTTGTGTTTTAATTTCTCTTAGGATAAGCACGTTGTCAGTATATAAGGTGTTTCATTATCAAAACCATTTCCTCTACATCCTCTTAAGGTTTTCCTCTCACTAGCTGTATCATATACGAACCCTAGGCCTCTCAAATCTAAGGAATCTTCTACACCTATCTCAGCCATTCACACATGTCCTACTCATACTCATCGGTTACATAGTCCATATTTTTATGCCTAGTCCCTATCTCAGGAAACCCATTCACATAGGATTTCATCACCTCCTTAGTATCCTTCAAATAGGAGCTCATCGTCTTCTAGGTCTACATCACATCATTGTTCTTATTTTATGCTTATAGTCAATCTCTTGTCCACAAATGGACTAAGGAAAAGCTAGAATAAAATTATATTTAGGATTATCTACACTCTTCAATCCTCTCACCATGTTTATAAATTTTCTCCAATGTTACTCCAATGATTCTAAGGCATGTAACATGATCAAAACCTTCTCTTTCTAAAATTCATTCAAAACTATCCGTAGAACTCTCAAGAACAAACATTATAGTAATTTCGTGACTGATAAAAAATGTGTTTACCCACACACACCCTGATGGGATTTCCCAAGCCTATTTATGATTTTAAATGTGTGGTGTAAATTTAAGGTTCTAATTATTTACTCTCTTCTTATAATTTCACTTTTCTGCCTAAGTCCACAAGCCTTCTACTAGCCCTGAAACATCTCTTCTTCTTGATAATTCCCTCTACAAAAGGTTTATTGAATCAAACTTAGTGGTTTTTAACACCCTTTTTAATGTTTTTCCTTCCTCCAAAGGTTAAACAAAGTACCTTTCTCCGATCACCTTCTTACTTTGTAAACTAGCTTACTTCCATTACCCCTCATGACTATGCAACAACCTTCCTCTAAAATATCATGCACAACGCATATTTTATCCAATGGTTTTATAAAATTCCTTCTTTATCCTTTAAAGGAAACTTGTGAAGAGATATGTTCTAAATTTCATTCCAAAATTCAAGGTTTAGGGGTATCAAAACCTAGTTTCCATCAATCCCTAATTGTATACGTATGTATAGCATCTAAGGCATTTCGATGAAAAATCACAACACCCCCAAATGGCCTCACACCTAAGTGGGGCATCTAGTGTGATCTGCATAACATTGGACCATCTCTCAAGATGTGGTACTTGCGAACTTGAGATGGACCTCCAGAGAAGGCTGGTTCCTGCTCCTAAACTACCTGCCACAAGCTATTCTAATGTAGGAAAACTATCTAATCCTAATCTAACCTTCCAAGGGACCAAGGAGAGAAAGTGCATGAAAACAAAGCCTACACTAAAATGGTGATACACTAGAGAAGGAGGTTGCTGGTCACAATCTTAGCTACCTGAAGTGGAGAGAGGTGAGCAATGGAGAGGATGGGACAAATGCATCACAGACCAAAGACAAAGTTCACATAGAAAACCACTTCAAACCCATTAAACATGGCTCTCAAAACCTGCAATAGACATCAGAAGTATGCACAGTATACCCTGCAATGATGAGAGGCAAGAAGAGACAATAAAACAAGGAAGGATGGACAAGATGCATCACAAAACAGATTTTATTGCTCCATAAGTTCACACAGTACATCATCAGTGGGAAAGAGGCAAGAAAATGCCATTACAGAGCAATGGGAGGAGGCTTAAGCTCCACATTCGACCCTAGGGAAGAAAGAGAGAGGGGGGCAGAGAGAGAAAAGATGACCAACCTTTATCAAATATGCCCCTCCTTTACAATATATAGAAGAATGAGAGAAGGAGAGAGGGAAGAATCATCTTAAACCACTATAATGCATTCAACCACTCCAGCCAAGAAGCATTGAATCCACCTACTGCAAAATGATGGGTCTCCCTGACAGAACCCATGCCCTCCATGATGCTATTCCTTGTTGGGAAAGAAAAGAGGCCCATCCTTAATTACGGCGGTAGGTGAGAGATTGACAACCTCAAAATGATAGGACTGAAACATGATGGTAGTTGAGGTCATCTGAAGGTTAGGGGCGGGCACCCAACATGGGTTCCTACAATATTTTAAGATCCAAGTATTTAAAAATCTTAGTGGGCTTTATGATTCACCAAATATTTTTCCAAACATACTTTGGATTTGGAGTTTACCCCTTGAGGTCTACATGGAGCCATGCATATTCTTAAGATTTTACTACCTCCTTTCACTCTTGAAATTCCACCGAAATGACACGTGGTAGCTTTCATGGGCCTGCTTATTTCCTTTGTGTTCTGCATGAGTCCCTCCCGTTGATAGAGATGTCTAGCCTGACCCAAGACACATGGAGACCTGGTGCATGTTTGGGGACGGCTTTTTGGATTCACCTCTTGAAAGAGAACCGAAGAGACACATGGATCCTTCCGCTGCCATGCCTTATGCTTAGTTGATTCAGGTCTCAAATGAATACTGACTGCCTCGAGCTATTTTATGAGTAAGGGGGGCCATTATGCCCCAAAACTCTGTATGGGTGGGACCCTTATAGCCACCTCTCGAAATTGTGACGATGGGTTACGTGGCATCATCCGCGGGCCGCTCCCCCATTTCCTCATAAATTTTGGCTTAGTCCCTTTTATTTCGTGGGGTCATATGTCTGACCCTAGACACGTGGAGGCTCAGCACACATTTGTGACCTGCCTCTGAATTTTTCCTTTGAAGTTGCACTGCGGACGAGGCATGTGGAGGCTTCTGCTGGTCCTTCTGACCTTACTTTTCAAAAACCAACTCTACCTTTTTATACTTTGGCCATGTGGAGGGTTGGAACTCATTTGGGGACTACGTCCAGCTTTTAATTTTGAATATGCACTCAACTGAAGCATGGAGGCTTCCGCCGGCCTGTCTCAACCTTTAAATTTTCAACGACCAATGTCCATTTTTTAAACTTGGGACACGTGGAGGGCTAGCGCTAGTTTAGGTTCTTTCTTTGGGCCGTGCCTTTGAATTTGCACTGATGAGGCACATGGAACCTTCCGCGGATCTACTCTATTTATTTGTGTTTTGGCTAAGTCCCCCTATTTCGTAGAGAAACTATGTCTGACCCTAGACACGTGGAGGCTCCGTGCTTGTTTGGGACCTACCCTTTGGGTCTGACCCTTGAAGATGCGCTGATGAGACATGTGGAGGCTTCCACTCATACCTTTATACTTATCCAATTTAGGACTTCTTCCCATTTAGGAACAATTATTGGACCCTAGACATGTGGAGAATCCGCACACATTTGGAGACCCTATTTGGACTTGACCTTCGGAGGTGTCCCGATTGGACACGTGGAGGCCTCATCTATCTCTTAATTACTTATCCAACTTAACAGCTCTCTCTTCCCCCATTTGGACTCCTAGCCACATGGAGAGCCCATGTGGAAGCACACTTGGGGACCCACTCTTAATTCCCCTCTTGAAGTTGCGACGTTGAGACATGTGGGGGCTTCCAATGAATCTCTTATACTTAGCCGATTCAGGGCCTCAAGTGAACATTGCCTTTCTCCATTTTTCTCCTATGTGCTTTGATCTCCTTTGATGCTGTTGGCCTCCTTCACTGACCCTGTGCCTTCATTGTTGGATTTGAAATGTGGGCTCGCATGACTGAACCAACCCTTCTGATTTTCTTCTGTGCAGGGTCATGTTTGATCAATATTTCCAAGGGGAAAAATTGTGATAATAGTTTGGTGACTCACGGGGACATCTGCTTATTAGATGAAGAGACCAGTAGCCTTGGAAGTATCCAATGGGCATGGAGTCATGAATGAGAGCCTAGTACTGATCTTGTCCTAGAAATCATGAGCCCGACTGCTTACGTTTGGTGACCCTGATCTTGCCTCATTGTCTGCACTCTCAATTTTCATAAGAAAATCATGGAAATGAGGTTTTGAGAGTAGAAAATTGTCTTGACCTGGGGCCTTCACCTGTCCCTGGAAATGGACTGTTACAATATTCACCTGGAGGTACACTAAATCTGCATAGTGATACAACCCTGGAGCAAAAAATCACCACAACACCGCTATGTATAAAACTAAAAATCATACATATCTCAAGTGGTATATGAAGAGTGTGCAAAGGCACTTTTTTTGCTAAAATAAAATCTACTCCTACTCCTACACTAACCCTAACAAAGAAAATCTAAACAAAGCCTGCTACAAGTAGGGAGAAATAGCTTCCCCTTTCTAAAAAATGTGGCCATGTATATGATTTAACACTGAACATGGCTTTTATTATGAATGAGAAACCGACAAGAATCCAATCCTCCACCCATATTATCAAGGTATCAACGTCAATAAAAAATACCTCCTCAATTTGATTGGCATTGGACTCCTAGAGGTGTTGATGGTGACCCTTGGTGCTTTGATACTCATCCTCATGCCCTGAAGTGGGCATGACTAGTTTTGGCTTCTCCCTTGGCTCCAATGAAGCCAAGTACCTGATTGGGCATGGTCTTGTCCTTTGAATGTGCCCATGGTTATGAATTTCAACTCCAAGGATGGATTCTTCCTGTGGACCTTCTTGGGTGAATGGTGTGGAAGATATGGGATCCTTGTGCTCTTTTCCTATCCTCCTCCTTAGAAGAACATGGAATATTATGATCCTCCAACCCTGCTTCCAGAGGGCCATTGTGAGATGTAGGTTGCTGTCAATGGATGTTCTCCTCCATGGTAGTGGAATCATGTGCTTGGAAGGAAAGAGGAGAAAATGATTTGATCTCCTCAGACTCCTCTCCATCAAGACAATCCTCCAAGTTAAACAGATAATATGCCTCCTCGTTGTCATGTTGTGTGTGTCGACCTCCTCCATGGTGTCCTTCAGATCTGTAATTTTATTACCATGGTTCCCCTCATTCTCAAATATGAAGTTTGAAAGATCAAACTCTTCTTCAACATTAGTGCCTAAAGGAGATGAAGTGGGAGGAAGAACAGAAGGTTCTTCTGTGGCTTGCTCTACACTTGTTACCTCTGAAACCGTATGGTTCTCCTCCACAGCTGAAATTCTCTCTTCTTTTGGATTTGGATCTGGTTGTTCTTCCCTCACTTGTGCTGCAACTGAAGCTTCCACCACTTGTGGTTTGACCTTGGCCTCCTCCATGGGCTTAACCAACAAGGGAATATTTTCAATTCTAAATTTAAGAGCCAAGCTCACTAAGCTTTTGATCATTTCTTCTTTTGTTGGCTCTTCCTCTTGGTTGGTGTTTTGAGTCTCTTCCTGAGATGGACTTGGGAGAGTAGGAGGAGTGGTGGGTGGGGTAACCACTAGTTGTTTTATTGTTTGTGGTGAAGGGGAAGGCATTGCTTTTGGCTCTTATGGAGGGTACTTAGGTTTGGAAGGGAAAAGGGAAGAGATGAGATGGAAGACTAGGGGTTGGAGAAGGGAATTAAACAGTTAGGGCAGCAAATGGGGAGCTAGACTCATGACACTTCTACGATGATGCTGATTGAGGAAGAGGAAAATAAAAGCTAGGAGTTGGTGGACTTACCCATTGACAAGGTTATCTTGTGTCCAACTCATAAGCCTCAATCTCCTTAGTCCATTGCGCAAGTTGGGGCAACATTTCAATCATGAATTCAAGCTTCTCCTACATCTTGTAATGTCTTGGAAAAGGGCCTCCCCATGGACAAGGTGCCCTGCAACCAATCCTAAATGCCTTCATCTGTGTTGTATCCATGGACTGCACACCATGCTAGCCTCCATTATTTGGATATGTTCCAGCAAACCAGCATTCTCCACATAACTGTTACCATTATATGCATCCCCTTGTTCTTGATAAGCTCCATAGCCAAATAGGCTTTGACACTACTCATATGGGTAAGCATAATGGTTCTAAATCTAATCATAATGCTTGATATGGAGGAGTCATGAAATACATTGGAGGTGGACTGCATTGCTGTTACTGCAAGTGTGAGTTCCAAGTTGGGAATGAAGTCATGATTGCACAACTTAATGAATGGTAGAAGATGAAAGATGTGGAAAAAAAATGGATAAAAATGGACGGGGGAAGGTCTACAACTTCAGAGAATGGGTTGTTGACCTGAAGGAGTCACCAGTTGTGCTTGAAAGTGCCTTCAAAGGATGCAATCTTCACCAAGAGCACATCAAACCTGATGAAGTGAAGTGGTAAGGTGCTTTAGACCTGTGGTCTTGCACACCCCACTACCCAATCAGACCTTTGCTTCTCTATCTTTCTTGTCTCTAGACAACAATGCCTAGCCAGGATGCCAATGCCCAGGCACCTCATCCCCTTTGGGTGTCCCTAACCTCTTTATATCTTGTTCACCTCTTGTGGGCCTCTTTTATCTTTTGGGCATCTTGTTTTCTTATGGGTCAACCTTTTAGTTATCAACTATGAAATTCAAACAAGGGAATCATATAAAACAAATATTTGTGGCCATAATAAAGGAAAAATCTCTAAGCATCTACTACCATCATCCAAGGTTACATCCAAAGGAATTCTAAGAGCATCAAAGCATCTATCTAGCACTCACTCAACGAACTACATTTTTTGCATACACGCATAGGAGGGGAAGTTCATTATTACATACATGCATCTATCTACATTGCTACATATAGATATTGTTTGCTATCAAGTGAATCTTGCACAAGAGCTTCCTAGGGCACGATTCTACACATAGGCACATATAACTACATGGAGTTTAAGATGTAGTACAATGCTCAGTTGTAAGTTTACTATGTTGGGTGACCGTCGGGGTCAGTCAAACTCCCTATTTGTATCTTTTTTGTTTTTAGGATTTACTCTCTCACATGGGAGATCAAGAATGCTTTCTTCAAAAAGATTCACCACCCGATAGAAAAACTATCCTAAAACTATTCCTCTATCGATGTTAACTTGGGAACCTCGCAGGACCTTCGCTTAGTCAAAGTCAGTGAAAGTCTCAATCCACAAGACTTACACAACTTCATCTAATTATTAAATAAATATCGTTAGGCCTTTACTTGGTCATATGGTGATATGCCCAAAATTGATCCCAACATGGTTATAAATATCATCGTCACATATCCCAATGTTAAACCAGTCAAACCAAAACTCCACAAAATGCACCCCTGAATAGCTCTCCTTGTTAAGGAAGAGTTGCAGAGTCTCTTATCTACTAGTTTCACCATACCCATTGATTATCCACAATGGGTCTCTAACATTGTCCCAGTAACCAAAGCTTTAGGAAAAATTTGCATCCACACTGATTTTAGAGATCTTAATCTTGCTTGATTCATAGATGATTTCCCTCTTCCAAACATAGACCAACTTGTAGATCTCATAATAGGCCATGAAATTATTTCCCTTATGTATGTTTTTTTCAGGTTATAACCAAATCATTATTGCACCTAATGATCCACGTAAACCATCCTTTATCACCCCTTGGGGAACCTTTTGTTATCATGTCATGCCTTTTGGCACTAAAAAAACGTAGGGGCAACATATAAACATGATATGGCATATGTATTCCATGACTTCATTCACAAAACTAATGAGGATTACGTCCATGACCTCCTCAGAAAATCCAAATTTCGTAAAAACTATCTTGATGTTCTTGAATCAATGTTCTCCCACCTTGTTCAATTTTTTCTCTGCTTGAGTATGAAAAAATGTGTCTTCAGTGCTTGCACCAAAAAATTGTTAGGACTCATTATATCTCTTCGTAGAATTGAAGTCGATCCTGCAAAATTCTAAGAAATCATCGATATGCCTCCAGAATCTCAAAAACCTACATATCCGACAAGGAAAGTTACAATCTACGAAGTTTCATATCAAAGCTCTTTGACCGTGTCAACCATTCCACCATTTACTCCGTCAAGATATAATATTTAAATGGGATTCTGATTGTTAGAAATTATTTGAAAAAATCAAACATTATCTATTATATCCACATGTCCTCACTCCACCTCATGATGGGGAACCATTTTCCTATATATATCAACTTTAGAGCATGCCCTAGGATCCATGCTTTCTCACTGTGATAGTCAAGACCATGAATAAGCCATATACTCCATTAGTCACACAATCCATGAATATGAAACACACTACTCTGAAGATGAAAAGTGGTGTTGTGCATTATATTTTTCCACCTCCATGCTACGACATTATCTTCTTAATCACAAAACATCATTGTCATCGGTTTTAGTCCACTTAAAGCCATGCATGCTAAACCTTGTCATAATGACTACATAACCTAATGGCTCATGTAAATGAATGAGTTTGACCTAGAAATTATACCACAAAAATCTATTAAGGGTCAGGCCATAATTGATCAACTTGCAGAGGGACCACTTTCCAGATAAAAAATACCTCATGAATATTTTCCAAAAAATTATATTAACAACATCGTTGAATCCAATGATTATGAGTCATATTTTGTCCCTGTCAAAATGACCCTCTTCATTGATGGTGCTAAATGTGAAGAAGGAGGAGGAGCCTGTTTTTTTCACTCCACCTATTATCAACGAATCACAGCACCCCTATGTTTATACAAGGAACTCATGGTGTGATTGGATAACATGGGTACTATCTCCAAGAACTTGAGATAGACAAGAGAAATCTGGTTCTTGCTCCTAAATGATTTACCTATACAATCTCCAACTTGCTAATAGCATGCCCTAGGGAAACTAACTATTCTAATCTAAATTCCAAGGGACCAAGGAGAGAGAATGCATAAAATGAAAGCTACACTAAAGCGGTGATACACCAGAAAAGGAGGGTGTGTAGAGTATCTTTTCAACGTGTGAGATATAGAAGCAAAGTGCACACTAGAAGTGGTGATGACAGTTCTCCATTCTAGCAAAAATGCATTCACAACAACATTTAAAACATACACAATGATAATAGATTCCCGCATGAACATAAAGTAGACACAATATTCTTGTAATCAATATTTGAGGGGCAAGAAGAATGCAAGAAAAACATAGCAGGGGAAGATACATCCACAAACTTGTATTTTATTGCTTCATGATATGCACAGTTCAATCTATTACAAGATAAGAGGCTGGATCACCATGCAAGAATTACACTACAAGGACCTGCAGCACATTGGCTTCAAAAAGTGATTTTTATAGAGCTTTTCTATCTGAAAACTCTCCTCTTACAATGAGCCCAACACTCCAATTTATAGAAAAAATGAGAAGAGAGAGAGAAGCGAAAATGGAAATCCTGAAATCTATCCTTCAACAACTTGTAAGAGGCATAAATGGAGTAAAATTTGTATATTACTTGAAAAAGGCTCCCCATACTATCCTAGGTGCTGCAGCAGAGAAAGAATGGTGACCATGCCTCTTAATTGTACTCCCAACTACCAAATAAAAAACTGTTATGAACCCGGCCACGTTTTATTAAAACATACCCACTGATTTCTCATCAAATATGGAATTTTTTGATTTCTATGCATTGGGATCTCCATGATTCCAACGGTACCAATTTTGTGCAATTTTGTTGAGAAATGCAAAAGTTATGGCCTTCTGAGTGCGGGAAGCTATTTTGGGTCTGGCAGGCATTTTCTATCATTTGACGGGAATGAGCATTAACTGGCTAGAGAAAAATATGTTTCTTTTATTTAAATATATCTACCCTCATTAAAAATAATAGGACATCAGGCTCAAATATTGCTAGAAAAGTCAATTTTTGAAAATCAGAGCTCGAGTCAAAAGTTATGGCCGTTTGAAGTTCACGGGTCAAACGTTGACTTTTCTTCTTTGCTGCAGCTATTTCGGAAAAATCAGGTCCATGTGTCCCGGATGTCCTGGATGAATTCTTCCGCATCAACTAATTTGGGCTTCCTTGTCCCCCTTTGTAGATTTTTCACCTTTGCACGTCCCTGCGCGTACTTTTGTCCGGTTGTCCCAAACTGCGTGAAACAAAAAAATTGACGATTTTTATTGCCTATGGCCATTTCACCTTTTCGTCCTGCACGTCCCGACGTCCCAACTGTCCCGCGGACCGCCCGGGACAAAAATGTCTGAATTAGTTGATTTTCTTCCCCTTTTGTCCCAAACTTGGTACGACGAACCTCGCTAACGACCTGCACTGTACGATCCGCACCCTTCAGACCCGAAATGCTTTAAAACAATCCTGCAACCTTATCTTTTGCATTTTTTCCATTTTTCTAACTCATTGGGATTTTTTCTTGGATGGGAGAGTTAGAGAGAAGCCGATGGGGCCCCAAGTACATGATTTCGAATCAAGCCCCAAAAACATGATTTTAGGCCTTGAATCAATCTACTTGCTCGGGACTGAAGAATTTGATGCATGTTATCAAAATTACCTTGAGGGGTAGATTTTGGATAACACCACCCTAGAACATTTCTATCCCATTATCATTTGAAATAAATTTTGAGTGTACTAATAACATGGAAGAATACGAAGCTTTAATCATGGGTTTTCAAACTTCTATTCTCCTAGGTATCCATGTCTTGGAAATCTATGGAGATTCACAACTCATCATCAGTCAAGTTAAAGGAGAGTACCAGTGTAAAAATGAAATACTTCAAAAATATAAAACCATTTTTGATTTTCTCCTTGGCACATTTGATCATTATACCATCCAAACCATTGCATGGTCCTATAGCAGGTTTGCATACACTATGGATTCTTTAGGGTCTCTTGTCCCTTTTGAAATAGAGAAATCAAAGGATAAAACTATAATGTATTTAGTCATATAATGATTATATCATCCTTCACATAAAAATGAGTTACCTTCCATAAAATTTATTGACGAAAACCCATTTGATCTATGGTATACCAAAATATTTGATTGTCTTACTGAATCTAAAATTCCATCAGACTTAGCGCAAGGAACTAAATGATCATTCCTTAAACATGTCACTCACTTCGTGGTCATACATGATATACTTTACAAACGTGGTCGTGAATAAACCAGTGCAATCAAAAAGTAAATGATGGCATTTGTGGAGGCCATTTTAGTTGTAACAACATCGATAAGCATATCATACAACTAGGTTATTATTGGCCTACTATTACCAAAGACTATTGCTGCATACATGAAAAAGTTCATTTAATGCAACTCCATTCTGATATCATTCACATCCTGTGTTAAGCATTGCAACTAGCCCAAGATTTATGGGCTTTCTATCAATGGGGGTTAGACCTCGTGGATGAAATCAGTCAAAAATCATCTCAACAACATCATTCAATCATCATTGCAACTTAATAATTTACTAAATAGGTTGAAGAAATTCCTTTTACCTCAACAAATTTTGGACCCATAATCAATTTTATATATCAAAACATAATATGTAATTTTGGCATTCCACAAAAGCTTATCATAGACAATAGAAAATCCTTTAAAAATAAGGAGGTTAAAAAGCTCTATGATACTTTCAATATTAAAAAAATCCTCTCATAACCATACTATCCTTAGGAAAATGGACAAGGAAAGGCTTCCAACAAAATAATTAACAAAATCCTCATGAAAATTGTAAATGGTGCAGGTAGGAATTGACACATTCAAATCCCATTTGGCCTTTAGGATTATAGAACTAGGAGTCATACACCTGCTTACATTACACCTTATTCACTTGTCTATGGTTTTGAAGCCATTATACCCTTACAAATTCAAATTCCATCACTTCATGTATCTTTAAATGATTTCATCCCTGATAAAGAATACCGCCAAAATCATCTTGCACAACTAGAAATTTTGGATGAAAAGCACTTAATCGCCCTTAAAAATCACCAAGTTTATCAACAATGCATTAGTAGAGCATATAAAAAACATGCCAAAGAATGTGAATTCAAATTTGGTTACCTAGTACTTAAGGAAAATAAAAATTTGACTAAGTTACAACGAAATAAATGTGGGAAGTTTTCCCGTAATTGGATTTGTCCCTAGGTTATTACTCACAAATATGGGTCAGGAGCATAACGTCTCACTTTTCTTAATGAGGAACCTAAAAAAGAGCCTATAAATGCTTTTCACTTGAGGCCTTTCTACTATTAAATGATATATTATCATGATTGACAATCTTGGTTAGATCTTATCATTCAACCGTAAATGACAAATGCCATTTTTCCTTCAGAACCTCTACATATATATGTGGGGCATATGAATACGTGTTTCTCATACATCTATCCCCTCCTTAATGGATGATTTATTGGGGTCTTTCTCTTATCTCAAAATAAAGTCAAAAAATATCTATAAATGTTTCCTATCAAAATAAAAATATATATAAATAGACTAATCCATCGAAGGACAACTATCTAAATATCATATTATAGAAAGAAAAGTAAATTGATCCCTTGAATGATAGCTACCATTATAAAAATTCAAATATTGATCCCTTTAAGGATGTTCATTCAAATCAAAATAAATTGTAGACCATACTCTCGAAGGATGGCTACCCATGAAAAAGGCTTCCTATTTTGATCAGCCTCTACAAATATATCAAAATCTGAGAGCATCCTTGAAAGCTTCTTGTATTTATTAGCTTTCCCATAAGCAAGATTACCGCATTGATCAGCTTGCTCCAAAAAAGTTTCTTATCATAAAGAGCTAGGGCATTGATTCCAATTCATTTTTTCAAAAAGGAGAACTCTTTTTCCAATAGAAATCATGAATACATATTGTTATTTCTTCCATTTTATCCAAGTCCACCATAATCAGTATGGACTGTCTATTGATCGTCTTATTTAACATTTTAAATGGCTAAAAGTGCATGCATTATCAAAACCCATTGCGAGTATATTATTCAATGGGGAATTTTACCTTTCCATTTTTACATCATTTTATTTTTGGTTACATTTGCTACACATTTTTAACCACATAATCAAAACATAAACATAAACACACTTGAAAAAATTTCATGCAATACATAGGATATCGTGAAAATGATAACAACTCACTAAGAATCATAGTCATCATCATCATCATCATAATCATCATCATCGTATACAAAATCACATAATCATATAATCATGAATAAATTTCCCTCATCATCATATTTGATAACATGTATAACCATGTCATCCATGTAAAAATTGAGTTCCTATCGTAGAACTAAATATCAACACCATCATCGCATATATATCAAAATCCAAATGTTCATATAATCAATATAATGTCATACATAGGAAAAAAGGGATTCTATGATCCTATAATGAAATAGTAAAATCCATTTGAATAGGATTAGGAGTCCCTCACGCAACTGTACCACCGGATCCTCTTGTTTCGTCATCCTCTCTCGGTGGTCTCCAAGGTGGTTGTCGAACACTCGCCATTCTATCTCTCTGTCTAGTTATTGCATTTCCACCTTGGGTGGCTATGTGATCAACATACAATACAACATTGGGGTAGTTCTTGATAATCATATCTACATAATAATCATGCTTTGCCTTCATGACCTCCTAATGAGATACTGTGATCATTACAAGATATCTTAAAGATGGACCTCCCTATCTAACCAATTCTAATAACTCTATCCCAAAAATCAAGGGCCCTGTGATGCAAAAGGCCTTCTTGAAAGTGTTTCTCTAGCTCTTATATTGGTGTATTTAGAAGAAACCTGTATAATTTGGGGCTTAATATCATCCTACTCTACAATCAAAGCATCCCTCTATCCAATAAGAGTATCCCACTCTCCTATCAAGTAATCTCACTCTCTGCGAGTGACATCTCTATCAGTCTCCACAACAGCCTTCTTAGCCATCACAGTAGCAACATCTAGAGAAATTGCTGCATCACCCTCCACCCTCTCCTCCTAAGCCTTAAAACTATCATTGTCTCCTCCCTCTTCTCAAACCCACACTCATCTAGCTAGTTATGTCTCCCTCTTTACAACCCTCATCATCTCAAATCCCAGCAATGGATGAGACCACAAAATAGTAAAATAGGGAGTCACCCCTACATCATCAACTGGTACTATGGTCCCTTCCTCATCCAGACCCATCAAACCTAGCTCTTCAATAGTGGTTATTTGTATAGTCACAACTACCTATGGGGTATTAATGTCCCCATCATCCCATTTGTATAAAACTAGATCCTTAGGTATACCCTGAATCAATACAAACTATCAACTCACTTGACTAAAGTGTAACAGGTCATCGTCTCCAATGTTGTGGCCCTGCACCCAAGTATCTTGCTGTAAAAAAAAAAAATATCTTAAAAACTTACACCAATCATGAAACTCAACATACAGCATGCCAAATCATGTCCCCCACCTATAATCATGAAATGAAATCCCTATAATAAGTATGCCCCTTGGCCTTCTTGTCCTGACCTAAGCTCTGGCTCCATCTAATGAAACATGGGTTCCTCGATTCAATGGCACTAGGAAATCCAAATGGATAAGAAATTGAAATAATCTCTTGAGCCCAATAATGCAGTAGGAAACCAACATCAATCCCATATCACTTTTGGGACATCGAAGGCCATAACTCTCTATATGTCTATGTCAATAAATTAGGACCACACTGAAAAATAGTATAGTGCTCCATTATCTCTTCAACCACTTCGGTTATCATCCATGGGAATCTGCCTCCCCCTTAATATGACATTAGAAAACATGAAATCTATATCATCATCATGGTCATCTATAGACAACCATCTTTACTAGCATCATATAAATATTGATAGTTAAAATCCCCTGATGTGTATCTGACACCCGAAATATCACCTACATATAAACACAACATAGTATCAACTCTCTCTGTATCTAAAATGAAATTAATTGGTTCTCTCCTCACTATTAGCCTCGTAATCTAATAAAAATCCCTGATTGTGATGGTTATCCTACCTCTGGGTAACCAAAAAGTGTTGGTGGAAGGATTCCACCTCTCCTACAATGCAACAATCAAACTATGACATCTGTGAACTCTCCTATAATATCTCATGCCACAAAACCCCACAACCTCCAAATGTGCCCAATCATCATTTGAAATATCCTCTCTCACTTAATCCATCATTAATGGGATGTAGTCTAATATGTTCAACTAGGCATTGACCTATGGAAACACAAAACAATAAAAATTTTTAATAAAGATGTAGATAATAATAAAATACTCATAACTATAAATTATTCTAATAAAAAAACAAGTCTTACAAGAAAACATGAGGAATATTATTCTAAACATCCAAAAAGTTAGAAACATTTATCAAAAATTACATTATTACAACACCAAACACAAAGCATTTGCATTATAGGTCGATAGCTAGCAATTCAGACAATTTTTCCCTAGGGCACCAACATGGCCCCAAATCCCTCTATAATAGCTAAAAGCCAAAAAAATAAAAGAAAACTAAAAAAAACATAATTTTATCCTACCTCAGCGAGGACAAAATTCCATTTACGGATAGACACAACCATTTCACACCTTTTTTTCTCAAAAAGCACGTTTTTCCTTCATCCTGATAGGTCGATGTCACATATAATACAAAATAAAAAATATACAATAAAAAACCAAACCATTTGGGGTATTTATACCATCGATTTTCTTCCCTATCTAATCATTAGAGATCGTTACAATCACCAATGATTACCCTATTTTGGGGTTTATATAAACATATCTATGTGGTCTTCCCTATCCAGTAAAAAGAAAAGAAAAAACACACCAAAAGATAAAACACGCACAAGTGTGTTATGCCCCCGAAATGGAACTTACCCCATAGAAATTTTTATCCCATAGAAATTTTTGCCTTATGTCAGATGAAAAACATAAGCACGTCTATACATTGAGATTTTCCTTATGTCACGCTTTGGGAGATGAGAGCTACGGTTGGCCCTAGCCATCACTTGGCCTTTTAAAAATGACCCCATTTGTCTGGTAAGAATCATACGCACCTTAACATCTCATTTAGTCTATAGGCATTGAGACCCTTTTCCACCCTAACAATTGAAATCACTGGTGATTCCCCGAGCATAAGAAATTTTTTAGACACGCTTTTGCCATACCCTTTTTCAACACACTATTAGGGTAGATGCCTTTTTAAAACCCATTTCCGTCAAACATACATCTAAAAAGGTACTCATTGTATTATGCTACGGTGAATTCACCCATACCAAAAAAAATGTATTTCATCATTTTTGGTCCTAGCAATTTTCATGAAAATTATGAATAAAGCATTTGATAAAGTTTCACCTTTTTGACAAAAAAATTTGGTTTTCTAAAATGTAGACATCACTACTGCTAAAAAATTTACACCCCCTAAACCTAAACAAGACCGTGACTAAAAATGACACAATAATTGCAACCTTTGTTATATCACCCCCAAAGTCTATTATGAAATTATATGAAACTGCTTCTGATAATTAATTTTGATCCCATCATAAGACAACTTATAAGATTCTCAGTTCAAAATCCCCCTTGGTACGATTATTTAAATGATTAAAATATATGAATGGATATAAAAAGCACTATCCCCTCACACTGCACCTTAACATCTCATTTTGTACTAGTTTTCCACAACACCTCATTGAATCACTTAACAAATTACTAAAATCAAACTAAACCCCATCCTAAATGAAATTAGTGTTTCTAACTAATCAAATATACAAAAATCTGAGAACTCCTTCCCAACTCCAAATAAGGATGAAGAACAACTCATCTCATGTGTTTTTTTTTCTTTGAACCTTTTCAGAGCACCACATCAAAAAAAAATCTTGAAACCCATCCTTTGGAATGAAAATATAAGGAAATTATTGTGAGTATGCCACTATTTGTTGCCTTTTCTAGTGTAACTACGATTTCACTGAAATCACTGGTGATTTACCCAGTATCAAGATCGATGATCTATAAGAAACATTTTTTAGACCCCATTTGTAACAGAGTAGCAAATCCACATCCTTTGTAGGTACATTTCCAAGGGTGCCATTTTCTCAATCCACCAGGCATCCAAGACCTTCACATCAACACACTACACTAAATATTATTAATCATCAAATCAATTGTTTGTAGAATGACACACCTTCAATCATCACACATACTGAGAAGCAAATCATATTGCTTGTTCTCACCCTTCAATTACCCATTTCCCATCAAATAGTGGTCATACCAGGAAGAAACATCATTTCAAATAGTAGTTCAAGGTAAAATATTTCATTTTCAGATTCATTCCATAGAAGGGAAACATTAACCTCCTCAAGTCAGGTACATTTTTGTTTCAAGGGCACGATTAGATAATTTACACATCATTAATTGCTGAAGATACTGGCTTTTTTTGTTCAAAAAAGGGTCAAAAAAAAGGTAAGAACAAGTTTGTGCTGAGAAACATTGATTTTAATGAAATCACCTATATGATGGTCATGTACATATATTTGGAAGGGAGATATGTCACAGTCCCTACTAAATATTTGGTTTTACATTAATCACCGATGATTACCCCAATTGCTAGTGATTCATACTATTTTTTCCTTTTTACTATTTTTGATTCAATCTAATCAAAATGAGTGCATGTTCTAGACTATTTTCTAATATGTTATCAAGTTTCATGATTTGAGATGGCATTAGGATGTCCTAATTTTCCTATAGCTTATTCATTCCCTCACACCTACCACCCTTTCTATTGAGAACAGTATGATTTAATCAACGATTTAGACCTGTGTGTCATTCACGCTACTCCACTTTATCATCTTGAAGCCATATTTTCTTCCACACAACATATCCGCAAAGCTACTGACGCGTTCTAGAATGATTATGATGAGGTTTTGACGGTACGAGAAGAGATTTCCCAATTTTAACACCGATACAAATCTGGTCTTGAGCATCTGGAGGAGGATTATCATACTTCTTCAGAATCTAATTCCATCAGTCGCATCAACATATCCAACTCAGAATCTACCTTCACCCACCAATATGACAACCATGAAGAAGATTCAAAATTATTTGTTAAGGATTACATTTCCATCCTTGACTCGGACCTTACTAAAGAAGAGGAGGAAACTACCAACTCAACTAAATCTCATTCCCATGTCTCTGAAAATCTCTACACTGATCGAGAATCCGACTTGTGGATTTAATCATTTATTATTCTCAAATCATATACGTATTTAAATAAGTGATAAGCACATGTTTTTTTATAATATTTTATATGAACTATATGTGTTAAATAAATATCAGAGTGTTTATCTTGATCGATAAACCTTTTTTTAACATAACATTACAACTTTGATTTTAGGAGTCTTATTTCTGGCAAAGACTTGTTTTGATTGTTTCTGAACATGGTGCATAAAAAAATAATACACATCTATGGGTATCCTAGACACCCCTCCATATTGATGTCGAGTTTGGCTATTACCTCTTGAAAACTTTAAGACAACCAAGGTAAAAACCATGTGAAAGAATTTGTTTGCATGCACAATTGGTCTGACAAGAATAAGCAACACCCAGTTTGTACTCTCCCTGTTACCCAATTAGAATAAACATAACATTCAAGACAATTCTAGTAGATAAGTGAATATACTAAACCCCTTTCATTTGATATGTGTAGGTGAAAAGGTTAGTTACAAACAATAAGAGCCAGGAGTTCACAAGATCAAATTATTGCATGTCTATGGTGTAATTTTCTGTTTATTTTATAGATCCACTACGGATAACATTTATAGATCATGTGTAGATAGCGTAATTTTATTTTTATTTATCAAAATAAATTTCCTAAATTTTTAAATACACAATTAAATACATATAAACATTAAATATATCTAATCATATTTATAAGAAAAACCCTTATACTCATCCTAACCATTTGGAGACAACCATACCCTGACACAAAAGAATTGACTCCACCTATATCAAAATAATAATAGAATTTTAGATGAATCATTATTCATATTGGCTAAGTGATTAGAACCTCCTCATATTTTTAACACAAAACAATTGAATAACTAAATATATTTTTTCCTCTGTTTTTACAAGGTAAAAAATCCACTTGAAAACATGACAACTATACCCTAGAGTCCAAATTTTGCATTGTAGACCTTCTAAGACACCTCCAAGTCAGCCTATTCCCCATCTAATTCATATCATATCCTTCCAGTGGTATATATGTGTGTGTCATCCTTCCCTATAGGTGATTTGGGAAGAAAACGATCATTCAAGTACTTCAGGAGCAATGTCTCTAAAAGTGAATTTTTAAGTAAGCTTAGGAAATGATATCATCAAACTTTCTAAGATAAGTCCATGATATTTGAAGTTATTTTGAACTCCTAGATTCATCAATAAGGTGTATTCAAGAGCCAGGATAAGAGTGCAATTGATTTAGGAATATTTTTTATAGATTCGGAGGATTAGATGAAGCTAATTCATCAAAAGCGAGTTTTTGAGGCTGAAGGAGATTGCATCGTGAAAGAGCACCTGAACTTCAAGAGGTGATTTTGGGAGATACATAATTAATTTTAACTAAAAAAAGATCAATGAAAATATTTTTCATTCCCCTATGTGCTGGTAAAAATATATTCATCCTAGACCCCATGCATCTTTTTAAGCAACTCATTATTCCTAAGCATATCTGGTGATCCCAAGAAAAATTAGGTTTTAGAGATTGTTGCAAGAATAATCAGGGAATGGGACCCATCTCACCCTTCTCAAAATTCATTTTCCATGTAATTTAAAATAAATAAGTGTGAAAAACGACATTTGGGAGCTCAAGTTATGGTCATTTCAAGTTGTTGCCTAAGGTACATTTTCATTACATAGCCAATGTTCTTGGGTGATATGTGGTAAGATGAGGCTAAGGAACATTTTTGTGCCCCCATCGCACCTTTCCAAGGGTAAAATGGGGACCAAAAAATGTTCCCCTCCCCTGTAGGATTCATGGTCACCACATGTGACTGCGGTGACTCTTTTTAGCCCCTTTGACCAATTTGACTAACCCCTCACCTACTCCTACATGTGTTGCAACTGTCACTGTAGGGTTGAGCCACAATTTTATGCCCCATTTTACCTTAACAAGGGGACAGTGGGATAAAATAATGTTTCCCTATCCTTGTTTTCCATTGGTTCCTCAGACGCCCATTTCAAGTCTCCCTGGTGCTTATTTCAAACCCCCTCCTTCTTTCCTTTCATCCAACACATGTGCGACACATCGAACCGAGGGGATATGGTGAATTTTGTTTCCTCTATTGTTCATTTCCAAGGGGGATAAATGGGATACAAATATCACCCATCCCCCTACTCTTTGTTGCTAATACTATAAAACCATGCCTTTACGATTTTTTCCTCATTCCCCCCCACACCTCCATTTGCACCTTGAACTCTTGAACTTTTTTTCCAAATTATTTCTTTATTTTTTCTCACTATCATTTACTTTTCCATCTCCTCTTGATCTCAACACCATTTTTTCTACAAGAAAAACCCAAAATCTCATGCTCTAGGCTCCATTTTTTTTCTAGATCAAGAGGTGCACATGAAAGTTAAAAAATGTCACAACTAAATAACAAAAACATGGATAAACATGATTTTTTTTGAATTATTCTCCAATATCAAATTCCATCAAAATCTAGGTGTCGGATTTTACATACAGAATGAAGAATTTTTACAGCGATAAAACTGGAATTTTCCAGCATGAAAGTTTTAAAATTTAATATCTCATTTTCTAGATATCGGGTTGATTAGAAACTTCAGAGGAGAAAAAACCAAAAATACATATATGAAAAACCATTTTCATTGAAATCCAACACCCATAAATCTAGTTTCTGAAAATAGTAGGCATCCTATATCGGTACTTAGTATTTTTGGTGAAGGCAATGTGAACATGGAGCAAACAGAAGGAGAATCAGAGTGATCAAATTTGGAAAGGGTGAGAAATACTCATTTTATAAAAATAGTAAATTCCCCCTTTTGGTGCAGGGAAGTGTTTCAGTAGTCATGAATTTCAAGATTCACATATCATCTGGAATCCACATAAGGAAATCTCGATAATTTTTTCCAAAACTCATTTTATGGTCTAGATTATTTGTGTATCATGTATGAGGAAGAGTTTCTGATCATCATCTTCAAATTGTGCAGGGTTTTCTTCATCATAATTTTCAACCAAGCATAATAGGATTTCAATGGTTTCATATTCTTAGTTATTGTTCTATTTTCTCACTTAGGCATGTAACCAGAAGAATAAAGAAGTGGTTACACTTCATGGCCTCAAATTATTTGTTCATGTTTCCATAATGGTAATTCTTCATTGTTGTCGATGGTGTTATCATTAGTGTTCATTTCTTACTCTCTTAATGCGTAAGAGAAAATGCACCATTCCTATAGACACAAAATCACACACTTTTGGTAATTATCTAGTCATCAATAAATACTACAATTCATATGATTCCTAAGTAAGAAATGTACTAATTAACCCATTTCCTTGGAAACATTTCTTTTTCGTTTGTTTCTCCTTTTAGTTTTGCACCTTTACTTTATTATTCTTCCTTATTATACTCCATATTTTATCATCGTGGACACTAATGCCCAGCGAGGACGCCAACACCAGGTGTCCTCATTCCCTTTGGGCACCACTGACCCCTTTGTACTTTACTCACACTTTTTTTGTCATTTTTATGCAAGGGAATCATTGCAAGGGATGTTCTAGTGTTAGCATAGTAAAACAAAGTTTTTCTAGGTCTTTAGAGGAGTTTATGAGTCATTCTTGATGTCATTTTAGGCTTAAGAGGTTCAAAATTTGAATTAGAGGGTTTCCCTCCATTATGTATTTTTTGAAAATTTGAACTCTCTAGAGCTAAATTTGGATTTTTTTTCATATGTGGTTCTTCTGGTAGGTCTTAAAGTGTTTTATTTGAGTTTTTATGATCATTCTACTCTCTTTTGAGGGTCATTTTCACTTGTAAACTTTAAAATTTCTTTTAAGCCCTTCTTAGCTTATAACCTCTTCTTTAAAGCCTTCTTTCCATAACCAAGAATCAATTATGGAGCAGGTTGAACAAGTGGAGCATAAAAATTTCATTGTAACTATTTAAAATTCATTGATTAATCAAAGAATTTAAGTTTGGGAGATCCAAAATTGTAATTGGAAGGATTTGTGTTTCTTGTGTATGCATACAATATTGAAAAATTATAGCGTGCATGTATTCAATCTAAGAATGAATATAGTCCAAGTGTCTTCTTAAGTGATCATACTGATACTTTCAAGGAGTGCATTGTAATTTGGATTCTTGAAGGGTTTAGATGGGGTTCGAATTTTGTAGCTTGTTGTTCAAGGAAGTTATAAGTTTTTTTTCTATATGTATTTAGGGAAGGAGTTTGCGTGAGTATTTTAAAATGAAAATATAAGTTCCTTTTCTTGATTAGTGAATTAATTTTTCCTATGTTCTGGTTGTTTCAATAAACTCCTTGTGTCATTAAATGAGTAGGGTGTGTAGTTTTTGGAGGTCATAGTGAAAACAAAATAGAGAACTTGGTGGTTTACAAAGAGAATCAAGTTACAAATAGTTTTTAATAATTGTTCAAATGGTTTTCAAGTTTAAAGGAACTTCTAAGAGGGGAATACATCCTTCAATATTTCATAGATTCGAACAAGGTTGGAAAACTAGCAAGGAACATGTAAAAAACATACCTCGAGTCAATATAGTCAACCAAACCCGGGTTCTAGGGAAAAAGAGAAAGAAAATTTGATTTCTCGATATTTAACCATCTAAAAATTCCTAAAATTGCAAGGAATGTTTGTGCTAAGATTGGAAAGGTAATGTAAAAGTAATTAATTGAATTCAATGCAAATGGTGGGAGATTGTTTTGACAGTCTTATCTCACAGTCGTGGAGGATCAGGGATGACATTGTTTCTACTAATTCGTGTTATATCTAGTAATTTGGGAGAATTTTACCCTTTAATATAACTCATAGGAGGAGGATGGTTGTAGGAGGACCCATAGGTTAGTCCTGAAAGTGTCTGATTGTTTGGATATTCTCGATAGTACATAGATAGGGACCTAACTTGACTGGATAATGAATGTTGATCAACAATATGGTGAGTTTAGGGACCAAAACCACCCTTACATTCTTGATAATACACCAAAAAGGTTTATTATGATGTTCTAAAACCAGGGGAGTGTCCAAACAAAAGGTTTCAGAGCTCTTTTATTACCTGAACTTGTAATTGGAATCCTTGGGAACTATAGGTGAGTTGTAAAGGAAACAATAGTTGTTCCAGGAGTTGAATCAAATTACTTTTTTTCATAATTTTATATTAACAAAAATGGCTCAAAACCATCATTATTTTCCTCATAGGCCTTGTAGAATACTTTATCCCATACCATTCCATTAACATTACCTCAAGAAAACAAACAAGGAAGTCCATGCAAAGGTGCACTAAATTGTTAATTTTGGATTTTTGAAACATCTTGTTGAATTCATAACCATAGTCAAAGACCTTGGAGCATGATGAGAAGGTTTCATTAACCCATTTGATCATTTGAGTGAAAATTGCAAGTTCTAAGGACATCTTGAGTTAACAAGGAACAAGAAAATTACTAGCTAATTGTGGATGCATTTAAAAGATTGAAAAATTGTTTTGGTTGAGGGTGTTCAAAATCCTAGATGATCTACATCATAGTGGTATCATAGTAGAGAAGGAGAATAATTTTATAAGAAAGTGATAGAGAGAGAAAGAAAGAAGCAATGAAGAAAAAAGAGTTTGACAAAGAAGTGAAGAATTGACAAAATGCCACTGGGAATAGTGGGTGGAGGTGGAAATAAAGAGAAACTCAGGGGTGATGAATTAGTTGTTGTGTTAAGAAATATTCAAGATAGGTTAGGATCATTAGAAGTATCCCAAAGAAGAGGAAAATAATTAGACAATGACAGTGATGATGAGAGAGAAATATCAGTGGTAGCAGTAGAAGGAGAATAAGAATAAGGAGAAGGATTAGAAGTAGGGATATTGAAGGTAGTCATGGGAGCAGGAAAAAATACAAAGATGAAAAGTGCTAGAATATGGAGGTAGCCTAATTCCATAATATCTAATAGAGTGGATATCCAAGATCAATAATTAATTTGATTTTGAGAGCATTGTAGAGAATAAAAAGGTGAAATTTACCATCACTGAGCTTACAATACATGATGTAGTATGGTGGGACTTTGTAAAACAAGAAATACTAACTAGAAACAAAGAAAATATGAAGAAATGAGACAAGATGGTGGATATGTTGAAAGGTAATTTAATTCGTACAAACTATCAAACTATTTTATTCAATAAATTGTAAAATTTGAGATAGAGAGAGTTAAGTGTGGCTGATTCTACTAATGAAATCTAAAAACTAGCTATGAGTTCTAGTCATATACAGGATGATGCTGAAAAAGTGGAAAGCAATGTGAATGATTTGAGGTTGAATATTCAACATGACATTAGTTTGTTTTATTTAAGATCAGTAGAGGAGGCATATCAAGAAGCCTTAAGGGAAGAATAAAAGTTGTCAAGAAAACAAATTTAGTATTTGAGATGTAGAGGAAGAGGAGTAAGAGGAAGAAATAAGTAGACAGGAAGACAAAATAAACAATAGAAAACAAATGAAGAAGAATTTAATAGATCATAAGCACAAATTTTACTCAGAGGTGGATATGGAAGAGGTAGAAGTTAATTCACTAGTATATGTTTCAAGTGTAAGAAATATTTTTGATATAGATCATTTGAATGTATAGAATATCCTCAAGAAAGTAGCAGTAATGCTAATGAAGAAAGAAACCAAATAGATCATGTAGATGAAGAGGAGAGTGTAACATCATCATCCTTCATAGAGGAGCCTAAAACTGGAGAAGCACTCGTGATGAGAATAGCTATCGTGAATGCAAGAAAACATGAAGAACCAGTAAAGAGGAGAACATTGTTTAGAACCATGTAAAAAGAAAAAGGTAAGTGCTGAAAACTCAAAATTGATAATGGTAATAGTGATAATTTATTGTCATATGAGATGGTTGATAAATTAAACCTAAAAAATAATGAAGCAGCCACATCCTTACAAAGTCTTCTGGGTTAAAAGAGAGCATCAAGTTTTTTGTAAGTCAGTAGCGGTTGGTTGATTTTAAAGTAGGTAGATATAAAAATCAAGTTTTGTGTGATATATTGCCAATGAATGCATGTCATCTTATATTGGGAATACCATGGAAATTTGACAGCAGGTCCATTCATGATGGGTGAAAAAATACATATGCATTTGTGAAGGATGGATTTAAGCATACTTTGAATCCATTGAAGGATAGATGTGCATGGCTTGAGAAAAATTCAAGGGTGATGTTCATGGGTTTGAAGATATTCTTTCAGTAGAGACAAGAAGGTGAGGTGAATGAGATCAAAGGCAACACATTCAATTGAATATGGTAGTGGCTAACTAGAGAGCATGAATAGAAAGAACATTTGCAAAAGAAAGTGAGTATAGAAGATATGAATGCAATTATAGGTCATGATGAGTAAAAACACAATGGTGAAATAACGGATGCAGACAATAAATGGTATAACTCAACATATGAGGTCAAAGAATACTTTGTAATTGAGGAATTCAGTGATAGGAAAAGTGATGAAATAGTTCATGGAAACAAGAGATTGCAAGAGTAATGAGAAGAGAAGCATAATGAGGAAGAGATGAAATTTATGTAGGGGAAGGAAACTTAGAATTTGAAGTATAGTCCATGTTTGAGTTTTGTTAGTGCAAGTCTGATAGAGAAATTAGGAATGGAGCATTCACATGAATATGGATATACAACTCAAACATAAAAATTTCTCAATCCGAAGAGTGAATTTAAGAAACACTAGGAAAAATTAAAAGACAGAGATTGTGTAGTAGTCAAGGAACATCAATAAACATTCCATGAGGGCATGAGTAATATGTTTAGACTCAGTCAACTATTAGAAAGGACAATGTACAGTTCTATGGTAGGTAAGAAGATAGAGAAGATGCCTCATTTAAGAGTGAAGAAACTTGTTAGGAGAATGGAACAACTCCAAGGCACACTTGAAAAAATACATAAAATCCAAGAGCATTCTTAGAAGATCATTCCAAATTGGAAAAAAATATATACGAAGCACAAAGCACCAACTTGCAAGAAAACACACCATGGGAATATTTTTTCCCTCAGGAGTTTGATGAAGGGGCATCACTCCAAGAGATAGTATAGTGTTAGCATAATGAATTTTAGTTTTTTAGGTCTTTAGAGAATTCTATGAGTCATCCTTGATGTCCTTTTAGGATTTATAGGTTTAAAATTTTAATTAGAGGGTTTCACTCCATTTTCGCTTGTTTTGAAAATTTGAACTCTCTAGAGCCAAGTTTGGCTTACTTTACATATGTAGTTGTTCTAATAGATCTTAAAGGGGTGTTAAATTGTTTTATTTGATTTTTTATTATCATTGGAGCATCTTTTGAGGATCATTTTGACTTATGACCTTTAAAATTTCATTTGAAGCCCTTCTTGGCTTATAACCTCTTCCTGAAAATCTTGTTTCCATAACTAAGAATCAGTTATGGAGGAACTCGACAAAGGGGAGTATAAAAATTTCATTATAACTATTTATAACTCATTTATAAATCAAAGGAATCAACTTTAAGAGATCCAAAAGTGTAATTGGAAGGATTTGTCTTTCATTTTTATGCATACAATAGTGGAAAATTTATTATGTGTGGTTTGTCAATATGAGAATGAATATAGTGTAAGTTTCTTCTTAAGTGATTATACTTAGACTATCAATGAGTGAATTTTATTTTATATGCTTGAATCATTTAGATAGGCTTCGATGTGTGATTTTTGTTGATCAAGGAAGTTGTAATTTTTTATTTCTACGTGTATGTAGGAAAGGAGTGTGTGTGATAGTTTGAAAATGAGACTGAAAGTTCCTTTTCTTGATCAGTGAAAGGAATTTTCCTATGTTCTTGTGCTTTCAATAAACTCCTTGTGTCATTAAATGATTAGAGTGTATCGTAACTTGATCTTCAAGGTTCAAGGAGATTCTAACATGTGAAGGAATCCTTCTAGAGGTCATAGATTCAAAGAAGGTTGAAAAATGAGCAAGAATCCATTCAAAAACACCCCTCGTGTCGATACAATCAACCAAACCAAGGTTCTCGGGAAAAAGAGAAATTAAATTTGATTTCTTGAGATTTAGCCATCGATAGATTCCCTAAAATGAAAGGAATCTTTGTGCTAGGGTTGGGAAGGTAATGCAAAAGGAATTAATTGAATTCATCCCAAATGGTGGGAGAATTTTATGACATTCTTCTCTCACAGTTGTGGAGGATTATGGATGACAGTGTTTCTATTGGTTCTTGTTATTTATAATAATTTGGGAGATGTACACCCTTCAAAATAACTCATAGGAAGAGGATGGTCGTAGTAGGACCCCTATGTTAGTATTGAAAGTTTCATATTGTTTAGAGATTATTGATAGTGCATAGACATGGATCTAATTTAATTGGACAATGAATGTTGATAAAAAATATAGTCAGTTAAGGAACCAAAAACCCCCTTCCATCATTTATAATACACCATGTATAGGTTTATTATGATGTTCTAAAACCAAGGGAGTTTCCAAAAAAAGGTTTCAGAGCTTTTTTATTCCCTGAACTTGTAAGTATAAGCCTTGGGAACCATAGGTGAGCTGTAAACAAAATAATAGTTGTTCTAGCAGTTGAATCAAATTAATTTTTTAATATATTTATATTGCTAAAAATGGATCAAAACCATCAATGTTCTCCTCAAATTCTTTGTAGACAACTCTAGCCCATACCATTCCATTAAAATTTCCTCAAGAAGCCAAGCAGGGTAATGTGTGTAAAGGTGCATTAAATAGTAAATTTTGGTTGTTTGAACAACTTTTTGAATGCATCAACATGACCCGAGACATTGGAGAATGATTAGAAGGTTCCATTAACCCATTTTATCTTTTGATTGAAAATTGTAGGTTCTAGGGACATCTTAAATTGACAAGGAACAAGAAAATTACTAGCTAACTATGGATGCATTTAGAAGATTGATAAATTTATTTGGTTGTAGGTGTTCAAGATCCTAGATGCTCTACATCACCTTTCTATCCGTTTGAGTATCTTATATTTTTGGTATTTAGACTTTTTAGGTTTAATTATGAAATTGAAGCAAGGGAAACATATAAATATAAAGTTATGTGATCATAATAAAAGACCAAGCACTAAGCATTAGCTATCACCACCTAAGGTTGCATCCATCAAGCATCTAAGAGATCGATTGCATCCATCTAGTGTCATCACAAGGGACAAAAGGGCTGGTTATTATGCATACACTTCATAGAAGGGAAGTTAATTATATTCTATGCTACTTTTTCACACTAAGTGCAATTCGCATAAGAGCCACGTGCGACATGATTTCACACACACACACACATAGAACTACATTACAATTGAGATATAATACACTACTAAGTCAGAAGTTCACCATTTGACAGCTACAGACAATTCACCCCCTCATTTTTTATCTTTCATTTATAGGATTTGATGTCAATTTGAGGGTTTTGTAGGTTCACATCTTTTTAATGACCTCAACAATCTTTGATCGAGATATGGCATGCTACCAATGAATGCGACATGATTTCACACACACACACACACACACACACACACACACACACAGAGAGAAATACATTATAATTGAGATATAGTACACTACTAAGTCAGAAGTTCACCATTGTGACAACTACAGACAATTCAACCCCTCATTTTTATATTTTATTTATAGGATTTGATGTCGATTTGAGGGTTTTGCAGGTTCATATTTATTTTCAGCTTTTTAATGACCTCAACAATCTTTGATCGAGATATGGCATGCTACCAGTGAATATTTATGATGAGAAATGAATCCAAATTTTAGGAAACTTGCAACATGATTTCACACACACACACACACACACATAGAACTACATTATAACTGAGTTATAGTACACTACTAAGTTAGAAGTTCACCATTGTGACAACTGTGGACAATTCAACCCCTCATTTTTTATCTTTCATTTATAGGATTTGATGTTGATTTGAGGGTTTTGCAGGTTCATATTTATTTTCAGCTTTTTAATGACCTCAAAAATCTTTGATCAAGATATGGCATGCTACTCGTGAATATTTAAGATGAGAAATGAATCCAAATTTTAGGATGACTGAAAAACAATTTTTCAAAATTTAGAGGAGGGTTTTTTAGCCTTTCCAAAGACATAAACTCCCATAAACAGGCCTAGGGCACCCGCGGGCATCCCCTGTCCCTCTCCAGGTGCCCCAGTCAAGAATATTTGTCTAAATATACATTTTCTAGGTATATGTGTGATGCTCCTGCCATTCTATTCACCTGGTTATCACACCAAAATAGTCCATATTTCACTATGAATCAATGAAGGGTTCTCATCCTCTCTTTGCACTTATCATTTGGTACTTTATTGCTTAGTTTTATTTAGTATTAGTTCTATACTTAAGTGAATTTTTATTTACTTCTTCAATAACATTAGATTAGGATCTTATTTTAAATTTTTAGTTTAATCATTTTGTTGAATCCCACAATAAAATCCACCTTCTTTCTAGGGTTTTATTATTATACGCATCACCCGTAGTGATCGATTTAGGTCTCTTGATCATCTTGATCTTCCTCCATCCTCTCGTAGGGTATCAAAATCAATGGTTTAAGTCTCTACATCAATGGCTGCAAATGAAAATCCCTTTGCTAACTCTCGTAATGTTCACCTTAGAGAAATAGAAAAATCTAATAGTTAAAATACATATGATGAGGATAGTAATTTTGATCAAGAGCAAGTAAAAACACTTAATGATTTTTGACAGGCTCCGTGTAATAATCCAAGTCATCTTCCATGTATTCTGTATGTTTTCATTACTACTAAAAATAATCGTGATGTTTCCTAGCTCCTCCTATCACTCACTCTTTAGATCCCATGGCCTTCATTCAGACTCTTCATATTCCACTTTTCATTCCTACCACTACCGATCCCATCATTCAACCTAACACTCCCACTAAACAACCTAGCTCTTCTTCAAATATACCTGATTTAACTTATTTATATCGAGTTTTGTAGAGGCAAATTCGCCAACAAAAACTTGTTACTTTTGGTGTATATCCATCTCTTGACTCCACTTGAATCCATCATACTCATTTTACACCCATCATTTCCGCACATCCACTACCACAAAATTTCACCCCCCTAAGTTGCTAATCTTCAAATGTCATGACGACCTATAAGAGGATCTCTAACCATTTCACGTGGCATTTCTTGACTATACAAATGATCACACTTGTGCCCCTTTTCAGTGCGCCAAAGGCGCACATTTCCCTCTGTCAACACCACTTTCGGTGCGCCATGGGCGCACATACCTTCATGTTTACAAGCCTTTTGGTGCGCCAAAGGGCGCATGCTTTCTCGTGTCGACAGCTCATTTGGTGTGCACCTTTAAAAAGTTGGTGGCGCATTTATTGCCTTCCCGCCTATATATAGGCACGTCTGTGCTGTCATTATCACCAGAGAAATCACATGACTATTTTCATTATTTTCTCTGACCCTGTCAGCGCACCTTCCTTGTCTCTTTCAATCATGTTGTGGACCCATTCTCACGCTTTTTCATCGTTATATATCTGGGTAAGTGGCCTTCTGTCTTTCGTGCATTTTGTTTTGTGGTTTTTGGTTGCTAGGTCGTTTCAGTATGGATTGAAAAGATTAAATCATGAATTTACTTCCCCCCTGCTATCTTTCCACATTTCCTCCTCCTCTTTCTAGATCTGCTGGTAGAGGAAGCTCTGTCCTAAAATAATAATAGCTAGGAACCCCTTTTGGTATAGCACCTCTCCATATCCCACAATAAAACTTGCAAAGAGAGTTTTTGCCTGATGTGGAAACCCTCTGAGAATAAAACCTAAAAAGAAAAACTGTATTTTCCTTTGGCGCATTTTTCACCCCTGCAACATGATCAACAGTCGCGCCCTTGGCACACCCACCGCCCCTGTTACACAAAGAGCAGACACGCCCTTTGGCGCGCATTCCCTGCCTGCTACATCATAAAAAGATGCGCCCTCATGGCGCACTTCCCTCACATGCTACAAATTCTTTCCATGTGCCCCTCGGCGCATCAAACTTAGATGCAACATAAATAATTCCTGCGCCCTTTGGCACACCCAGCATCCATGTAACAGCTCTGGCCTATGCGCCAATTGTTAAACTATAAAGGCGCGGGCACATTCCTCATCGCAGCAACATCATGTTGTGCAGACCCTCCATGCGCCGCACCAAGTTCCCTTAAGCGCACCAAAAGTATATGTTACACAAACCTTTCTGTGTGCCCTTTGGCGCACCGAAGTTTTGTGCAACATGAAAAATCCATGCGCCACGGGCTCACCCTGTTCCCATGTAACATAAAGATTCCGTGCGCCCTTTGCAAAATGCATCCACATGGCGCAGGTGCACTTGTCCTTACAGCAACACCCTTTTCCTGTGTGCCTTACCTATTTAGCTCTACAGTCTGCAATATCTGTGCGCTATGCGCCCCGAGGCCTTTAAATTGCTAACTCTTTCTTCTGTCAAGCATTTCAATGGAAAATCAAACAACTGACACGGCTTTCTCCGATTGGGGTTCTCTTCTCATTCTTGCAGATCAGCAATTAAGATCAGAAGAACATATGTCAACATCAAGCAAGAGACCCACAAAATCCAAAGGCAAGGCCAAACTCACGGAAGAGGAAATGAAGTATAAGTATCAGAGGGTTAGAATGCCCGACTCCCAGGCCGAGTGTGACCTGGACATCAGAGATTCAAAATTGGGGCATATTGATATGGAAGAATTCTGGGTCAGGACTCAGAAGGTCACAAGAAGTCTATGGATGGACAAACTGATAGGCAGTGCCCTGCACTTCGCTGGAGGAATCCCAGTCAGCGCCGTTAACAATGAATTCATGATGGTGGTTTCCCGGTGCTACAACAAAGACACAAGGTGTGTCATAAATGAGAAGGGCGAGGTCGTAATCAACCTCACTGCCCACCACTTTGAGATAATACTCGGCATTCCTCATCACTGGCACTTTGTGGCTGTCAGCCAAGATGAGTGCATTAAGGCATGGGAGGACAATGAAGATCAGTGTATGCAGCTGATGAACGAAGTTTATCTCAAGAACAAAAAATTAGTGACCCGTTGGCCACAAATTATTCACCGCAGCGATTTTTCAGAGGAGCTCAGCGACACTATCATGTTCCTGAGCAGGGTGTTTGGGCTTCCTGACGCCCACTTTTTCCACAAATGGATGCTGCGGTACTTAGATACTATGAACAAGAACGTGCCCGATCAATGCTTTTGCTGGGAAGAAATAATAAGCAACATGATCTCTGAGCAGCTACAACAATTTACCACAACTGGGAGATTCTACATGAATTCCTATGTTGTTTACACTGCAGCTTCAGAGAGAGACTACCCAGCCCTGATGCGGAGTGGAGTTTGGCCCCAGGTCAAAATTTATGAATACTATCCAGAATTGAAGCTGGAAAATAGCATCCCTCAATTCACAAAGATCAATGATGCATTTTTCTACTTCATCATCTACCTATTGAGGCCAAATATGACTTACGGTCGCACGACCAAGAGTATAGTGGTAGCCACTGAGAAATGGGGGGCCCTGTTCACCCAATTCCCCACATTCACATATCTAAGGGCAGACAACTTCTTGGGAGAGACAACTAGACTGCCAAGGTATACTGGGCCTAAGTTGATTCTGCTGGAGCTGTCAAGATAGCTAGTCACCTACCATGAGAAGTTCCTCAAAAGAAAGAAGGGTGGAACTCCTTTCCCCCTCATAGTGGGTAGATATACATGCCTTACTCATCACAAGGCAACAGACATGTTTGCAGAGCTGGAGCTGCTAAATCTGAAACATGACTTCCCAGCAAGGCCTACCTTCGATCCGAGAAATTGTCTTCCTAGGGCCAAGCTCGATCCAATCCACATCCCTCAGATTGAGGATGTTTACATTTACCTATATCATGAGGTGGAGCTTAGGAGGAAGGACCATTCTCGGTTAGCCTTGGCAGAAATCATCCAATATGGGGTAGCCATCGTCCCCAAAGGCTACCAAACTACCGAAGAAGAAGTGGATCAAGTATATCTTAACACAGGTGGGGACGATTGGCCTTTTGCGGCAATTGATAGAACCAAAGCTCCTCAGACAATTAAGGAAAGGATCAAAGAAACTCTGCGCAGGACAGAGCATTAGTGCCGAATGAACGGGCTCATCTACCTCGGAGTCGATTTCATGACCTCTCCGTTGGGTAACGCACCTCCTAGATCAAAACAGCAGCCTAAAGGCAAGGGTAAAAGTAAAGAGAGTGAATCCAGCACCACTCAGGAAGAAGCTCCTGAAAGTCCTCCTTCCGCTGCACCAGAACAAGTTATAACTCTGGATTCTCCAGAGAAAGAAGCAGAAGAGGATGTTCTAATAGGCCCATCCACTCAGGATGTCGGGACCGCTTACAACAACCGAGGTCCGTTCTGTCCCTTCTCCTCCTCCTCCTTCCCCTCCTCGAGTGACTCCAGCGACCATCCCTTTGGTCATGTCCTCTCCCCCTTCTTCTACTATTCCCCCCGATTCTTCGTCTATCTTCTCTTCCCTCGTGGATCTATCCCCCTCCATTTCTTCCCTCATCTCTGAGCTCCCTTCCCTTCCTATGTCTTCCTCTGCTGCAGTATCTCTTCCTCCCGTGAGCACTTCTTCAGGCCTGTCCCTCTCGATGCCGCCTCCAAGTGTCTCCACGTTTTTCCCCTCTACTACTGCAGCTGCCCCCTTCTCTGTTTCTCGGCCCTTCTCCCATAAGTCCAGCCTGGATCTCCCAGCACTTAAGTCAGCAGAAAAGGAAAGTTCCCATCGCTCCGATGGACTTTTCCGTAATCCCATCAAAAGGGGCAAAGAAGCAGAAGCCTGTCACACGCTTCTCTCAGAGTGCTTCGGGAGAGAGGGTAATGGAGATCGCATACCCCAATCCCCTCAAGGATAAAAAGGATCTGTCTCCGACAGATTATACAGTGACCCAAGTCACAATGGGTACATCTTCTAAAAGCCTTCAGGGAGAGGCCCTATCTGTAGTTGACGCCCTCTGCAAGAAGCTTCAAGAAGCTAAAGAAGAGAAAAGGCTATTGAAAGAGCAAAACAAACATCTGCTCTAAGCCTTACAGAAGATGGGCAGTGCACCTCCCACAACTGCCACCGAGACTCCTGAGCCTCTGAGCCAGGATAAAATTAATGAATATGCAAAGATCGGCGAGCAGGGCATGGCCGTTTCCGCTTGGAGGAGCCAGATCCTCAAAGACAGTGAAAAATTAATCGCCAAGTTCTCTGATTTGTATCTGAACATCAACAAGGTGAACAAAGAGCTCCAAGCATTAGCGGGACCCATATCAGAAGAGCTGGACCATGCTAGGCTGCAGCATGAGACCTTTCAACAAATGTTCGACTGTTCAGTCGAAGATCTGGTCAAGTTCGGTGTCTTCGGCCATCCCAGAGCCCTCAACAAAGTCATTTCCACTCTGGACTACCGGATGGATCAACTGGAGTTTGTCCTTGAAAAGATCGACAAGGTGAAGGAAGAAGCCCTGGACACGATGCACCAAATGGAACAAATCGTTCTTAACATGTCTCCAGGGTTACTTACTCCTTCCTTCACCTTAAGAAAAGTTGATGAAACCATTCAAATCTTCAAGGAGATCGTTTCACGAGGGCTGGGGCCAGAGGTCACTTTTGACGCAGAGTCTATCAATAACCTGCTGGCCTATCGGGATTTCATTGGGTTCCTCATAGAAGCTGAGAAAGAATATTCCAAACTCCCAGAGAAGCTCATAGATGAGCGGGAGACTTGCGAGGTGATCAGTGAGCGACACAAGGATCCTTCCCAGGATCAACTAGGGCCCATGATCAACAAGTTCATGGAATACCGCTCTCAATTCCACATCTCGTCACCTGAGCAGCAGCAAAAGCAGGCTACTCCCTTTCGGCCACAGGATGACGATGATGAATAGTGGCTTCTTCTTCTTCTTCTTCTTCTCTCTCTTCTTCGACTTTCTTTTTGTAAATATCTAAAGTATGTTGGCACAAATGATGACATCATCCATGTTGCACCATGGGATGATGTCATCCATCAAGTTGTCAAAAGTCAACATGACTTTGAGATATTTTGTAAATATCTTTGTAAATAGGTGGTTGGCTCCTTTTTGCCTTCTTTTCTCTCCTTCTTCTATAAATACCTCAATACTTGTTGTATTGGGAATGAGTGAATATCTTTCAGATGAAAAATAGAAGTGAGGAGAAAAGACTTTGAGCTTTTTGTAACAGAAGGAATTATTAATACAATATTTAGACTTTGTGCTGAATACGTGTGTTATTCGCATCAGATCTTTCTTATGTCAGATCTGTGTGTTTATTCTGTTGGATCTGCTTCTGTTTTATTGTCATTTATTCATCATCAGTATTGCTTTTCTTGTTTATGCAAGTAGGTTTGGCTCTGTTTACTACCAATCCCAAAACATAAACCTTCTGACCTTTCTGCTTTGGAATTCATTTCTTTTCTACCTTCGGACCTGCTCTTTCTTCATCCCCTCTTTCTTTCCTTTCTTTCTGCAGTCGGAAACACCCTACTGGGATGAGATCCCAAACCCCCGAAGGTAGAATTTGTGAGACTTGCACAGATTCCTGCTGGTAGAATAGCAATAAACTAGTTTCGCTTTGCTGACTCAAAGAGGGGCTATGCCCTGCACACTGTTGGCTCGTTTATCCATAGATCTACCCAAGCGAAAGATTTTCAGACCAACAGTTTTTGGTGACTCTGCTGGGGATCGAACAGATCTATCTGATCTATGATAGTGGAAGGAGAGAAAATCTGGAAAAATCAGAAAAATCGCTGCCTGTTTGCAAATCTGCACTTTCTGTTGAAAATCCAAAATTTTGCAAAAGTAACCCAAATTGAAAATTTTCTTCTGAGATCCATAGATCTGGCCTAGTTGGAGGTCTTTAGTTCACTGAGTTTTTATAAAAGTCCGTATTTTGCCGTAGATCTGAGTTTTTGACTGTTTACCAAAAGTTTTGAAACCCTTTGAAAAAAGTCAAAATTAGATCCAAAAATCAGCTTGCTAATCTTCACTGTCATTTTATCCTCACTGTTATTTGTCATTAACCGCAATCGGTTTTCAAAAGAGGATAGTTTTTAAATATTTAGAAAAGTACATGCTGCTGGTTTTTGTCAGAAAAACCAGAAAATCAGCAAGTACACCCAAAAAGAAATTTTAAATCTGCTCCGCAACATCGCAGATCTGGAAAGTACGCTGGCAGGTGAGCCATTTACGCGTAGCAGGCAGAGCTCGTGGAGAAGTCGATCCTACTTTTGATCTGCTTCAAAGGCACAATTTCAGTGTAACACCGACACGCTTTTTCAACACTAAGTTCAACCGATCGGTCAGCCAGAAGCGCCTCACCTCCACGAAAGAATCAATTTTCACAAGGAGCCTCCTCATCCCTTTGTAGCGCCTTGCTGCTAAGTGGAACTACACTTCTAGCCCGTGTTCTTTTTCCAGCCTTTCAAATGGCGGTACCATGGGGAAATGCTATGGGTCCTCTTGCATTACCACATCCTGTTCACGCGCTCCCTCACGGAAACCGAAAGAATTTTCCCAAATTCGATGGGAGCGGAAATCAAAGCACAGATTCACACATATCTGCATTCATCATGTCATGCAGTATCCTGGATGTAACTCATGAGGATGTGTCAGTTCACCTTTTTCTGGAAACTCTACAAGGGCCCGCAGCTGAATGGTTTCAGCATTTGCCGGCCGGATCTATTACCAGTTGGGCCACCTTGCGGGACGCCTTTGAAGACAGGTACAAGCCTTCAGAAGATGCATTTGCTTTGTTATCACAGATCACTCACCTGAAGAAGGAGGCCAATGAGACCATGCGTGATTTTATCGCCAGGTTCAATGCATTAATCAACCGTGTTCCTGTCGCCATGCTTCCAACACCGGAAAATCAGAAGTGTTTCTTCATGAACGCTATGAGCTCGAAAGTAAGTTTCTTGCTCCTGCAAGAGCAAGTAGCTACCTTAATTCTCACCCAGGCCGCTGCCATTCGAATCGAAGATAATTTGATAATATCTGACGAATTGAGAAGGGAATCCTCCAAGCCTAAATCTTCGGGCCCTTCGTCCACTACTTCGTCTGATCCAGCCTTTCAAAAGATGGTGAATGACTTGCTTGCATTGAAGAAGCAGTTGGCCCAAGCTTCCCCCGGTTCCTCATACCGGGATATTCCACGGAGGAATTTCGTTCCCAACAATGTGTCACAAAGGCCGCACTTACCTACAACTGCTCCACGGTTGGCGCTTGAGGCTCCTCCGGTTAACGCCTTAGCTGAAATTGAAGAAGAGGAACAAGATTATGAAGAACCTTCGTCTCAAGGCGAAGATGATCAAGACGTCGGTGAGCCGACTGGCGACTCTACTATCGGGTATATGGAATTTGAGGAGGAAGAATCTGATGAAGAAGAGGGTACCCAGGGATATGCAAGCAGACAATCATACGCTGTTTTTACCCGCTCGCAAGGAAAAGAAGCAGAGGTCGCTGCCCATGTGCAGAAGGAGAAGGCCGTGTCAAACGCGCCTCCAACCATTGCTAAAAGAGGTAATCCTCTTCCTACTCAACTCCCTGTTAAGTCTTTTACAAGGAAATCTTTTCCCCCCATCTCTCCTCCAAATCAGCCCTCTCATATTCCTATCAAGACCAGTACTCCTACTCCACCATCACGAAGTGAGGGACTCATTCCTTCACCAGCCCAACCCTTGGCCGCATTTGATATCATAGATCATGCAAAAAAGACCAAGATCCAAATGTCTGAAGCCGAGTACCTTCAGTCAAATCCCAAACAGCTTGTAAGATTGACTAAGTATATTCAAAGTCAAGCTGTTATATCTAATCAGGTTTCCCCAAAAGGAATCCTTTCCACTCCTCCCGCATCCCACATAAATGTTGCCTCAACATCTGCATCAGGCAAGATAGAACCTTTCTATCTCTCCCTCCTAATCAATGGCCACAAGTTGAGTAACTGCATAATTGATTCTGGAGCTTCTGATAACGTCATGCCAGCAAAAGTCACCCATGCTTTGGGCCTCACCCTTACCAAGCCTTTTGGCAGATGTTATTCCTTGGAAACCAAGCAGGTTCCGTTGATTGGTCAAATCAAAGACGCGTAATTTGCATTTGTGGCGTTCCCAGAGAAAAGAGTAAAGATGACCGTCCTCGTTGCTGATATTCCAGCAGCCTACGGAATTTTGCTGGGAAGAATTTTTTGCAGCGAAGTTGGTGGGGAAATTCATATGGACTGGTCTAAGGCTAGAATCCCCGTCAAAGGTGTAATGCAGACATTGGAGCCAGAATCACAAAAGAAGTACTTGGTCACTAACTCTGAGGACCCCAAAGCTCAAATTCTTTTCGAATCATCAGGAATGGGGAACTATTTCTTGTCTACCGAGTCTGAACAAAATGGTTGTTCTCGTTCAAGAAGAAGATCTTAATAAGATCTGGACCTTGCAGTTCGATGGTAGCTGCGCAACCAGTGGATGTGGTGCCGGAGCCGTGCTAATATCTCCCAAGGAGGAGGTTATTCCTCTCTCTTTCAAGTTGCAGTTTTTCAACACAAATAATACTGCTGAGTATGAATCTTTGCTACTTGGCATGCAAGCCGCGAAGGAAAGAGGGATCAAAAATATGAAAGTGCAAGGTGATGCAGAGCTAGTCGTAAATCAAGTTAAAAGGATTTATCAAGTGAAGAATGAGAGGCTCAGGCATTACCGTAACGCAGTGTGGGACAACATCGAGGAGTTTGATGCTTTTTCAATTGAATCCATTCCAAGAGCTCAGAATGACATGGCCGATTCATTGGCCGTTTCAGCATCCCTCATGCTCCCTCACCCAGGTTTGAAAACAAACAAATACACCATTGAGGTGGTTTTCCGCCCAAGCGTGCCAGATAATTCTCAGCATTGGCAAGTATTCAACGATGATAATCAACTCATTTCCTTTTTGGAGAAGGTGGAAAATTTTAAGGAATTGCATTTTGAAGGATCCGCTTCTATGTGCCGTGAATCGGTCACCGATCAAGAGGATGAATCCGGAGGGAACGACGGCATATGTCAGCTCAAAGGAAATAAAATTCCGAAGGGCCTGGTTTCTCTGGAACGGTTGTTCGACAGGCATGACCGTTTTGTGAAAAAGAAAAGGGGAGATGATGCTAGACTCATCCCCAGAAACCGAACCGGTTAATTTAGGTTCGGTAGAACATCCGCAATTTGTGAACATTGGAAAATGTTGCACGCCTGAAGAGAAGCGGAAATTTGTCAAGTTGCTGAAGAAATACATGGATGTATTGGCATGGTCCTATGCCGATCTAAAGTCTTTTAAGCCAAAAGACGTCCAGCATGACATCCCATTGAAAGAAGACGTCAAAGCCTTTCGCCAGAAGCAGAGGCATTATAATCCTAAGATCTCAGGCACTATACAGGCTGAAATTCAGAAAATGCTGGATGCAAGAATCATCTTTCCTATCCATCACAGTACTTGGGTAGCAAACATTGTGCCAGTGCGCAAGAAGAATGGGGAAATACGCATATGCGTAGATTTTCAAAATTTGAATCAGGCTTCCTTGAAAGACAACTACCCACTTCCTATAATGGATCAAGTTCTGCAAGCAGTAACTGGATCAGAAATGCTGTCCATGCTTGATGGTTTTTTAGGCTACAATCAGATTGAAGTTTCACCTGAAGATCAATTTAAAACAGCATTCACTACTCCCTGGGGTACGTTTTCCTACAGCAGGATGCCTTTCGGCCTAACCAATGCTGGCGCCACTTTTCAGCGGGCCATGGACCTTGCATTCAAAGGTATGATGGGGAAAGTCATTGTCGTTTATCTGGATGACTTAACTGTGTTCTCTAAACAACGAAGTGATCATTGTGATCACCTAGAGCAAGTATTGGCCAGGTGCCGAGAACATGGGATTTCCCTGAACCCGAAAAAGTCTGTTTTTGGAGTCACAGAAGGAAAGTTGCTAGGACATGTTGTTAGCAAAGAAGGAACGAAGATAGATACCGAAAGAGTTAAGGCTATTCAGAGCCTTACTCTGCCTACAAGTAAGACTGGCATTCATTCTTTCTTCGGAAAGGTGAACTTTCTCAGGCGTTTTGTTCCCGACTTTGCTGAGAAGACTCGTCACATATTGAACATGATGAAGGGGTCACCAACTTTCCGGTGGAGCGAAGAAGGAAAGAGGTCGTTCGAAGAGATAAAAGCTTCCGTCACTCACGCTCCAGTCCTGGTATGTCCCAATTTCTCCAGGGACTTTATCATGTATAGTTACGCATCTGAGCATACTGTGTCTGCCATCTTGATGCAAAAGAATTCGGAGGATGTTGAATCTCCGATTGCATTCATGAGCTCTCCCCTCAAGCCTCACGAACTAAAAATGTCTCAACTAGAAAAGCATGCCTTCGCCGTTGTCAAAGCGGTCAAGAACTTCAGGTATTACATTTTAAACTCTCATACGGTGGTGTTGGTTCCTGACACGGCAGTCAAATCAATTCTAACTCAACAGGAGTTAGGAAGCTTGCGAGGAAATTGGATTGCAAAGGTCCAGGAGTACGACCTGGATATAAAACCAACCAAGCTGGTAAGAGGCAAAGGCCTATGTCAGCTTATGGCTGAAAACAAAGATTCAGAAATCCCTGAGGAAAAGGATGATTGTACCAACGAAGCGCAAAGCCAGCTGGAGAAAGCCCATTCTCTGCCTCTGGTCCTATTTGTTGCAACCAGTGATGAGTGGTATTCTGACATTGCTTTCTTCCTCACCTACGGCGAATGTCCAGCTCACCTAACTATAAAGGAGAAGCACACTATAAAGCTCAGAGCAGCCAAATATGTCATCTGGGATGATGGCTTATACAAACGCGGGATAGATGGTGTCTTCTTGCGATGTGTCGACAAGCCACAGCAGGTGAAGTTACTTGAAAGTTTTCATAATTCAGCCTGTGGAGGCCATTTCTCCTCCTCCGTGACGGCACACAAGATCATCCGAGCCAGGTACTATTGGCCGACGCTTTTCCAAGATACAGCTACCTGGGTAGCAAAATGTGAACCTTGCCAGCAGTTCGTCGGCAAGCCCAAGTTGGCTGCTTTTCCCCTCAGGCCGGTTGTTGTCAATGAACCATTCAGGCAGTGGGGAATTGATTTTATTGGTGCACTCAATCCCCAATCGAGTGCCAGACATAGTTATGTCCTAACAGCAACAGATTACTTCACCAAGTGGGTGGAAGCCATACCTGTCAAACATGCCACTTCTGAGGTTGTTTGCAGTTTCATCAAAGAAAATATCATTGTCAGGTTTGGCGTTCCCAATAAGATTGTTGCTGATAATGCTTCTAACTTCTCTTCACGGGAAGTTATTAGTTTTTGCTATGAATATGGGATAACTTTGGCTCACGCCTCAGATTATTACCCTCAGGGAAATGGTCAGGCAGAATCCAGTAACAAGAACTTGGTGACCATCATACGAAAACTGGTGGATGAAAATCAACGAATGTGGCACAAGTCTTTATACGACGCTTTGTGGGCAGATCGCATTACTCCCAAGAGGTCTCTCGGTATGTCACCTTTTCAAGTGTTATATGGCACTGATGCCGAGCTTCCCATTTCTGCTGAACTTCCTGCTCTGCGCTTGGCACGAGCTATTGAAGATGAAACTTTCCAAAATTCTCTTGAAAAGAGGATCATGTATCTGACAGAACTCAAAGAAAAGAGAGTAAGAGTGGTCGACAGGATCACCGAACATCAGAATCAAGTCAAGAGACTGTTCGATAAAAAAGCTAAGCAAAGAAATTTCTAGGTGGGAGACCTCGTCCTTCTGTGGGACAAGCGAAGAGAGCCAAAAGGCATGCATGGAAAGTTTGATTCCCTATGGAGAGGACCTTTCAAGATCAAGCAGCTCAACGGAGAGAATAGTTTCTATCTCTCATATCTGGATGGAACCGAACTCCCGCTTCCCTACAGTGGGCAGCATCTGAAAATTTTCAGGAAGTAGAGCTTGCTCTCTTCTTTGTACAGTTTGCTTTTGTTGTGTGTTTGTTTTTGTCGTGTGTTTGCTTTCTTTTTGTTGTGTGTTCCCTTTTGTTCGCCCTCCGGTCGCCCTTGTTTTTGACTCTGTTACCCAATGGATAGGCACATGAGATCTGGGATTCTCTACCCCCGAGTTTGCTCAGGGATAGTCCCCAGAAAGAGCCAGCTGTTATCCCGTAAAATTGACAAGGGCAATTTTACAGATAACCATACCAAAATTTTGTTCCGATCCCTCGTTAGGGATCCCTTGCGTTCGGAACGTTGCAAAATCCCTTTCCGGGAAATCTAGTTTTCCGAACTTAGTCATTTTTGGTCTTTTTGGCCGGGCGCATATAATGACTATGCAACATCAACTTTTGATGCGCCCCCTTTAAAACCTTTGGCACATGTTTTCTTGTGTCAGCAGGCATTTTGGTGCGCCTCTCTATGTTGAGTCTTTCCTGCGTGCGCCAAGGCGCATGCGCCTTCCTGTCAACAGAACATTTGTTGCGCCTCTTTTTGGTGCACCAAAGGCACACATTTCTCATCTGTCGACACCCCTTTCGGTGCGCCAAAGGCGCACATAACTTCATGTTGACAAGCCTTTTGGTGCGCCAAAGGGTGCATGTTTTCTCGTGTCGACAGCTCTTTTGGTGCGCCCCTTTAAAAAGTTGGTGGCGCATTTATTACTGCCTCGCCTATATATAGGCATGTCTGCGCTGTCATTATCACCAATGCAAATCATGTGATTTTTCTCTCTGAGCTTGTCAGTACACTTGCCCCGTCACTTTCGATCGATTTGTGGACCCGTTCTCACGCTTTTTCATCGTTTATATCCGGGTAAGTGGCCTTCTGTCTTTTGTGCATTTTGTTTTTGTGGTTTTTGGTTGCTAGGTTGGTTCAATATGGATTGAAAAGAAATGAATCATGAACTTGCTGTCCCTCCCCCTTGCTATCTTTCCATTTTTCCTCCTCTTTCCAGATCTGCTGGTAGAGGGAGTCTGTCCTGAGCAATAGCTTGAAAAACCTTGGTTTAAAACCATTTCTATCAACCCAGTAAAACTTGCAAAGAGAGTTTTGGCCTGATGTGGAAACCCTCTGAGAATCAAACCTAAAAAGAAAAACTGTATTTTCCTTCCTTTGGCACATTGGCGCAACATCTAGTCACCCCTTGGCAACATGTTACACAAAGAGCAGTCGCGCCAATGGCGCACATTCCCTGCCTGTTACATCATGAAAAGATGCGCCCTCATGGCGCACTTCCCTCGCATGCTACAAACGCTTCCCATGCGCCCCTTTAGCGCATCAAACCTGGATGCAACATAATGCAATTCCTGCGCCCTTTGGCACACCCAGCATCCATGCAACAGACCTTTCATATGCGCCAAGTGCTAAGCTATAAAGGCGCAGGCGCGTTCCTCATCGCAGCAACATCATGTTGTGTAGACCCTCCATGCGCCGCGCCAAGTTCCCTTAAGCGCGCAAAATGCACATGTTACACAAAACCCTATATGCACCTTTGGCGCACCGAAGTTCCCTGTGCAACATGAAAAATACATGCGCCACGGGTGCATCCTGTTCCCGTGTAACACAAAGATTTCGTGCGCCCTTTACAAAATGCATCCACATGGCGCAGGCGCACTTGTCCTTACAGCAACACAAAATGCACCCTGCAGTGTCTATGCACCATGCACCCTTCGGCGCTGATTTAACCCTTGCAACACCTTTTTCCTGTGCGCCTTACCTATTTAGCTCTGCAAACTGCAATATCCATGCACCATGCACCCTGAGGCCTTTAAATTGCTAACTCTTTCTTCTGTCAAGCATTTCAATGGAAAATCAAACAGCTGACATGGCTTTCTCCGATTGGGTTTCACTTCTCATTCTTGCAGATCAGCAATTAAGATCAGAAGAACATATGTCAACATCAAGCAAGAGACCCACCAAATCCAAAGGCAAGGCCAAACTCACGGAAGAAGAAATGAAGTATAAATATCAGAGGGTCAGAATGCCTGACTCCCAGGCCGAGTGTGACCTGGACATCAGAGATTCAGAATTGGGGCATATTGATATGGAGGAATTCTGGGTCAGGACTCAGAAGGTTACAAGAAGTCCATGGATGGACAAGCTGATAGGCAGTGCCCTGCACTTCGCTGGAGGAATCCCAGTCAGCACCATTAATAATGAATTCATGATGGTGGTTGCCCGGTGTTATAACAAAGACACAAGATGTGTCGTAAATGAGAAGGGCGAGGTCGTAATCAACCTCACTGCCCGCCACTTTGAAATAATACTCGGCATTCCTCATCACCGGCACTTTGTGGCCGTCAGCCAAGAAGAGTGCATTAAGGCATGGGACGACAATGAAGATCAGTGTATGCAGCTGATGAACGAGGTCTATCTCAAAACAAAAAGGTAGTGACCCGTTGGCCACAAATCATTCACCGCAATGATTTTTCAGAGGAGCTCAGCGACACTATCACGTTCCTGAGCAGGGTGTTTGGGCTTCCTGACGCCCACTTTTTCCACAAATGGATGCTGCGGTACCTAGAGACTATGAACAAGAATGTGCCCGATCAACGCTTTTGCTGGGTAGAAATAATAAGCAGCACGATCTCTGAGCAGCTACAACAATTTACCACAACTGGGAGATTCTACATGAATTCCTACGTTGTTTACGCTGCAGCTTCAGAGAGAGACTACCCAGCCCTGATGCGGAGTGGAGTTTGGCCCCAGGTCAAAATCTATGAATACTATCCAGAATTGAAGCTGGAAAATAGCATCCCTCAATTTACAAAAATCAACGATGCATTTTTCTACTTCATCATCTGCCTGTTGAGGCCAAATATGACTTACGGTCGCACGACCAAGAGCATAGTGATAGCCACTGAGAAATGGGGGGCCCTGTTCACCCAATTCCCCACATTCACATATCTGAGGGCAGCTAACTTCTTGGGAGAGCCAACTAGATTGCCAAGGTATGCTGGGCCCAAGTTGATTCTGCTGGAGCTGTCAAGACAGCTAATCACCTACCATGAGAAGTGCCTCAAAAGAAAGAAGGGTGGAACTCCTTTCCCCCTCACAGTGGGTAGGTATACATGTCATACTCATCACAAGGCAAAAGACATGTTTGCAGAGCTGGAGCTGCTAAATCTGAAACATGACTTCCCAGCAAGGCCCACCTTCGACCCGAGAAATTGTCTTCCTAGGGCCAAGCTCGATCCAATCCACATCCCTCAGATCGAGGATGTTTACATTGACCTATATCATGAGGTGGAGCTTAGGAGGAAGGACCATTCTCGGTTGGCCTTGGCAGAAATCATCCAATACGGGGTAGCCATCGTCCCCAAAGGCTACCAAACTACTGAGGAGGAAGTAGATCAAGTATATCTTAACACAGGTGGGGACGATTGGCCTTTTGTGGCAATTGATAGAACCAAAGCTCCTCAGACAATTGAGGAAAGGATCAAGGAAACTCTGCGCAGGAACAGAGCATTGGTGCCGAATGAACGGGCTCATCTACCTCGGAGTCGATTTCACAACCTCTCCATTGGGTAACGCACCTCCTAGATCAAAACAGCAGCCTAAAGGCAAGGGTAAAAGTAAAGAGGGTGAATCCAGCACCACTCAGGAAGAAGCTCCTGAAAGTCCTCCTTCCGCTGCACCAGAACAAGTTGTAACTCTGGCTTCTCCAGAGAAAGAAGCAGAAGAGGATGTTCCAATAGGCCCATCCACTCAGGATGTCAGCACTGCTACAACAATTGAGGTCCCTTCTGTCCCTTCTTCTTCTCCTCCTTCCCCTCCTCGAGTGACTCAAGCGACCATTCCTTTGGTCATGTCCTCTCCCCCTTCTTCTACTGTTCCTCCTGCTTCTTCATCCATCTTCTCTTCTCTCACGGATCTATCCCCCTCCATTTCTTCCCTCATCTCTAAGCTCCCTTCCCTTCCTATGTCTTCCTCTCCTGCAGTATCTCTTCCTCCCGTGAGCACTTCTTCGGCCTTCCCTCTCGATGCCACCTCCAAGTGTCTCCACGTTTTCCCCTCTACTACTGCAGCTGCCCCCTTCTCTGTTTCCGGCCCTTCTCCCATAAGTCCAGTCTGGATCTCCCAGCACTTAAGTCATCAGAAAAGGAAAGTTCCCATCGCTCCGATGGACTTTTCCGTAATCCCGTCAAAAGGGGCAAAGAAGCAGAATCCTGTCACACGCTTCTCTCAGAGTGCTTCGGGAGAGAGGGTAATGGAGATCGCATACCCCAATCCCCTCAAGGATAAAAAGGATCTGTCTCCGACAGATTATACAGTGACCCAAGTCACAATGGGTACATCTTCTGAAAGCCTTCAGGGAGAGGCCCTATCTGCAGTTGACGCCCTCTACAAGAAGCTTCAAGAAGCTAAAGAAGAGAAAAGGCTATTGAAAGAGCAAAACAAACATCTACTCTAAGCCTTACAGAAGATGGGTAGTGCACCTCCCACAACTGCCGCCGAGACTCCTGTGCCTCTGAGCCAAGATAAAATTGATGAATATGCCAAGATCAGCGAGCAGGGCATGGTCGTTTCCACTTGGAGGAGCCAGATCCTCAAAGACAGTGAAAAAGTAATCGCCAAGTTCTCTGATTTGTATTTGAACATCAACAAGGCGAACAAAGAGCTCCAAGCGTTAGCAAGACCCATATCAGAAGAGCTGGACCATGCTAGGCTGCAGCATGAGACTTTTCAACAAATGTTCGACTGTCTCAGTCAAAGATCTAGTCAAGTTCGGTGTCTTCGGTCATCCCAGAGCCCTCAATAAAGTCATTTCCACTCTGGACTACCAGATGGATCAACTAGAGTTTGTCCTCGAAAAGATCGATAAGGTAAAGGAAGAAGCCCTTGACACGATGCACCAAATGGAACAAATCGTTCTCAACATGTCTCCAGGGTTTCTTACTCCTTCCTTTGCCTTAAGGAAAGTTGATGAAACTATTCAGATCTTCAAGGAGATCGTTTCACGAGGGCTAGGGCCAGAGGTCACTTTTGATGCAGAGTCTATCAATAACCTGCTAACCTGTCAGGATTTTATCAGATTCATCATAGAAGCTGAGAAGGAATATTCCAAACTCCCAGAGAAGCTCATAGATGAGCGGGAGACTTGCGAGGTGATCAGCGAGCGACATAAGGATCCTTCCCAGGATCAACTAGAGCCCATGATCAGCAAGTTCATGGAATATCACGCCCAATTCGACATCTCGTCACCTGAGCAGCAGCAGAAGCAGGCTACTCCCTTTCAGCCACAGGATGACGATGATGAATAGTTCTTCTTCTTCTTCTTCTTTCTCTCTTCTTCGTCTTTCTTCTTTTAAATATCTAGAGTATGTTGGCACAAACAATGACATCATCCATGTTGCACCATGGGATGATGTCATCCATCAAGTTGTCAAAAGTCAACATGACTTTGAGATATTTTGTAAATATCTATGTAAATAGGTGGTTGGCTCCTTTTGGCCTTCTTTTCTCTCCTTCTTCTATAAATACCTCAATACCTGTTGTATTAAAGGAGGGAATATATTTCAGATGAAAAATAGAAGTGAGGAGAAAAGACTTTGAGATTTTTGTAACAGAAGGAATTATTAATACAATATTTAGACTTTGTGCTGAATACGTGTGTTATTCGCATCAGATCTTTCTTATGTCAGATCTATGTGTTTATTCTGTTAAATTCATTTCTGTTTTATTGTCATTTATTCATCATCAGTATTGCTTTGCTCGTTTATGCAAGTATGTGTGGCTCTGTTTACTACCAATCCCAAAACATAAACCTTCTGACCTTTCTGCTTTGGAATTCATTTCTTTTCTTCCTTCGGACCTGCTCTTTCTTCATCTTCTCTTTCTTTCCTTTCTTTTCGCAGTCGGAAACACCCTACTGGGATGAGATCCCAAACCCCCGAAGGCAGAATTTGTGAGACTTGCACAGATTCATGCTGGTAGAATAGCAATAAACCAGTTTCACTTTGCTGACTCAAAGAGGGGCTATGCCCTGCACACTGTTGGCTTGTTTATCCATAGATCTGCCCAAGCGACAGATTTTCGGACCAACATATAGAAAAATTTTTCCCTTGTAGTCTCCATGATTATCTGATGCGTTGGTTCTATGACCTACCTATCCACTTTTTAAGCTCTTTCACGTATCTAAAAATTCCTTTCTTACTCATTTTTCTATCAATATCCACTCTAAAATTCATATAAGAAACTTACACAACTTAAAAAATGAGCTAATGAATGTCTAGCAGACTATATCTTACAATACAAAAACAACCTAGCTAAGATGTCTAATGTGCTCACATAATCTAAGCTTCAAGACTTATTCATTTGAATTTTTTTGTCACCTCTTTAGGAGAGAATTTTATTTGAGACATCTCCCTCATTTGATCACTTGTGTCAAACTCTCATGCTACGTGAAACTAAAATCTTAACTATGGGAAATATGAATTATCAGGAACAAGCTTCAACCTCTAAGTTATTTCAAAACAAAAAACCTTTTAAACAAACAATGTAACCTAATGAAGATAAATTCACTATTAACATTGTCTCCAACACCAAATAAATTCAATGGAAACCACCTAAGCATGCATTTACAAAGTTGACTATTGTTGCATAATTCATATTACAACAACTTCTTGAGAGTAATCTTATTACACTTCCTCCTCTGCTTGAATTAGAACCATCTCATCCAAAAGGTCAACATTACAATGTGAAATTTCAATACGATTATTATCAATGTGTTGAAAATTATACAAATAGCAGCTTCAAGCTTCACAATATCATCCAAGATATTTTCAATGACAAAAAAATCGAACATCCAGAGCTTACAACCTCTACACCAGTCAATGAAAATCATAAGCTCAAAATATTTAACAATCCACTTCTAAACCAAGACAATAAGGTGGTTGAATCCTCAGATAATCATACATATCACGCAGTGTCTCCTCCTACATCCGGGGATCTTGATTTCGTAGTTCCTTATGCTGACATTTCTCCACCAATCTTTTATTTATTTTATCACGATCATCATGCTCCATTCTCTTCTGATCACTTGCACATTAGCGTCTCTATTGGATCCATCCCTATTGATAACACTAAATTTTATCTATCCTAGCTTATTAGCATGTTTTCTATTCCACTTCTTGTCGCTATTGGCTATCCGTTGTCAAAAATTTCATATGCAATGGATAAATCATATGGGATTGTAAGGCTTCAAGTTATTATCGGTCCTCTCACCATGATTTTTCCCTTCCTTGTAGAAAAATTAATTAAAGGGTGTAACATGATATTAGATCTTAATTGGATTCATCGGTCTCAGTCTATTATCTCCATGAATCACTTGTGTCTCAAATTTGTTCACAAAAATCAAGTTAAATATATCATTGTTGTACCTCAATCTACTCCATGGTTGTAACCTCCTCTTAAGGTTTCCATTGCATCATCTAGTCCATATAGTTCTTTGCAGCCTATTAAACCTAAAGCACAATCTACTCCTAACTCTCTTATTCGCACACAACCTACATGGTCTCATAATTCTGTTAGTCTAGTAAATAATTCTACCTCCATCACAAGGAAAAATTGTATTTTTAGGCATAGTTCACCACCACATTTATTCCCACATAGGTGTTCATCACCTCCATGTTTTATTCAACATAGGTCTCCATCACCTCCACATTTTGCTACAGAAAGGTTCCCACCATATGTTCATTGGTCACATGTAGATAGGATTCATTCACTTGCACAGTGTCTATCTCATACATTACTAGTCCTCAAACATGACCACACATCATCATCCCTCCCAATATCGGGTAGAGGGTTTCGTATTTAACTTTTATCGTATAGTGCACTCATCATCACACACTTAGGGGCATCATGGTTATTCTCTCCCTCCTCTAGAATTAACATGTGGCTTATACTCTAATCAAATCAAACTTATATCTTTACACACAATGTACACATCAATATCATCATTTCCCGATGATGCACTCTTTTACTATGGTTCACACTTGACTATTGATGGCATCTTATATACATGAACCTAAAACAATGCATATTATACATTCTAATTTACACACTACATACTTCACACATCGTCCATCATACACTTAGGACATATTCTCTCGTAGTATATACTATACAATTTGTTTCTCATTCACTACACAAATTCACACCACATCTCTCTTACATCTACTTCTCCATGATGCGGTCACTACCCTATGATGCACTCTAGTCCTGTGGTCCATACTAGAATGTTGATGGTATGAATATCAAATCGAACTCAACACACTCATGTGTTTAATCACTAAATCATTCACTCACACACTCTACACCTTGTGCTTCTAAGATCACATCTGACACACTATCATTTATGGTTCATTTTTTACTAATAAGGGGTCATAAATAAATGAACCTCATTACATACATACACACTCAGGTGGTGCACAGCTCCTATCATTCACATTACATTCCATTCCGTACCATCCACAATATACTGTATATCTTTGTTGTATTCACTCTTGCTTAATTCTTTTTAAATGTTCACTTTATTACACATGCTAGATAGATATCTTGTATGTCATTATTTATATCATAAACACATTCATGTTCACTTTTTTTCTAGTTGTGATTGCAGATTCTAAAAATATATTACACACAACATGGATACTTGGTGCAATACATATTACTAATCCCACAGAGGCTCTTGGGGGCATCCTCTTTTGTACACTACATGTGTTATTATTTCAATTTGTTTCATAACACATTAATTTATCAAAATATACATGATTTGACATACTTTTTATCTTTTTAACATGCTAATGGGTACTTCATGTGCAACATTTTTTATGTAGGACTATCTGTTTACATGGTTTTCTGTTACATTGTTTGCCATTACTTGTTATTTATATGCTCTTGTTTGTAGGAATTTATGTTTGTCTTATGTGCACACTTGTATGCTTGTGGCCACTACGACCTTGATTATCTTGCGACATTGTGAGTGATGTCCCATGTTTGTATCCTTATTTTTGTAGTCTAAATTGTCTTCTTGTGTGTTTACTTTTGTTTTAGCTTATGCATTGTCTTCTTAGCTTACAATTTGTTTTATACATGTGAGTTTGAATTTTCTTATACTAACACTTGTCTCCTAGCGACTTTATTTGTGTGTGCCTTGATTTATTCCAAGAAAATTACCTTCCCCATGTAGGGCATAGTTTCAACACAACGGTTGGTCCTCTTTTGGACTCGCATACCCCTTCAATGACTTCGTATGAACCCGAAATTAGGGGGGCTTCATATGGGTGAAACACTCACCTGATAGAACATTATATATAACATGGTACTAGTACAACACATTTTTTAGTTTCAGGCATGGCTCAGAATAAGAATTTGGTATTTATCACAACTTTGCCCTTCCTGGATTCTAATAACCAAGGGGCATATCTTTAACATTTTTCTGTACTACACAATTTTAATTTTTTATAGGGCTGAGAATCAGACTTGGGTCCTTAGCATAACAATTTCATTTTTAGATGCCTTTAACCAGGGAGAAATTACACAGTTCTTAAGCATTTCACATAGTCTTTTAATATGGAAGAGAGTCCTTTAGCACTGGGAATTTACATTGGGGGAAGGTACACACCATCTGCATTGTTGTTCTATATTTCCGAGAGTAGTTAAAGGTTAAAGGATGACACCATACTTTACTCTCTACACTACTTCCATTGTAGCATATGATCACTAAGAAAAACTAAAATTTCAGAGGGCTCTACAACTTTGGTAAGTGGTTAAAGGTTGGAGGATGACACTAAAAATTCCTCCCTATACTTCTTCTACCATGGCGTGAGATGGCCCAAAATACATTCCCTTCATCGACATCTTAAGGATCCTTTCTACACCCATTTTTTTCATCATCATGAATCAGGTGCACATGTTCCTTTTTCACATTTTCCACATTTTTACTTACTTTTTACACATATGCATGTGTATTTGGCTAGTTGTTCATTCTTTTCATTTGTAGGTCCATCCATATGGGAAGCAGTAGTCAACATCATTAACATCATCACAACAATAACAACATAGACATCAACAACAAGTACATCACAATATTTACACATATGTTTTGGCCCTAGGTTCATTTTCATCATCACCTTTTGCACTTTCTCCTCTTTAACATCCATACTTCACATTGTTATCACTCCATGCTTTTGCTAGTCCCTTAGCACACTTACATCTTCGATCTACATGGTTATCAAGTACACATCTCTATCTACTTTATGTTACCAAGATTTCCTCTCACCAACATAAAGTGGGGGAAAATATAGACACAAAATCATGCACTTTGGGTAATTATCTAGTCCTGATTACATACTAATATTCATATGATTCATAAGTAAGAAAATTACTAATTAATCCATGTCCTCGACCACCTTTCTTTATCTTCTGCTGCTCTTTTCTATCTTGCACCTTTATTTTCTCAGTCTTCCTTATTATACTCCTGATTTTATCATCTTACACAACAACACCCAGCCAAGATGTCAACATTAGGCACCCTCATCCCCCTTAGGCACCCCTGAAACCTTTGTGCTTTACTCATACTTTTTGGGTCCTTTCTAGTTGTTTGAGCATCTTATCTTTTTTGTAGTTATTTGTTTCAGGGTTAATTACAAAACTAAAGCTAGGGAATCATATAAAAATAAGGATATTTGATCATAATAAAAGACCAAACACTAAGCATTAGCTATCACCACCTAAGGTTGCATCCATCAAGCATCTAAGAGCTTCATTGCATCCATATAGCACCATCAAAAGGGACACAAGGGCTTGGTTATTCTTCATACACATCATAGGAGGGAATTTTATTCTATTGCTTGTACACATCCATTACATTTCTTTACAATTATCTACTTTCTCGTTATCATGTGCATGTCACACAAGAGCCACGTATGGTACAATTTCATGAACACACACATAGAACTACATTGGGTCTGAGATGGAGTGCAATGCTCAGTCGTAAGTTCACCATTGTGACAACTGAGGTTAGTTCGACCCCTCATTCGGCATCTTTCCTTTTTAGGATTGGATGTCTATTTGAGGATTTAGCAGGTTCATATTTCTTTGTAGGTTTTTAGTGACCTCGTTGATCTGGGTGCAATCTCAGAGCAACCAAAGGTAACTAGAGGTCAACAACTTGTGATAGCTCAAAGGAGGTTTTATGATCTTTTCCGTAGACCTAGGAGCCCAGAAACAGACCTAGGGCACCCGAGGGAGATCTTGTCCCTCTACAGGAACCCAAGTCACTACTTTCTATCCAAATTTACAGTTTTATGGGTCTCTATGTGATGCTCCTTCCATTTTGTTCACCTGTTTATCACTCAGACAAAGTCCATATTTCATTGTGAATCACCTAAGGCTTCTTATTCTCTGTTTATACTTAGTATTTGGTAAATTATTTCTTAGTTTTCTTGAGTATAATTTTTATACTTAATTGCATATTTATTTACTCCTACAATAGCATCAGATTAGGATCGAATTTTCATATTTTAGCTTAATCATTTCTGAGATCAAACTTTGTCAGTCAAACATGATAGGGTCGGTTTCAACCGTCATCTTCTTCAAAGAGGATCTTCATGAGCAACGCCAACGGTCATCCAAGTTATCATTCAACATTTTTTCTAAACATGTAGTTCAAGGTGTCCATACATCATCTTAAAGAGGTTTCTCATGGTGTAAAAATTAAAAAGATCCAAAGTTCATTGCATTGGATCATGTCATCGGATTAAGCAAGCAGTGAGGTGAAATAGGCATAGGCATTAACTTCATCGACATAGTTATCTCTCTATATCTCTTCCTTCTCTCTCTTCTCTCCTTTTTTCTCTCACTTCTCTATGTTCTATTTCTTCATTGGGGGTTGCACTTTTTCATTATGTCATACTCATTTAAAAGTAACTTTAATTTTTAATGTCGTAAGTCACCCTTAATTCATAAAGAGGGACTTAATTCTACTCCTAGAAATATGAAAAGTTACGGGTTGTGTAAGACATGAAAGGTCATGTGGGGGGTAGATGAAGATCTTTCAAGATTCTATATTTTGTAATGAAAGCCTCATTCTAGAGGGTTGTCAATTTTGTGTGTTGGTGAGAGATTATAACTTGTGAAGAAGCAAAAAAGATAGCATTTTTTTCTATTTCTCATCTCTATGTTCTTTCTACTATAACTATGTACAATTTTGTAAAAGATTGAATGAAGAAAGAAGAAATTTTCTTGTGTTGTTTGATGAGGAGATTGTAGAAACTTCCAGTTCTTAATCTTAACTTGTCTTGTTGCCATTTGCAAAATTAAGTTTCTTCTAATCTATGTGTTTTCAAATATTTTAGTTAATGATTGTAGGAATACAATTTTCTACCTGCAAAATTAACCCCCCTCTCTTTTTCTCACCCCCTTTCTCACTCTTCCAGGAAAACCTTCTCTTGCAAGAATTTACAAGTTTTTCCTGCAAGGTCAGTGGAATGTCCTTATTGGATCCTCTGCTGCAACACCACCACTGATTTCAATTTCATGCACGTATAATAAGTGGAGCATCACCACCCAACCAAAGGGACCTAGAGTCATGAAGACGTTGGAAGATATCCATCAATTTTTCCACCTGACAAATTTTCTCGCCAATAACATGGAGAAAAATGGAATATCCATGAACAAAATGAAATCTCTGTGTAAATGACCATGGGTAAGAATAATTCAATATAAATAGAATTATGGAAGGTGTATTATTTTCAGGCACTTCATAGTGCTCTTGTGATTTAAAAGTAAATGCTGTAACATAATGTCCCTGGCAAAGCTGACCATATAGTATTTTTAGGAAATTTCTTTATGTGATTTTTTACATCATGTGTAATGTCCATTAATGAGTCCACTGATGTATCATTGAAAATTCCAACAAGTATTTATTCAAGATGTAAATTAAGTGCCATCACCTATCTTGATAGAATTACTTTTCAAGGGAAATAGGAACCAACATCGAGTAGGGAAAGTATGAATATTGATGCATATCATAATGGAATGAGATTAAAAAATAGGAAAGAGAAATTTTTAATGAAAATAAAACTAAGATATAAGATTAGAGTTAACATATCTTTAACCTTAAACCTACTAGGGTCTCAAGGGTCCACTCCATTCATGTTACTCCCTTCACACTTCGCCATAGGCTGAGGTTGCTTCTCAACACTACACAATTTCTAACTACAGATAACATCATGATATTACAATAGAGCTTGGTCCAACTACAAGTGGCCTGGAATGACAGTAGAAAAAATGTAATTGACGCATTTTCCCTTTTGAAAAACAAACTACATACATCCTTTAAGAACAATATTATGTTGTTCAAAAAAACAAAAAAAAAACTTGCCCGCAAGTGTTCGTTAGTAAACACTTTAAAAACATCGCCCCCTTGATGTTAATTGGACTAAAATTTTGATAGGTCTATATAAAAGTTGACACGTTGATATCATGTATAAGTCAATTCAGTTACATTCAAAATATGATGCATGTTTTAATGAGGCTGGGAAATACATCATTATGACTGTCTTCGATCAATAAGGGTGCGTGAAGGATAACAATAAAATTGTATTTCAGGAAGAGTAATGATAAAATTTAATAATGGGATTTCATACGACTACATGATAATAGCACAGACAACGACTATACAACTGATTATTCATTTGGATAAACAGTAATGGACACTCATCAGAGCATCGTAATTCAAATTTGTGGAGTGAATAGTGCTGTAAGAAAACATGACAGCAAATAAATCTACATTTTAAAAATGGATATGTCCTAAAATTTGTGGATTGAATGATGCAGTGAAACAAACATACTAAATGGAGGAGATGCCACAAAATCACCTTCAATCAATGCAAAATTCAGTCCTCTCATTAAACATCCACAACAGATTAGAGAAAAAATGAAGCAATCATCACTAAAAAAACATCAAAAATAATAGAGAGAATGCATGTAATATGTGATAAGTGGGGGAGGCAGAGGGATTTGATATTTTCTCATTACTAAGCATGTAGCCGAAATGAAATATAACATTGTGTAGTGCTAATTTTCACACAAGTGATATCTTGGACAGTCATGTATCACCTTGATCACCTCAACACAAAAGCCCATTGTCTGATTCGACATTCAAAAATGTCTAATCTTTGAAGATTGGTCAGCAAAATGATTTGGTAGAGACTTAACTCCTAACAACACTGAATACAGAGAGTATAAAGGATTTAAACTGATAAAGATTTCAAATTGTAGGGATCGAAATTTGAAAAATGATTCAAGCATGGCAATTTTTCAATGACCGACTGATTATGCCGTTGAATTCTAACTTGCTCATGTTTTTTGAGTTTGGCACACTACTCAGAACTGGATTTGAATTTCAGAAGTTACAATTTTTTTAGTTGACCAATGTTAGTAGGTACAATCCCTTATACTGGCTTCATTTAGATAGAGTTGTTTCAGTGACATCAGATTTCTAATTTGATCAGGTAACTTTTACAATTCCTTGCATCCCAAAAACATCAGATTCTCTTGGTGATTTTTGTGAAAATGTCTAACATGACTTGACGCTTGAAACAATATAAATCAAGATATTGAGTAACTCGTAACATCTTGACTCTGTGCAATTTCACAAATCTATATGCTGCAGGTTTGTCAATGAGGGCTGCAACCAATTTGCCTACTGAACAATTAAACAAAAAGAAGGAAAAAGTTTTAGTTTAAAGAACCCAAACACAAAAACACAATTGTATATTGGTTTCACATTGATAAAGATCTTGACTCAAAATAGAAAAAAGCAAAAACTTGAAACCTAGTCAAGCTCAATAACTAATGGAAAGTAACCAAGCTAAAAGAAAAATATATGCTCAAGCTCCACCTTCGTTTTATTCTGAAAGCTGGTAATCTGCCCAGGAAGCAAAAAAGAGAATGTTAGTGTTGAATCACAATTTCTCTTCCCAAATCACAAAGGTGACCTGCGCACAATATGTTTATTGGATTGGTCAAGCTCAACAAGACACTTAGTTAAAAGTATATTCCAATATGTGAAAACACTAAACTTGATTCATCCCCCTTGGTGAATAAAGAAGCCGTTTATATCCAGAAATCTTTTACTCTTCTTCAATCTACATTCTGTGTTGATTTCCTATGAGTTGTGTGAGAGGAGCAAAGCCTTCAAGTTGCAAAAGATTTCTCAACAGGAGGAAGAGACCACATCAGATATTGCCTATCAAGAGATCTAAAAACAGTCAGTGACTACATATGTCCAATAAATATCCTCCCACATTTGACTGCTAAGAGAAAGGCCCTAGTAGTTTGCAAGAGGGTTTTACAGTGGGAAGAGAGGTCTATTTTGAGATTGGTAGGTGGTTGGAGAAAAAAAGGGTTCCTCAAGGTGTGCGGGCTAAAAAAATGGAGAAGGGATGGAACCTAGGGATATTTGCAATCAAAGAGAGAGAGAGAGAAACCAAAAAATGTGTGATTTGAAATCCATTTGGGGAAATGGCTGGTGACTGAAGTCATTATAACCAAGGTTGAGATGGGAGAGGGAGGTGAGGTTATAAGAGGAGAGAGAATTGTACCTGAACACCACAATAAGACGTTGTAAGATTGGTGAGGATGCAACATCATCTCCCATTGTATAACGAGCCAAATCTCATCCAATTTGATACAAATTTTCTCTCCATACTTTACCCTAGAGATGAACAAAAAATGTGGAGGGAGGGAGGAGCAATTCAGGGACACAGGAGCAAAACATTGCTATGTATTGACAGAAGGTATCCGTCAGCAGATTGATGCTCTAGCAGTGACATAGGGGCGTTTATCCTAGTGATGACCCAGGTGACAACCCCATGTTAAATGGGCTCTGCGTTCAATGGGGGACATGATGGATATGGACAGAGGACGTGGCTTTCAATGAATCCAAAGATCAAAAAAATGGCATGTAATGAGTTAGTGGCTTTTAGTTAAAAGAGAAATATTGTACCTGTGAGAACATGAGAAATGGGGGTGTGCAGTCGATAGCACCAGACATCAACAACTGGAAAAACCAAAAAAATTAACAAGTGGGTGTTGTGTAAAACACCCTTGAACAAAAAAAGTTGCATTAGATTTCCAGTTATTTCAATCGAAAGAAAGACTGTTCAATCAGTGTCTGGCTCTTTCTAATATACCCTAATTCATTCCCTTCGTACATAAAAAAAGTTTATATTATCAGTCAAAAAAACCTAAACAACATGCATTTTCACATGTCTGAGACGCCGGCACTCAAACCCTAAAAAGAAAGAGTGCAACCCCTATTAACTGCGAAAGAAAACAAGGCTAAAAAATCAAGTCCTACCTCAAAACTTAACCAAAGGAGCGGAGGTAGACTTCCAACAAGCAGAATTTAGAGTTTAGCTTTAGCGGACAAATTTATCATGAAATTGACATGGTGTGGATCAGAGAGCGTCGCGAGGGTTGATGAAGGTATGGCATTTGCAGGCAGCATCAAGATGTTGCACTGTTAACCAGCTGGAGGTTGTGTTGGCCTTTTCAATTAATAATAAACGGGTCTTCAATATTCTACATTTTACCCGAGAATATCAATGAATGTATTTTTTTTCTCACGAATTTCTTTCAAGACACGTGTGTGGGGTGCAAGATCCTCAACAGATAAGAATCCAACATCCATATAGCCAAACATCCAAAAGGAGTAATCCCAAAAAATAAGCCATGCAAGAAATGAAGACTATACATCCCTATGTATGATTGCGTTATGCATTCTCCTTACTACATAGCTGCAAGGTGCAGAACTATGCGATGGCACAGGCCATGAGCATGTGGAAAAATCTGTGACTAGATGTGATGTGCAAGATGGCACAAAGCAGTCTACGTGACTATCCCGCGTATGGCAAGGCCTCAAGTCACCGGTATAGTAAGTAAGCATAGGGAGCTGTGCTTAGAAAAAATGTTCAATATTCGAGTAAAAGAGCAATGGAAAATTAGAATGAATTAGGGTACTGGATGAACAGAACCGGGTAACAAAGCATAAATGCACCGAACCCACAGTCGAGGGTTTGTATGGAAAGAGGGAAAAGGCCTCTGAAGGAAGTAAGAACTGTCAACATCTGGGTAAAAGCCGGAAAATGAGGAGAAAAAATCATGAAACAGATGGTGTCTTTAAAAAGCAGTGGAACATCCATAAGCCGAGTGGATTTGTTTGGGCGGATGTATACTTCTTGTGTTAGGGTGTGTTTTTGCATGGGTCTGAAACGCATGGGGAAGTAGAGTGAGAAAAGGATAGCGACGGATACGAGAACTGCTTCTCTCGTCTGATGGGTGACCTTGTACCAATTTTCGAACACGTCAGTACATTTATATTGAGGTCTACACATCAAGGAATTTACTGTAAACTAGTACTCAAAACGTGGGGGCATCCAGGTAATATACATGTAGTCAGAGGTATACTGAGTGAAAATTGGGTTGGGGATGCCACCCTGAACTGATTTGATTCCCAACAACGTTAGCAAGGGCACAAACCACAAGATTGCTAACGTTTCAAATAGTATTGAGTGTTTATATCAACAACAAGAGGTGAACACAAATGGAAGTAGCCTTGTTTTAATACTGAGAGGCAAAAAACAATCATTACATACAGAGTCCATTGGCTTGTGGTTTAATGGATGGTAAGAGAAGGAAGTGATTTGCTTTATGAACACAAGAATATTAAAATGGAGTGTTCTTTTTCATAGTCTTACAACTCTTCAATATATCAGAAAGCGCTTATTAAATTAGGCAATTCCTCAGTCTTGGGATAACCAACCACGGAGACAACGGGCAAACTCATTGCTTTGACTTGATTGATGTTTCAGTCCAATCTCCATACTACTACATAAAAATGGGTGAAGTCTCGTGTTACTTAACTTCAGATCTTTGTCGACATCATGTCTATACATATCTTTGGGGGGAAGGTAGAGCTTTGATGGTACATTGCACCAAATACATTAAGTAGATGGTCTATATCAAGAGTCCATTTTACCAGGATTGAAATCTGGGCTATATAAATCTTTATTCTATGAAGCCGTCAACATCTCCAGTTGCCAGTTGGTTGGCAATACTGGCTCACTGGGCATAAGGGATCAAATATTACAGGAAGTAGATGCTTCTTCAAACTATGGCAGTACTTGATTGTAAACATTTTAAGTCTTTAGTCCGATGCTTGTCACTGCTAATTAGACCAACTTCCTTCTCGCGCTGACAAGTCTTTTGGGCTGCGGAGACATGCAAAGTGGATAACACAATAATGTAGAAGATACACCGGAAATATCATTAACAGACACTTGAAGAAGAAATTCCATTTGACGGAAGAGCATACGCAACATTGTTGTTATCTCGTCCTTCCTCTTCCTTAACGTTGGTCAGAGTTGCTTGATAGGCCCCTATCCGCTCTTTGCCAAGAGTGATATGGAAAATTATTTGAGGCATACTATTATGGATTGCACATCTTGTCAGACTACCTGGTATCTCAATAGAATATGGAAAGCGTGAAAAAGTAGACCAATCGAGAGGGGGAAGGAAAGAGAGGCCTGACATCACCTAACACTCATCTTGATAATAATTGCATATATAGGAGATCAAAATACTCTACTGTTTAGAGTAAATTTTGCAAAATGTGGACCTTTGTCGGGTTGCCCACGAAGATTTGTACAATGGGATCATGGATGATGGATGCAGGGTATGTGTACGCAACACAGGGTTACAAATTTTGGCACCCCCTAGGTTTGGGGCCGCTAACATTATTTGTGAGATTGATTCCCTCACAAAATGATCAAAACTTACACACTAACCAGGCTGGTTCGCGTTGCACTCCTCTCGTAGCCATGAAATTTGAGATATGTGACGTGGGAGCTTGAGTTGTAAAGCCATAAATATTTCAATTTTGCACATTCTCTATGGAGCAGATTATTTATGTTCGCATCAACAATGATCTTGCAGGACTATGAGATCAAAGTGTTAGATTCTTCTTTGTATTTATTCACTTGAGCCCCCTTTGCACCAGATACTGCCATTTTCTAAATAAACACTCGATAATTGTAGTTTGAAATATTTTCTTTCTTCGAGTTTGATGCCCATCTTATCCTAAATTTTCAATCTTTTGTGTGCTGTCCTGTCCGTTCCTCCTTTGTGCAAATAATCCAATCATAGGGAAAGTCTGACCTTTCAACTTGTTAGTGAACTTCACTCTTTTGGGATCCTCTATTTGCTCCAATTTCCTTGTCCATAATCCACCAGGAGCAGGGCACCTATAGGCAGGATCATCATGGACAACAACGGCATACAAGAAAATCCAAATTTTAACGGGATTCATGAAGAGCATTAATACGGGCCCTCACAGCCAAAGACTCCACAATTCAGAAGCCATAACACACAAGTTCCTCACAGGAAATTTTGTCAACATTCACATTCCGTCATATCCACTAACCACATTTCTGTGAATATCGGTATTAGAAATTAATTGGTACATCTATTTTAACTTTTGCACATGGTTTAAGCCGGGTTGTAGTTCCCTAGAACTTCCCCACCTAAACCACCATGTCTAAGACAAACAAACTAAAAAGGAGCATATAAGGTTTGACAAGCCAGAAAACGTAATATATTTTCTACAAACACAGCAGAGAAGAATTTCTGTCCACAAGAACGACATAGTTCTTGTTTCAAAGTGTAATCCACTCAAGTAAAACTTAGTACTTAAGAATCCTTTATCGTCTATAATGCATTTGTCTTGTAATGCATGCATGTGTTGTAGTCATAACTTTCTTTAGACAGATCCGTATAACAGAATCCGGTGTCCTATATTGAATATGTTTTTTGTGTGATCTTATCTGCAGTAGCTCCGCTTTCAACAAGCCTTCAATTGATTCCATGGAGATGACATCGGGTTGAGGCATTTTCTTTTGAAAATTCCTAAAGCCTCAGTAAGACCCCCCATTTTGTTGATATCCTGCTATCATTGAATTCATTAGACCACATATCTTTGAGGTATTTGTCAAACATGTTGGTGTGGCCCGCCCACGCCCCGGGTATCATCTCCTGTGGTTGGCACAAATGCAGGGGGGTGATGGAAAAGTTGTGGGTTCTGTTTTGCATATCTTGCAACCATGGCACTCCACGATAGACTCAGTTGAGGCAATATCCTTTGAAAAGCCCTTAAAGCGTCATCAAGAAAAATCAACTTTTTTTTGAAAATTTTGTCAAACGGTTCATGGCCTTGTGTATTCTTCCACCTTTGGCATCATGTCTGGTAGGACCATTTGTAAAAACTAACGACCTCTGACAAAATCCCCTTTGCATTATGCTTTTAACTACATGTTGATATGTTATTTTGACAAAATGTTCGGGTAGCAATGCAACGGCACGGTGGTAAAGCTGCATACGGGGACAGTTCATGGGCTTTTTCAACAAGTCATTTGTGGCATGTTATCCTGAATCACATGGCAACTCCTGAGATCAACAATCTCTTTCGAAGGCATTCTATCAACACTTCAACGTGCATTTTCAACAAATTCACATGGTGCATTCCGGCAATCGTGCAGTTCCATGAGCCCACATTTCTTTGAGGCATTTATCAAACAGTTTCACATGCCGTTTCTCCCATAGCAACTCCACAACATCTCATTCATTTTTTTCCATAGCATGTCCAGGATTGCCATCCTATACGCCTCTGCCTTGCGTTTTTTTTCCCTGGAGTCCCTATTTCGCTTATTGCTTCGGCTTTTTTTGGGTACAACCTTGCTTGTTACAAGAGGCAAGTCACAGGTTAGCTTGCGTGCACCCGGGTTTCGTTTCTCTTGCAAAGCTGTTTGTCTACTATTTTTTAATTCAATTTGAAAGTAATGCATTTGGAATGTTCATCGGAGAACAGGTTATATGTAAAACATTATGGGGAAAGAAGGACAAAATGGAAGCAAACCATTAGACAGCAAGCAACAGTTTAGATCATTGTTATAAGAAAATTAATTACCTACAATAGAAAACAAAGAAACTAAACCAATGAACATGGAAAAATAGCAAAACAAACCTAGGCACTGAAGGTTTGAAACGGGGCAGAATCAAAGGATAACAGACAAGATAGAAGAAAACCACACATGCAGCGGAGACCATATTGAAGGGTTTGCAATGTTGGTCGTCACTAGGAACTTTTTTTTAGAGAGCAACAGACAGGAGACGAAAGTCCCTCCTCTTTATTGGGAGATGTTCCTTATCTGAAACGAACTTATTTACAATATACAGAACATTATTTTATGGTTAAACTTGGATATTACGAACGTGTTTCCACCATGATCATCATTACGCAAGGACTGAGGAAAAAGAATAAAAGATGAGCAGAACATCAACATTCAGAATTATAGATAGAGCAGATAAGTCTCGTGTATCGAAGCTTCAAGGATTTAAGACAAGATCATTTAAGAGATTAATTGAAAGACACAAAGTTCCATAAATAACCTTCTTCGGATTTATTAGTCAAGGACAACAAATTTTCCT